>NNCF01131406.1:253707-290861 GCA_002313205.1 Laupala kohalensis | reverse complement strand
TTCGGAATGCGTAACACAATTTGCTTAATTGGGAATTAAGATTGTCAACGTGACAATTCCATTTGAGGTTGTCTTGAATATGGAGACCTAAGAATTTTGTATTCGTAACAGTTATTAATTGCGTTCCGTTTAAAGAACGAGAAACCTGGAGTAAAGATTTTGTGATACTATTGTGAAATGACATAGACAATGTTTTGTCAGTGTTTAGAATGAGATGATTTGCATGGAACCAAATCGAATGTTTAGACAAAACGTTTTGAGCATTGGCGTGCTTACACAGTAAATTAGTGTCATCAGCAAAAAGAGTCATTTTGCAATCTAATGTGGATGATGACATGTTNTATTTCGACCTGTTGATATCTATCTTTTAAATAAGAAGTTAGCCATTGATGTGGAAGTCCACGAATGCCTAAAGAATGCAATTTGGAAAGGAGAATTTCGTGATCGATGACATCAAATGCTTTGGATAAGTCAAAAAAAAACACCCTGAGGATTTTCTCCACGGTCTAGAGATGTGGTAACATTGTTTAAGAAGGAAAATATGGCGCTTGTAGTGGAAAAGGATTTCCTAAAACCGTGTTGATCGTCAGAGAGAATGTTATTTTTTGATAAAAAACTAGAAGACGCTTATAGAACAATTTTTCTAGGATTTTTGAGAAAGTCGATAGTAGAGATATTGGTCGGTAATTTCCAATATTAAGTTTGTTTCCTTTCTTGTGTAAAGGTTTCACTTTAGCTCTCTTAAATATTTTAGGAGAGCTCTCTTAAATATCTTAAATATTGTGTGTACTGGGAAGGATTTACTATAAAGAGTTGTGCCATGCCGAGGAATAGAGAGGAGATGTGAGCCTCACGCGCGAGCCAGTTTCAAAAATTTAGAACGTTTTGCTAAAACTGTCAAATGTCTATTTTTTATTATTTTATAAAGCAGATATAGGCAATGCAGCGTTCGACGTTCCTCGAGTGTGAGTGTCCTGGATTTGTTGAATAATTCTGTCACATGGTCATACTTCCTGAGAACAAAAATGAAACGAATACATGAGTTCTGAGCTACTTGTAATTTACGTTTCATTTCTTCCGTCAAGTCAGTGAAAAGAAAGTCGCAGTAATCAAAGTGCTGCATGACATGAGACTTAACAAGCATTTCCTTTACTCTAGTTAGTAAAGATCACATAGCCGTTTTAAAGAGTTGATGGTGGAGTAAACGTTTTTTACATGTTTCGTCTATTTGGGTTTCCCAACTTAGCGAGCTTTCAATATAAAAACCTAGGTTTTTCACGCGACTGCACCAACCGAGAGAAGTCTTACTAACTGATATATTGGGTAGAGTGCAATTTGAATGTTTACTGAGGGTTTTCTTTGAACCAAGCAATAAGCATTGTGATTTAGATGGATTTAAGAGGAGACTGATAGATTTTGCCCACGTACTGAGTGAGTTGAGATCTTCGTTAAGGTTTTGCGCAATTGAAGTTATGTTAGACGGCTTGCCACTAATATAAATTTGAAGATCTTCGGTGTACATTTGAAATTTACTATGCTTAAGAGATTTGATGACGTCATTAACGTAAATTAAAAAAACAAGGGGACCGAGGACACTTCCTTGCGCAACACCACGCACCGTTTGAAGAGAAGATGATGTGTTATTTCCAGATACTACAGTTTGTTTTCGTCCTGTTAAATATTCTGAAAACCATTTTATTGAAGGCCATCCGAAACCTAAAGTCTTCATTTTTGCGAGCAAAATATCGCGATCAACTGAATTAAATACCTTGCTAAAATCGAGAAGGACAAAAATAGTTACGATTTCTGCGTCTATCGAATTTCGAGCATCTTCTATAACATTCAACAAGGCGGTTCCTGTACTTCTATCTGAACGGAAACCGGATTGACATTCATTAATAATATTTTTGTGATTGAGGTAGCTCTCCTCTTGATTTCGAATCACTTTTTCTAATATTTTTGACAGAGTGGGGAGAATACTAATTGGTCGATACTCATTTCGTTTTGAGGGATGCGATGTTTTGGGCAGAGGGTGCACCAAGGCAGTTTTCCACGCGGTAGGGAAGCTACCACTGGAGAGTGAATAATTTATTATATCCGCAATAGGTGAAACACAGAAGTAACTACATAATTTTAATAGTCTAGCGTTTAATTTATCTGAGCTCGAGGCGTTTGATTTTAAACTCATTATGATCTCCCATACCTCTGCTTGAGTGACAGATGTAAAATAGAAATGATTTTCTGAGTAATTCTCATCGTTTTGTAAAGACTTTAACATTTCTAGCTTTAAAGATTCATTGCTGCACGATGTTTGGCATACAAAATAAGTATTTAAAGTATCTAAAGGTACACACATATCGAATGAAGTGGATGTCTTTCCCAATCCAATACTTTTAAGAATTTTCCAGAGTGATTTACTATCCCAGTTTGCACCTAATGAATTATGATTTTATTTAATTTTTTCGTTTCTAATTTTTTGCGTTACAATATTTCTTAATCTTTTGTATATTTTGATGTCTTCATTCTCTTTTGTTTTTCGGGACTCTACAATCGCTGCATCTCTACCCTTCATTAATTGTTTGATTTCGAAAGTTAACCAAGGAGCTGGGGGCCGAGTTACACGAGCTTTTTTAATGGGTATGTGTTTGTCAATGTGGTTAATTAATTGGTTTGTAAAAAACTCTACTTTGTTGTCCAGAGACGTGTCATTGTAAATGTCATGCCATGATATATTTAATCTTTTATTGAGGAAGTTGCACTGGTCTAAATTCTTAAAACCACGATACTCTGTTATTTTCGGTACATACTTAGGACATTCCAGACTATAAGAAACATAAACTAAATCGTGTTTAGAGATACCGGGAACTGGAATTTGACCATATAATGGAACCTTTTCCGGGTTTGAAGTAATAATATAATTGATCCAAGTATCAGAATTATTTGTGTGATGAGTCGGTTCCAGAGGAAGAATTTTAAAATCCATACCATGAAATAATCTATTAAAGTTAATTGCGTGTGAAGAATTTTCTTTTGTGAGATCACAATTAAAATCACCCATCACGATTATAGAATCAAATTTAGTTGCACAAATTGACAATAATGCATCAAGCTCATGAATATTACCACGCTTAGGGGGTTTGTATATAACCGCTAAAAGGCATTTTTTGTTTTTTAAAGTAATTTCAACAAAAAGATACTCGACTTTTCGTGTAATGTCGTTTTCAGAAGAGAACACAACTTTGCTTTTTAAATCATCGCGTATAAATATTCCAACTCCACCACCTCTACATATTTCTCTCAGCTCGTAAAAGGCGATATCCGGGAACATTGACTAATCCTGAACTTAAAGAATGTTTGAGTCATGTTTCACTTACGAGCAATGCGTGGAGTTCACAGTTAGACAGGATGCTAAGAACTTTGAAGGGATTGTGCATTGACATGCGCTACAAATAGAGTATGCGGATCAAGATTACGAAGGGCGTTGTCTTGCGAAACACCGGTGGCAGCCGAGGCAGTTTCTTGGAAAAAGGTTTGGCAAGCTTCTAACGGAAGCTAAAATACAAACAAGAAAATTGAAGTTTCTCTGGTTTGTTAAAAAGAGTACAGCCGAGTGCACGGCTAAGTTTTGAGAGCTCAGCCATAGTTTGGATTCGGTGGCACATCATTCCTTTCTTTACTACAATTATGCCATCCTCACTCCATACATACGAGGTCCCATATCGTGCAATGGCAGTCTGAAAAACTCCAGTCTACATCTCGTAAGATCCTCCCGAATCGTAATACTAGTGCCTTTTAACTGAATTTTTGCGCGAAACACTTCTCGTCGTTTCCTATAAGAAACAAATTTAACGATTATCGGGTGATTTTTCCATGGATCTTCGAACCAACTCTGTGACTTCTGTCCATGTCACATAAATCAAGAGGTACACTTATCTGCTTAGTGACATTCATAGCCATGATGTCCGTGTCCTCCTTCTCCGACTCCGAAGATACGCAGCGAGTTGCGACGCGTATACATCTCGAGTTGGTCAGTCCGCTCCTCGATCGATTTCAGATCAGTAACTTCCTTTTTAGAGGTATCTAGACCCTTTTTTATATCTGAAACCAAATTGATATTAAAATTTATCGTTTCTTCTAGTCGCTTACAGACTAGCTCCGTCACGAAATTGGCTAACGTATTTAGAACATCTCCTGACTGTAAGGCCTGTTGCACTGCATTGGCAATCTCAGAAGAAACTTGAGATCCACTAACAGACTTGGCAGGTTTGGGATGCATGATTAACTTATTTATCTCAGAAAAGAGAATAAGGAAAAAAAGGCTGACTTAACAATAGGTGGGACAAGTTAACACAAAAAAAGAGAATCGCACTAAAAAACTGCTATAGTCAATAAAAAAACAATTTAGCTGACAAAAACAGTATTTACTGAAAAATGTGTACTTAACTGAAAATAGATGATGACTCAGATTGTCCGTCGACTACCTGCTGAAGGAAACCTACAAGGTGCGAGCGCTCAGAGGAAGATGCTCACGCGCCATAAGACGGCGATGGCAACTCCGGAGCAGTGCTATTCGCCGGCCCGACAGAGTCCCCGCGAAATACAATTCTACTTCAACATCTTTTCGATCGTAAAATCGTGGTATCTAGAAGACTTATAAATTGAATTCACATATTTTCATATCAAATAACGCATATTTCTAATATATGAGTATAATTTTTCTTAAAGTGTTTAACTAACTCTCATATGCATTCATTCAATAATACGACAAATCAGGAAGCATTAGACATTTATTACTTTTTGTTATTTACGAATTTCGATCAGAACTTTCGTATGTGTATTTGTTCATATTAACACATCACGCCACAGTAACGAATGATAAGGGAATACGTAACACAGTGACTAATGATATTGCAAAGTATTTAGACGTATTTATCCAGCAATGGATGAAAAACCTAGCAATAGTGCTGCATGAAAACAAAAATCAGGCAAAAACCATTCTAACAGCAGTTCCTCACGGATACCTGAGCTAGAATGGCTGATGTATTGGCTGCCAGGTAACACATGAGCTCTCAGAATTAACATCCGTCTGCTATGACCTGAATTTCCGTCCTTCTGTACAACACCGTACAGCACTAGTTCTCACAATATACGCAGTTAATCTACAAGATACGATAAGGAAATCTAAAGTAGGGGATATTGCCGACTAGTAAGCATGTAATATTAATTCGACGCGAGTCGACGTCGACTCATCTGCATGCTTTCTTCTCCGTACGACATTCTAGATAATATTCATTTTTATTACAAATCAATAGTCTTATCTCGATTAACGACAGGCGTAAAGGAAGTTTAACGGCATTGAACTTTAAATACGTTTACTCACTATTGCTTGGAACTCATCCCACAATTAATGAAGAATCGGAAATAAACCGTGATGAAAACACAGAAAACCAATAATAATGATAATAATATTTTGCCCTTACCATTCTATACAGAACACAGTCCCCAAACATACAATATACTGTTGCATCTCCTTTCCCACAGTGACACGTGTCCCGGACACACAAATTCATACTGTAAATTTTCGTCGTCTAGTCTTAAAGTTTCGGGCCACGCAACCCCGGGATGGCGTCGTTTAGTCGTTGTAATGAATCATTTTGTTCAAGTAAACAACTATTCACAGTTGCGAAAGCATGGTTGATTTGAGTCCGTAAAACAAATGCTCAGGTTGAGCCGCCTCAGTTATGAGTCAACGAACCGAACGCATAGAAGGCAGCGCAACCGAGTGTCATTTAGCGGCAAGTACGAACGAGATCGGCGGTGCGGGACAAACAACATTTCTTGAAGCTGTCAGATTTTTGAGAGAGGCTGAGCTGTTGCGCGCATAACTTATACGCTGTAGCTGTTGATGTAACTTTATTTCTCCCAGACAAAACAGCGTTAGCTTCCGCAGTGATAGAAAATTGGTCTCATTCAGACGAAAACTCTTTCAGGGCAGCTACAGCGTAAGCTGTGGCAGAACGTAATTGGACTGAGTGAACAATTATCAGGAGAACAGTTTGGGAATAAAGAATAATTGTATTGAAATGTATTTGCTTCAAAAATTTTCTTATGACTTGAAATTCTAGAAGAAGTCAGTTGAGCAATAGTTATGATGGTTGTGAATTTTGAGAGACGTACAGGTCTGTCTTAACTTGCTTTGAACTGTAATTGATCAAATATTAATTAGAAATTATGACTTCTCTTGGAAAGAAATTTAGATATGTGTATTGTAATATAATTGTTAATGATTTAGGAAGTGTATTTGATTGTGTTATGGAAGAATTTGATAAATTTATAATTTATATTTGTATTAGTATTAGTTCGGGGAAAATTACCGACCATTAGCTATGAGTATTGAACTGAGTAAAAAATAATAAATTGTAAATGTTTATTTGGGTGCAGGAAAGTGCACATTCACTTTTTCTTTCTTTTCTTTATTACAGTGTTTTCGTAATAAATTGTAATATCTTACATCAAAAGGAAAAAATGTTTAATACACTACTCATGTAATTAATAAATGGTTAATTATTGTTTAAAAATTTGTCTTTAATTGTTCCAATATCGTTATCCTACCCTTAGACCTACAAGAAATAGATGTTAAATAATTTTGTATTCGTACTGCCAACCAAGGACAGAATTCTTTTATCGGTGACCGATAGATACGGTCGCGTTATACGATCCATAATTCTACTATTTACATAATTTAATATTGTTAAATATAATATACGACCTTAATATGGACAGAGGAAATCCCCAACCACGGGTTGAAATGATATTGAAAATTTCTCAGAAAATAACAGTCCATCTTATGATCGTATCACATATTTAACAAAATAAGAACTATGATTTTGAATGGAACCAATATTTCAACATATACCTTGTATATGTATTTTAAATACAAAATATTTTTATCTTTCCTAAAATTCTGTTTGTACTATGTTATGAATTTTCATTTCCGGTACCAACTGTTTCTAAGAATTATAAAATATTGTTATAATTTAGAATTAAATTTATAATCGGAAAATATATTAAATATTTTATATTTAGGTGTTGGTCCATACTAAGGGTGGCGGGCTTCAAGTTAAACGTATGAAAACCATTGAAATTACAAATGGTTTTATGAACCGTGATTTAATTATTCTTCGACAAGAAAATAATTTAAATATTGTTAGGATCATTTCCTCATCATTATCCTACATTAAAGATTATAATATTTCATTTACGTCATGAAAATCTCTCTGGTCACGAGACCAATTTTGCATAAATATTGAAGAGATAAAGTGATACCTATAAAGCTTGTTTTACATATTAATACAATAACACACTTGCAGGACTCTCCTTTTTGTTTCGTTTGCATTATTTTTACGCCTTTAGGCGATATCAATAATATTTCTGATTCATCCAAGAACTTTAAATCATTTTTTAAACTCGCGACCTGTATCCCACTCGGGTTGGTATTCTCCTTCATGTTTGACCGATTTTTTATTATAAGAAGATTTTCATAAAATACTTATATTTATATTCTGCTTTACTGCGAGACAGTTCATCATTCTGAGATAAATATGACTAAATACTTTATTCAATTATTGGTAATTCTTGTGGCATTAGCATGAAATATTATGTTATACACTCACGTGAAAAATCCGATCAAAATTCGCTATATAAATCTTACGTAATTAAAGAGTACCAAATATGTCCTATTCCTGAACAATGTCTCTGAGTATATATTTAAAACTAACAGAAAATAACACGATTTAACTACCGTTTGAACGGAAACATACGCTGCAATCTGTGGGCCATGCCAAACTTCATATTTTGTCCAGAGACATATGTCATCGAATCACCAAAGTGTAATAGTTCTCACGACATTTAAAAATAAGTCTAGGTAGCTGTCGACTTTACGGCGTGCCGTGCTGCCGTGGCTGTGTCGTAGGTGTAGTAGCCCACGTGTGGAAAGGAAATCTGTCCGCGCGTCTAAAAAGGAAAATGTTCTGCAAAGTGATTATGTTCGCAGAAAGACAGTAGTGGCAGTCATACTTCGCCTGCTGAGCTGCCTGAATTCACCGAATGCGGAGTGTTCTATTCGTGTAGTAAAGATTACAATCAATAAAATAAACTGAGAAACTGCAATTAACGATTATTTTAAAAAATTAGTAGTGCTGATGTGGCTGGTGAAGGGAGTGCAAATAAACAATCATGCTTGGGAGCAGGAACCATGATGATTTATGATGAAGCGCCGAGAGAAAAATATAGTCGAACTAATACAGGGCAATTGGCGAGTTCTGATTCAATTTAATCAACCTCCCAGTCTGTTGTCTAGAGTGATGTACTAATATCTCTAGCCTGAAGTTTAATAGTGATTGTTGTACTGTAACTTTCTAGAGTTATTCAAAACAACTTTTACAAAATTACCATATAAAAATATTAAATTACATCAATTAATTAAGATACTGATAATAATCATGGATTTTTTCGGTTCTATCTCGATTCAATTCTTTTGCCTCAATTCCAAATTTGTTTCAGTTTCTTGAAAACTCAATTATTTCAGAATAATAGAGAATCGAAAATTGTCAAATGTGGCGAGTAAATAACTTTTTAGTCATCATTTGATTAAGAATTGGCATTACGAAGAAACGGAAGAAAATTCAATTATGCCAAGCGTTTACTGTAAGACGACAATCAATGCGTAATATTCATTCGAGAAAATAAGTCTTTTAAGAATATATTTGACTCATTTGTGGCGACAGATAGTCACATATAGTGTACATACGAAGTAGGTGAGAAATAGTCACCATTTTTAAATACATTAATGAAATTTCCACGTTTAGACAAGTAACAACTTTATTCGTTTCATAACATGTTTCCGACGGCATGTTATGAAACTTATAAAGTTATTACCATGGCAATAGTATTGAAAAGATGTGATTTACTGAAAATTCGATCACATAATCTGCATTTACTTATCCTTTTCTCCATAAGTAGCTTTTTCTAGAAAGTACCTTTCTCTCCTCCATATATTTAAATTGTCTTTAATGTTCTACATGTGTACATCGACTGTCTTTTTCGATCGCGTGTTATGATAAGACTTCGGATCTGTACGGTTTTACCCTTTTCCATATCCTACCGAACGCATCACTGACAATTACACATATCTCCTACAAATATGATAACATTTTATTGTGCCCATAAGCACTTTTTTCACGTTACGTACTATTTCCGCCTGTTCGTGCTCATGAATTTATTTATAATTGTCTTTAAATTTATTCTTTGAATGCGATATGCAATAAATAAATTACAAATGATATAGACATTTTTAGAAACATATTTTCATTACTAAGTTTTAAAATTGGAGGAATATCCTGGGAGGATATTTTTCGTAGAGAATCTTGCAACATCTTGGAAGCAGAAGAGAGGGAACACGATACCGATCGGTGTAAATTCTTAAAACGCAAACACGCACGCCACATGCAAGGTCATTGCACTCTGCAAATGTATTGGGTTCTATTTGGCAAAAGCGGAGTCATTTTCATTATTAGCAATATCCCTAGGTGAGGCACCTTGCGTTGACGCGCCGAGCTGCTTTTCTTATTTGTACTTGGTTATAATCTATTGAAGCAAGTAATTATTTTTTGTTATCTTCTAGAAAGCGAATTGAATGTCATAGTAAAACAAATCGACAATCCCGATAATTCAATAGTGACATCGACATAAATCGAGAATCGAAATTCGGAAACCCAGTAATATACAATATATTTTGTTTAGGTTAAGGAACCTTTTCAGGTGAAACTTGGTGATTCAGTTCTCAATCCTCCTTCATCCTCTAATGTAAGTTGTTAGAGTATCGTAATGAATGCTCATGCGGAAGGAAAACAGACAAAACAATGGATATTCCGTTGTTTAAAAATAAACGACTGTCTGATTTAGAGAAAGTGAATGCTTTAGAAAACTTGTGAGTCTTCTCTGACTACCACAATTTTCCAGTGGCAATCCTTGGGAAACAGCAAAGAAAATTTGTGGATTTATAGTTATATAAATGGTTGTCCTATTTTTTCANTTATAGTTATATAAATGGTTGTCCTATTCTTTCATAGAGAACAGCTCATATTACACTTATTGTGTTTTCTTCGATCCACATGAAGTGGGCATGCGATCGTCCCCCCCCCCAAAAAAAAAACAAGTCAGTTTGTACAAGAGGGATTTTAACATTGGAAGAATAATAAATTCATAAATTTGAGACACATTTTCAAGTAGATTATCACAAAAGTGCTGTAATTGATGCCACTAGTTTAAAATCAGCGTTGAAGGGTAAATGGAATCCGTAAACCGTTTATAAGATATAGGAAAATTCAACCAATCCAGGGAAAATGCTGAGAAATTATAGCCTATAATAGATACAATAATTTTATGTGATCGGCAAGGTGTTGTTCTTAGAGGCCACAGATATTGTGGAGATTTCAATGTAAACGAAAAACCTCCAGAAACCAAGGGAAGTTTTAAGGATTGAAGAAGGTGATGAAAAACTAAGAAAACATTTTGGGTCATGTGGCAAAAACGCCATATAAGTTGGAACATACAAAATCAAATCATTGAAGCCTGTGATAAAATAATAAAAGGCCAAATAATTGCAGAAGTGAAAGAAGCAATTTTTAGTGTAGTAGTCGATTGAACGACAGACTACTCACGTTTTCCTTATCTATGAGATATGTGTCTCATAATGAAAGAGATGGATACAAGATTTGTAATTTTGGTACCTCTGATATCCATGACTGGTGAGGATCTTGGTGGAACATTGTTAAAGGAACTTGAAGAATGTGACCTTGACTCTAGCAACCTCTGAGGACAAGGATATGATGGCGTATCGGCTATAAGTGTCAAGTTTAATGGTGCTCAAGACTTGATACAAAAATGTTGCCCTAAAGTTGTTCATTGTGCCACCCATAGGTTAAACCTAGCAATTACGAGGGTTTTTAAATGTTCAATTTATTTTCCATACATTTGGTATTTTTACAGAATGTTGATACATTCTTGAGAGACAAAATATCATTTTCTCACAAAATATCCGCTCCTTTCATTTACCTTACGCTACCAAGGAATTAAGGCCTATATACCTGCACGGTAGAAGTCAGGAACAGCACGTTTGAGTCACTGTTTAGCAACCATCGCAAGGGAGTCATCATCTTAAAATGTCTCGTTCCGCGAAGGGTTTCCTTTAGTTTACGAAGAGGTGGTAATCACATTGTGCCAGATCAGGGGTGTAGGGTGGGTGTTTCAATGTTATCCATCCAAATTTTGTGATCTCGTTGGTGGTTTTCTCACTGAAATGTGGTAGGGTGTTTTCATACAACAGCAAAACATCGTGTTCCGACCGGATGAGTCGAAAACAACACACACGCGCATGAAGTTTTTAAAGGGCTGCCACATGCACGTGAAAGTTGACGTTGCTTCTGTGAGGTATAATGTCCACAGAATGTGGACAGTTTGCCGCTGCGTTGGAGGTATCGAGTATTGGCGTACCCATTTTCACCAGATAATCTGCTTGCTCAACGACTAACTGAACTGCGATTAACAGCGACAACTCCATACACTTTTTTCAATCTTTTGTGAATATTTGTCACATGAACATTATATTGAAATCTAATAAAAACACTAATTTGTGATATTAAACATGACTTTTTTGTTTAATAAAATATGTTAAGACCCAGATAAGTTCGAGTATTTAGATTTTATTTCTCTAAAATGGATTAAAGGTTGTCATTCGAACATGTTTTACCGTTTTGTTAATTTAAACGTTCAAAATTTCCGAAACGGATATTAAAATTTTTACGCATTGTAAGTTAAACTTGTACTTTAGATGAAGATATTGTTTAAACGAAAATAACTATTTCATTTTTACTATTTTAATTGTAGGTTTAAAGTAAAATAACTTTTAAGAATATAAAATGCATTAATAGTTTAAAATTGAAATAAGTACATGGCCAGTTAACTCGTCTGCAGAGTTGTGAAATGACACATTTTTTACCACTACGTCGCCATTGCTCAGAGAACGGGTCATCATAGAAGACTAAACCGTAACGTATCTTAATTTTTTTTACGAGCAATAATTGTGGATTTAAATCCTCTATCTCGTTAATTTATGGTGGGATTTTGCGACTCGTTTTAGAGGGTTTCTGATATCAGGAATCGAATGGCATAAGTGTCAATCTTCTGAAAAAAAATTTTTACAAAATTATTAAACGGGCAATAATTTTAAGTTTCAATGGACTTTTGTCTTTGAATGAAACACAGTTCCTTCCTTTCTGTCTGAGATACATCTGCTGGGCGCTCACCTACAGGTGATGACATTTGACTGTTTTGTGGAATGTTGTACGGTAAAGCAGGGCACAATAATCACTACAGACGACTGAATGATACATTTGATGAATGATACATTTCCCAGTAGAGCGAGAGGCGCTCCGTGACACCAGGTTGGTCATCGGTATTACAAGAAATAATTATTCATATGGAAAAAATGAATTCTTTTATTAAAAAGTTTATTTGAATATATTCTTGTATTAACTAAATGCGGGAGTTGCTATGTTCCCTGGAAAAATAATACTAAAAGTTAATGAAACAATTATATAACAATTTTTGTTTTTAAAAATATTTTAACATAAATTTTATTAAATAAAGAAATTAAATTCGTTTATCAAAGTAGTTATGAAACATCTATCAATTCATGTATTAAAATTTTAGTTTATATTATTTTTTATATAGATCAAAACCGAGCATAGTTCGGTCGCCAGATATTAATGAAATGATAAATGATAGTGCCAGCGCAGACGGCATGAATGCAGCAGCCGTTCCTTACCAATACAAATATTCATTTCCCCTTACGTCAGAAATGCAACAATGCCCAATAAACAGTTATGATCACATTCTCCATAAATAAATCGTGGGTGCGCCCTTTGCTTACCACCACATCTGCTGCTTGTTGACGGCACTACAGTTGCCCATTATTATTGCAGTGAGTCTTTAAGATTCACCACTACCTTGATTGTATTTTTTTTCTTCTGAAACTGCTCATTATTATTATTATTGTTGTCTTTATTCTCATTGCATTTATAATTTTTACTATTTTATTTCTTTGTGAACTTTGTTTTCCTCTTCAATCGTTGTAATGTCAATTTCTTCGAGCTCTACTGCCTTGCACATTTCCACGTACTTGTCTAAGGTTAGTCTCCCTTAGCAATATACTTTTGAGTCTCTAATAACTCTGTCTAGAATTCATCTTTGAGATCGCCGAAGCCACGTGTCGCGCTTAGCGTCTTCAATCTGTAAGAAATGAAATGAAATTCTCACCATTTTAAGATTTCGCGCTGAACATATGCCGATCAATAATATTGTTTACTATTAGCATTCAGTGTGAGTCAAATGCTGCAAAAACTATTTCAGCTCTTTTTCGTTTTTATCATACACTCCAAATGTTTTCAATTTGTCACGACCTTCTTCACCTATTGTACTAAAAATACTGCTACTTTCCTTGGTTCAGGTTTCGAGCACAATCCTGTAGCTGCTAAGTAGTACTCGAAACTTTATTTCCGTTTCAACCATTTTTCTTTTACGTTGCCGTCAAATGTGACCATGGGAGATTGCCTCATTGAAACTTCCATGCTGATTTCATCTTCTATTTGACTTGTTTGTACAGACACACTGTTTTTCTCACTTTCTTTATTCTCCAGTTCGGATACGCTTTCTTGCAGGTTCTGGGTTCTTTTTCTGAGGCACTTTTTCTTCCGCGGTTCCTGGGTCACTATCCGACATATATACGGCAACCACGTACAACGCGACGAAATTTCACTGTTACTTGAACAGTTTAATTTCGTATGAACAACTTCCCACTTCACTATGTTCTGTTTGTGTAGGTTGATTGAATCAAGTTGTACGTAATTAATATTATTTATTATATCATGGCTTGTGATACACTGGTGTGCGTGCTCGTGCACGGGCAGAACAAATTTGACCTCTGGCATGCTACAGCGCTCACTAAGTGTAAACAACTTACAGCCATGACACCGACCCCTTCAACACAAGGGAAAAGGGGTGAAATAAATAAATGATGCAATGAAACAAATTTCAAGTTGAAAGTTTTAATATACAGTTTCTTCACCATTTATCATGTAATAACCACTATGGTGGTATTGGTGATGGTATATGTGGTATGATTTAGAGAATAGTCATTATCCTCTGATTCCTACTTCTACCAGAAAAGCAGATAGATGCTTGAGATGGTTCATAATGTTTCTGAAAACACTGCAAGTATCCAAGCTTCTGTTTGAGCCTTGGAAATAGTTTCAGAATGCTGAAGTGATTCTCGAATGGGTGGGGGAAATGCAGGAAGTCAAACGTGTGTTGCAGAATCGCTAAACAAACCATTTAGCGTTCAACCGAAGATTGACAAATAAATCGAGCGCCGCCTCCTACGTGGACGAAGTCCGTGAAGGGGTAATTCAGACTCGAGGTTTAAGATTTATATTGGGTTAACGCGTTAAAAAATAAATGAAAGGGTACATTTTTAGCATTATATTATATTGTCAGCAAGAATATATTTTTGCACTATTGTGTGGCGAAGTTTGTAAGAGGTAATATGTCTTTTTTTTTTACTTTTCATTAATTTTTAAAACTGTGTTATGATAATAATTCAGGTTCAGATAATAATTTTTAATAGTTCAGATAATAATGAGGTTCAGATAATAATTTTTTAAAACTGTTATGTCCAATTTTATATAATTTATTCACTCTTTTTTAACAGTGTCCTGACGTTTCAGATTATTTTCAATGTATAATATGGTTCTTGTCTATTTGAAAACTTTTTTGTTATTATGTTATTATTTGCCAAAAATATTGTTCAAAGCACCAGTAATACAGCTAAATAACTTATTTCATTATTGTTTCGTCCAAAACGTGAGTCTTGTCATTAAATTGAAAACGTTTTGAATCTGTGAGTGATTTATCTTCCTTGCCAAATTGGTCAAATTTACAATGCTTGCAATTTTTTGGTAAGACATACATTTTATGTAACGGATTTAGTCGGGATATCAAACTGGGACTCCAAGATCTTAAAAAGTAAGAATTAATTTCTTTCAGTTAACAGAATGATAAATTGAAAGGCGTTTCTATGTTGCTCATTGTTTTATTGGTATAAAACTTTTTCGGCTGCATAGCAGCCATCGTCAGAAACATACACCGAGTATTGAGGAATATTTTTGGAGGGGGGGGGAAATTCCTTGATAATGTTGCTAAAGCTCCACAATTACCAAGTTTCAGTTAACAGTAAAATTACGTTCAAATGTTATCATTAATCTTTATTTTCCCCATTATCCTCATACCCGATTTCCCATACCTTCATCCCCGAGCCAACAATTTCCGCGCAACCATTAACATAACAACCATTAACAGATATTTTGCATAAATCTCTCTAAACAGTGATAAGTGTATATATGTATATTTTTTCTGGAAATTTAAATAAGAAAAATATTTTTCTCAATGCTTTCCGTGCCGTGCACACGATATATTGCAATCAATGTCCGCTCGTAAATTCGCAATGGAATGTAAAAATTCTGATGCAAAGTATCGCGAAATAATCTTTTTATATCCGTTATTTTGTTCCATTTGTGATTGCAATTTGGTGGTGAGGTAGACAAAACCAAAAGGAATGAAATACAAAAGAAAGGTTCCAATGATAGAAAGAAGTAAAATTTAAAAAATCACAGAAGAAACAAAATAATTGCAAAAGAACAAAATGAATAGAGTGAAAGTGTGACTGACACGAATAAGGGATGGCGGGGGCGACACGTCGCTGCTCTCCTGCACCTCCCCTCACAACAGCTTTTGATCAGTCAATATTGGCGCGAAGCTCACCTCTCCTCTAGTCGATGTTTAATTAAAACGCGATAGAAGCGCGATTCCCGCGCGTCGCTGAGCGCTTTGTAGCTCACAATCCCCAGGAGTTCTCGCAACTCGTCCCTTATCATCGCAGAAGGGCCCCACAGATACGGATTGACAGCTTCACATTGTTGCAAGAGGACGTTCGAAATCAGAGGCTCCGGTTTCGCAAATTGATAAGAAACTGGCAGGATTTGATAAGGAATTACAACAAATATTTTCTTTCAATTCGTAATTTTGTTGACATATTGAGCTTCTATAGAAAGAAGGAAACAGAAATTACAGATTACACTCGGAGCCCGGATATGCAAGAGGAACAGAAAATTGACAACAAATATGAAATGGCTCCACGGAACAAAGATTTTTACAATATTTAGAAGATAAGCAAATTCACAAAATGTCTTCCATTAAACTCGAAATATATCTTAAACTAGCTTACCAGACAGAATAAGCAGAAATAGATAGCTCTAGTTAGTTGACTGCCATTTTTTAAATGCGCAAGGCAATACGATCGTGATTTTTTGAATTCACCGTTGTTCCTGTTCGCTAAAACAATACTACTCTTCAAAGTCATACGATTTTTTACATTAAACAGACTGCCAGTTGTCAGTAACCGACATGAGCTGTCAGTTGCAATTGATGTCATCGTTTCGCAAAGCGAGCGCTGTTGGCAGTGAGGTGAACTCAAAATCAGGTCAGAATTGTCAGGAATTATGTATTTTGACGCACATAGTGTATAGATTGCAGGTAAATAAAAAGTTCATATTAATTTAAGTAAGTTTATGTAGGTACTGACTACACTGGACAGCAATATGGGATATATGAATACGAGATTGTATAGCTGAACCCCGAATGGGATTCCAAGAGGTTCCGTGTGTGTTACATTTCAATTAATTTCACATTCAGTAAACGTTCATCAAGCAATAAATGTATCTTTATTTGTCTATTTGCATAAAAAAATATCCATACAGTCAAATTTTGTGAACCAGAAAGTTCTTTTTGTGTACCCTTCACATTATTCTTTTAAAAATTCCCCCCATTTGCATTGACAATACGAAGGGACTTCTCAAGCAGTGGAACACATATGAAATTTAAATGCATGAAATTCTTTCACTTTCAACAAGCTCAACATACAATTAAAACTTGGTGAATATGAAGCTCATTTAACTCGGTTTTGTATCCTGTCCACGGAAGTTGCAACTTCGCAAAATGACCTCTCCCCTCCGCTAGGCGACTATGTACCGCGCACAGTGCCCAACTCACCGGAAAAAGTGTTGTAACATAGTGCTTTGCGACGAAAGGAATCGAATTACTGGAGTTGAGGAAATTTTGTGGAAAAGTTTTCGTTTTGTGTCGGTTTTTTAATTGCTTGTGTAGTAGTAATTAATCTGATGCTTAAAGATATTAGTCCCTGAAATGTAATAGTTCGAAGTACTCTATTAATTTTTAGACGTATATTTTTAGAAGAATTTTTAGATATGCAGAATTTAAGAACTTCTAAAATCTTCTAGAACATATCTTAGTTTCTGTAAAATCATAACATCAAGAATAGTGGATATGTGAAAAATACCCTTTCATTACCCGAACGCGACACAGTTGGTACACTTGCAGTAATAAGGAGCAATTACTCTCTTCTTGAAGATTTCATCACAACAAGAGGAGAAGAATTTATCAGTCACAAAGTCATTTTAAGGGCAATGCGTGCGATAAGACATGCTCATAAGCGTGCACACTTATCGCCAAAGGTCCTGTGCATTCCAACTGGGATCCCAGTGAGTTTGTAATGCTTACAACCTAGACGGATCTGTGCTGAAATACATGTTTCAATATCATTACTCTTCTAGTTTTTTTGTGGGGCTTTAGGGCTCGTCAACAAAGCCCCACAAAAAACCTCTTCTTAGTGTACAAGTAAACATTCCTTAGGTTAAAAATTTCGTTTTATGAAATTCCTCGTAACTCATCCACCTCCTGAGCGTGTTTTGAAGCTCTGGATACTTTGCCATGACCAGCCGCTTTAGATGACCCCTTTCCGATTGAGAATGCGTTGTGTGTTATGGAGCGTACGATTAGGACGATATGGTTGTGTACCTCAGATAATAGTGTTCATAGAAATGTGGAAGTTTAATCGCAAGTATGTGCGGTACCCTCAAAAATAATCACAACCCACCTCGTCGTTCTGTTAGCTGCGGATTTTTGGAGGACATTTTACTATATGCATTGGTTTAGTTTAAATTGATTGACACATGAACGGAAAAATAATGAGATGATTTTCGGTAGTAAATGAAATGCCTTTAACAAACTATAATCTGTATTTTGGGAGGTTTACAAAATCTGCATGAAAAAACAATGTTATTTTGAATTTTTTCCATTTTTTCCATTTAAATTGATGCCTCTGATCAAAAGAGCTAAGGAAATCTCAAGATAAAGTTTTACAACAATTCTACATTTCATTTATTATTCTCTAAGAGTTAGTAGAAAATGATTGTAGTAGTCAAAAACACATATTTTTGAAAAGTAAATAAAAATATTTTAAAGATAATGTTTAAAGATGTCATAAAGGTGCTTAAAAACCATTCAGAACATGTATTTTGATAAAGAATAAGATATAGAAAGAGGTTATAACTATGACAAACTCGAAACTCAGTTCGTTCTTATTCCGCTACTCCTTTTAACTTAATCAAGAGTTTCTCCTTTAATACAAAAAATAACTTCGTTAATCGCTAAAACGTTGGTTTGCAGTTGGAAATTTTACGGAAGTTAAGTTCATTGTTGAATTCATATTACTACCTTTATGCGTATTTTATGATGTCTTTAATTAGTCATTCTGTCATCTTTAGCTAGTCACCTTTAATCAGTCTCTAATTAGTCATTACTATTGTTTTCTGTAGACGTCTCAGTCATAGAACACTGTCGCGTAGATACTGGCAGCGGGCACCCGCGTTGCCAAGTGAGTGACGCGCCAAGCCCAGACTAGTGTCTCAGCGATACAGGCCGCCGCTCGTAGCGGTCGAGGAGGAACGTCTGTCACTCTCGCTGTCGCTGGTAGACGTTCTTCCTTCCTTCCCCGTTGTTGGCTCTACCTCCAGATCCCGGTAATCAACCTTCATTCCCATTGCTGGCTCGACCTCCAGGTCCCGGCAACCCCCATTTACTGCCTGCTGTTGGCCGACCTCACGCTCCAATGCAGCTACCCTCTTCACACTAACCACCGTCCAATCCACCCAATATTGCACTTGTTGCAATATTGATACCTTCTGATTACTCTGTTAAGATGGAAGCACTGAAAGAGTCACTAGTGTGGAACACCGCTCGTGTAGGAGCTTGTGGGCGATGTTCTGGAGTCACTGTGTAAGTGTACGTATAATTACAATAAACTGCTGTTGCCATGACTGGACAATCCCTATTTAATTCACTCCCTCTAGTTCTTGTCTAAGCCAATAAGAAGTAGTGATTAGTTTCCTAGATTAAATGTCCTTCCTAGTGAGGGGACGGGGATAGAACAACACCCCTCCCCACAACAACTGGTGTCAATGTGGGGTTCATCTCCTAGAAGCATAGCAACTTCTTTTCCTCCTCACAACAAATGGTGTAGGTGTGGGGTTATTCGCACTCCCATTCTTTTCCTCCTCACGACAAATGGTGTTAGTGTGGGGTGTGAATGTTCTCGGGAACACTTCATTTCCTCCTCCTCGCGACAACACTATGAATAAAATTCTCTCGAGTGTCTTCGAAAATTGGAGTCCGACAACGACTCTGACGGCTTTGATTCGGATGACGATATAAATTACGAGCCTCTGGAAATAGAATTAGATAACTCCCAATGGTGGCTTCCGATACTCCCAATGGTGCTCGCGGAACTTAAGTGGAGCGAGCGCATGGGTTGCGCACATGGTGCAGGACTTCTCGAAGTCGGAGTCGAGCAAAGAATCACTTGTTTCGTTACGAAACTAACCAACTGCCGATCGAGTTCTTGAATTTTCCCGTGTTATAATCCAAATGTTGATACTAACACGGTCCGGTCATAAAATATTCTTTTTCTCGTTCATAAAAGACGTACTCTGTCACTACTTGCATAAGAATTGTCTCTATCCTGCTCACAACTTCACGCAAAGTTCATTACTGCTTATACGTGCTTAGCCGTTTCAGACCAGAGTGTCACAATTGTAACACTTTTTTCATTATTTGAAAAATGCTTTTCATTACTTGAATCGCGCTCTGAGAGGATCAGGTCGGTCTCATATATTTGTGATAGCTTCTAGTTGCTACTGAAATTTTCTTGGAATTTTTCGTGGCGTAGATTTGCTACACCGCTTTTGATTCCTTGAATGCAAGGTCTTTTGACACAAGTTATTGTTGTATTACATTTTTCTTCGTAGCAAACGTAGTTATCATCAGTTATTTTCACGAATTCGAACATTGTTGCGTTGAAGAATATGGAATGTCATTCTACTTACGTAAATCGAATTGGTTTAGTTTGAGTGGTCGAAATTCAGTTATTTGTATGTACTATCATAATTGTGACAGTGTGGGCTGAACAGATACCTAACTTCAAAAACATCTGAGCGGATACTTTCTTTGTTTTGCTGCTTAATTTTAAAATAAATAAATTAGAGACGTTGAAACAACTAGAGAGATGAATTTAGAATATTTGCTGGGCGACGACGACGATTTTGACATGGATCCGATCTATGAATCTGACGGAGACCATTCTGACGATGAAATTACCTGTGGTAGTGATCAAGAAAATAACTATACAACGACTAAAGGATCCAAAACTGGATCACTGCAAGTAATCCAAAACTTCAGTTAGGGCAGCCATGCGGCTAAAATACATCAAGTTTCGTATTATTACTTGAACTACGAATCTGTTAGCTACTGAAAAATTTAAATGAAATATTCTTCGATCGCCTACGAGAACTTTGACAAATACTCTCGAGACAAATTGTACTGAATGAAGTTCTTTTCCGCAAGAATCTGTCGTTGTTTCCAATCGCAAGAATTAGCCGCAGACCGAACTTCTATGTGACGCGAGAACTTGCCGTGGAAAGATAGATCCACAGCTATCTTGTTTTCCTCACGAGTAAACTTTTGCTCTAGACTCGCATCCCTTTATCCGATAAGGAAACATCGTCGCTTAACGCTGTCTGGATCATTTTCCGAATCATATCACTATTGAATCACTTCATGTTTTCACTTCCACAGCGCGATGACTGAATATAATTTTGATCTTAGAAGTGGAATATCTATGTTATCCTCGTAAATCACGCTAAATATTGCAAGCCATTCTGTCCTACTGTACCATATGACGCAACTGGAATTTATTTCCTTACGCTTTCTTAGATGACTACACATTTACCTGCGATATTTAAATGTAATAATTTTGTCTAGTATTTCGCCGAATAATTTGATTTACATTGATTTAATATCCGTGTTAGCAGAATTCAGAACCATCCTTTAAGTGATTTAGATTTAATTCTGGAAATAGATGGATTATTTCAGTAGTTAATTGACCTTTCTTTTCGTAGCTGGATCTCTCACAGCATTTATTATTGCCAGGAGAGAGGAACCAAGATTTTCATTTCACCACACCCTTTCACTGCGGTGCTCGCAGTGGGTAAATGGTGGCTTAGCTCCGTTTCAGTTTGTTTTGTGGTGATGCAGTCGCAAAGTTCCCCATTGGTTTCTGGAAGATGCGCGTCGCTGGATAAGTTTGCGCAGGAGGTGCAGTGAGAGACGAAGAACAAGATGCAAAAGGAGTAGGTGACTGGGACGGAGAGGGGACACAGAGAGACTTCGTGTAGGGATCGAGATAAAGGAAAGACGAAGTCTGGCCAAGGGATTACCCCAAAGAGCAAAAACGAGGAAGGCAGAGGGCAGCGAATAGAAAGTCGCGTGTCGAGTTCATAGATTGGGCAAGGTTATTTTGAAAAAATCGAGGAATTTGAATGAAAGTGGAGAACATAATGAGAATGGAAGTGACTGAAAAATACAAACGGGTTGCAGAGTAAACGGGGGACTGCAAACATTTTTCACTTCTTTTTCTTCCCCGAGGAGACTGTTTTATCCCGATGGAATAACCGCATGTTGTCTGATGCGGAAACATAGTGAGGACACCCCTTCGTCACATCTTTGCCGCACTGCATCTTGTTTAAAACTCTAGAGAACGATATTTCATTTCGGGCCGAGTACTACGGACAGTGAGAGTTCAAGAATTGAAGTGAAAACCAACGGGAGGATCAGGTAGGTGATTGAAGGGTGAAGAAGGGAGAGAGATGGAAACAAAAACAGACGAACGCCGAAGGAAAAGGGAAATCCGCAGCGCTAATGGCGCGTTGCCATTTTTCGTCTCTTCTTTCCCTTGCGTACCCTCTCCGGCCAGTGTTGACGCACCTTCGAAGATCGCACAGCGACGGGCAGCATTAAACGAAAGGCAACACGAGGTTAAAACCACAAGGAGAAGCTTCCAGAAACAAGGGCTTGTTTTATTCGAATCTGACAAGAGGAACTCATTAATTGATTTATTTATTTCACGTTGCTGATATGTTCAAGGATTCGAACAGACATTGGTCTAAAGTAGGTGAGAGATACTCCGTATGCAAACTTCACCTCCTTCAGTCGAGCGGGGAATTGAACATACTTTCATCCACTTTGCAAACTATGGGACCGAAGACGCTACCACTATGCTACTGGAACCTTCTCTCTCTTCCTAAAGAAATAAGAGCACCCAAGTGAAGATATAATTTGCATTCGCAATTATCGAACATTTTGATTAATAGAACAATAACAGAGTTGTGAAAGGGTAATAGAGCTCTTGAATAATTCCATGTAAAGTTAAGTTGAACTATTCGTTACACAAGGAGAGCATTCACCACGTTAAAGATGCTTCTAGAAGTGTTTTCAGAAATCTATTTACCCTTAAATTTCTAACGCATCAGAGAATGTTTTGGAATTTTACATTGCTATAAAAATATCTTTGAGATGAAATACAACCGAAAATTGACATGAAACGATCTCTTAGAGCTTCATATGTAATGAAGTATTCCTTAGGTTTGTTGAATGTTTCTACACACTCATTCTCATCGCAAAAATACTGTGTTCATTTCGAGGTGGAAGGTTTGAAAACGAAGAACTTACCATTATCCTCGAAAAAGTAGTTATATGGAACTTTATCATTTAAATTTGTATCATACCCTCATCTTCATGGAATAGATACAACTGAATCAAAAACCAAGAATTAATATTCATCACTGAAAGGGAAAATATGTATTATGGGATTGCGCCGCGACGCCATGTCGATCATTTGATGAAGACAACATAAAAGTTGCCACCAAGAGTCCAGACTCTTATTTTGTAGTCAAGTCAATACAGGTTTTGAATGGGGAAAAATTGGCGTAAAGCATTGACTGACCATTTTCAAGGATCATTTTCACAAGTTTCTTAGAACCCCTCTGGAGCTAACACCCCCCTGGCCACCATCAAAGTAGCAAAACGTGATCATTTACGGAAAACTCGTTATCTCTGTTACTAATGATCGTACTGAGCTCAAGTACTTTTTTAATATTTCTTATTAAATAGGCTATAATATTTTCTATCTTTATTTATGCGATAAAACGAAACTTTTCTCAGCAATTATAGAAATTATGTGGAAAAAGTAGATTTTTCACATTGACATATTTGTTTTTTGTAAAATATGTTTTTAATGTGAAATTATATGGCATAAATCATTGTTCAAAAGTTTTGTTCATTGTGTTGTAAATATATTGATGCCAAGTTTGATATATTTATGTCAGATACTAACGTCGGGGAGAGGGATGACAGCAAGAATATGCAGAATGTGACATGGCCGTGTAGTCACCAGGTACACTGTCTTACAGCGGGCGCAAACTGCAAATATGTGACATATTGTGATACAAATTTATCCTTTGTCACAATTAGTCTATTATGTCATATTTAACAGAAATATTCGCTGTATACAATGAAAATGGATTAGGTATACATAATAAATATGCGCAGTGAGCCGATACTCAGATTACATTGAAACGTATCGCAGATGTATGGTTTCCAATAATTAAGGAAGCTGTAGTATTTAGGAAGAAAATCAAAATCAAAAAGTACTAATATCATATAATATAATTTCCAAGACAATTATTTTCTAGGAATTCATCCTAAAAGCATATATATGGATAGTAGATTCATTCCTAATAGAAATAGTCTGACGTGTAACAAATTCAACGAGGGACCTGTTGTCCAAATGCCTAAGCATGGATGAGTGAATCATTCTCTAAAATAACAAAAGACTAAAATATTTGTGTCTTGTATAGAAAAGAAATAACTTTATTAAGAAAATTAAGCATAGATAATAAATTATGACAAAGGTGAAAGATTCTTACGACACAGACCCTGCGATAAAAATCCTCACTTCATCGTAACTAGAGATGATTCAGTTACGTACGAAAATTACGAACTATTACTTCAAGAAATAGGCGAGTCTCCCATTGCCACAAGAAGTATGCAATATAAACAGTATAATACATGTAATTTTAAAAAAACATATTCCTCCCCTTCATTTTACTTGACATAATCCTGTTGGAATGTATCTGAGCATTATTCATTATTTCACTGCATATAAGTAGTGAATATTTTTGTCAAATTTGTCACGGAATATTACATCAATAACACTACATTACTTTGAATTTTCCATACTTACATCAAAATTATATGCTTATCTAAAAGTATATACATTGCATTATCATACTGGATCAATATTTAACATAAGAATAGTGCATAGCAAGAATTAAGAGAAAAATTCTCATTCCGCCCGCGGTACATGGCAAGAAACATAGATTCCATTTGCTACTCTAACACTGAACATATTTTCATCCCACGTTCATATTTCATCCCACGTTCATATTTCATCCCACGTTCACATTTTTCCAGATAATTAACGAGGATATAACCTATTTCAAGTATTAGTTAAAATAATTTAAAGACGCGCATTTTGAGAAATTAAAAATCAAAATTTGATTTTGAACATGTTAATTGTTCTCCTCTTTGACCTGTGTTATAGAGCAAATCATTGAAAAGACCATTACAAAAGCTGTAAAATGATAATTCTACGAACTCTCTATCTCAATTAGGAGAGCTTCCAGAGCAAGTCAAATGTTTTGTGTAGAATCGTTTTGGGACGTTTTGTTTCAACTTTATACTGTAACTTCCAAACTGGCTTAAATTTTACAACCATAATCAGTACTTTACATAAACTATATGATGGCTTCCTACCTTCAAAATTTTACCCAAATCTGAGATGGTGAGGTTTAAACCCTGCGTTGATTTGATATGGAATGACCCGTAAATTTGATTTTAGCACACACATTTGATTTAGTGGGAAGGATGACACTTGGTCACTGATAGGACTCTAAGGATATCGGAGGATATTAATATTAAAGAGAGAATGTGCGTGAGCTGCAAGCCTAAACGGATTCCATTGAAGTGGCTTGAAGAATTTCGAAGACAACTTTAGAGTGTCGAAACATGGGCGTGTAAGGAATTGTTTCCGAACAAAGTTGGGTCACTAAAATCAAATATGAAGTAAAAGTAAAATTTAAGACGTATTTTAAGAAATAACATTGTAAAACGTAATTTATTAAAAAGTTATATTTCTTCATGGTTTCTTCCAAAATTTCTATTTCATCAGTCACCGTCTCGGTGTCCAACTGTGGATACGTGAAAGAAAGCAAAAGCAGATACAGAGAAAAGACGTTCGACCATTAGTTTTTCCTAACTTGATTTGGAATTCAAATGCTACATACAAGTATGTTACACTTAAGTATATTCTCTTTATGTGCACATTTTCCGAGGCAGACGGTCAAACCCGGGAAACATGGTAGTCCAGCCATACGGCACAACCATTATATCGCACTGTGTTCTGCAGCCACATTTGGCGTCCATCTTACGGCTAGCTTCTCATTTCCACGGCAAATATGTGCAATCTGGAGACCAGAATCCTTCTGAGTTTTGTTCCAGCAATGTGTGGAGGGGGCACATTGGAGTCAAAAGTGGAGCCCACAGTAGCCCTTATTTGACCTGCCTCGTACGCTGCCCGCATTTTGTGTTCACGAAGTACAGCATCAGTAGGTGGAAGGAGATGCAAATGAAAAGATGGATGAAAAGAATCGTCAAAATGAATCATTCTTTCATCTGAATGGAATCTAAATATAAACAACAAGTAATTTTGCAATATAATTTGCTTAATGCGTTTTTGTTTTCTTCGTTAATCTCGTTTGCCCACAGGTGTGTTTCGAAAAACATTAATCGAAACGTTTATTTCAACAAACGAATCGGGACAATTCTATATCAATTTATGTTTAGATCAGCAAAAAATACATTTATGTTATATCTGTATGTTTGATTTTGATACATGGAATATTGTTACAGTGAACAATAAAAAAGGCTCATTGTCCTACACAATAGTAAAATAATTTCCCCATATTTCCGATACCCACTCCAAGGGGAAAAATGTCTATAATCTGCCAAAATATTACTCCTGAAAAGAGAGAAAAAGACTTTTTGTGAAAAAAATCTTTCTCCTCTTAATACATCCAATCTTTTGGATGTTTTCGTGGAAGACACGTCAACACATAACAAGTATCCGAAATGAAGAGGAGCAAGGGGCGGCGGGTGATTGCTGCTGCTGTCATCGGCATTGACGCATCGCGTCCTGACAACCCTCGGGTGTGGTACAAGCTACTCCTCCACTCCGTCAAGGGAGCGAAATGAAAAAGTGAGCATTAAGGCCTCAGCACGGATGCTGCCTGAGAGGAATTTCTGCAAACCGATGAGCGTTTCTCTTGTGTTTTTGTAACAAGTTGGCACTTGAGGTTCCAGTACATACACATAATTTAATGAAAGTCGACTATTGTTATCATTATCATCCTAGCGAAGAAATAAAACTGAGCCTTTCAGAGATTAACTCTTAATGAGGTACAAAAAGATATCTATTGACGAATAAGAAATAAAAAATGGGTTGCAACTGCCAACGACGATGTGGTGCAATGGGGCGGTCATTGCTTCACACAATCAGAAACTGACTGAGTTATTTACATCCAGAGTTGACAGGGTTGGCAGATTCATTTGTCTCTGCACGCGTAGTCAGTACTAGCCAATACTGTTGAGCGTAAGACACGAAGTCGACCATACGGTTGTGTAAATAGTGTTCAATATCAGGCCGTGAATTCCATTTATACTGTCAAAGAAGAAAATTGGAATGCAGGGTAAGATTACTTCGCTAACATCACCTGCTATGACAACAACTTCACTTCTGATCTCAACTGAATCAAGCTAGTGATTCCAATTACCGAGACAGACCAAGCGGCAACGATACTCCCAGGTATAATATCGTTTTTTACAATCCCAACTCCAGTTTTATTTCCACTAATAGTCAATAATGCGACGAATCATCCCATATAATATAAAACCCTCAATGTTACTCACTCATTTATATAAAAGAATTATATGATACTTTTACTAGTCGTAGAAACGTAAAATTTGGTATACTCTATAGAAATGCAATGAATGACAAAATTTTAAAAAGTCGAAAATTATAATTTTAAAGAATTTTTGAGGAATAATACTAGTATTACACCAAGCAAGTAATCATTAGCTTGTGGACGTGCCATGTAATTGGACCAAAGCCACCTCCATTACAAAAATACAGCAGTATAGCGGCGTACATCAGGACAATCGTATTGGGGTTTATTTTAATTAGTACACGTTATTTAAGGGTTTATGAATGTTTATACAAACATAACACAGCAACTTTTCACATCATCTCAAACCCTGCATAGCTACCAGCACTCTGATTCTTCTGTGCCAAGCAATTGATCAGAATGGATTAATGTAAGAAATAATATACCTCATTGTCGAAGTAAGAGATATAATTGGATGTTAGATTGCTTGATTGTCAGTTTATCTTCCCATTGTTTAGATCAAGAATGTGTTGAATATGCTATTTAAGATTATCCACTATTTAATAATATGATGAAACATCATAGAATACACAAACATTTAATATTGTAATTTAACACAAGAGAAATTCCCTTTCATCCGAAGTTTGACTCTTTCAAAACAAAACAATAAATAATGTGGTCCAGCAGAATTTACTCGTGGCCTACTTCTGGCTGCGGCAATTTACACACACGCATCCGCGATTGGCATTTGTTTCTGAATCTCCTCGCAAAACTTGTACGTGAGCACACACTCTTAGTAAGAATTTAAACTTCATTTCTTACTGAGGAGCATTCCTGCCTATTGTGTTGTACTGCGCATCGGTGTGGGCGCATAGGGCGAGACTAACGATGTGCGGCAGAGTGCTGAGGAGTGCACAAAGAGCGCCCCTTATAGCGATATCAGGAGCGTACAGAACTGCTCCGACTGCCAGATTACAGGTTCTGACAGGTTTGTTACCTCTCGATTTAGAAGACGATTTAGGCGGGAGCACGATACAATGCTAGAAGGGGACTGCCGTACTTGTTGGATGGTGTCGCCTACAGTCCGGGTCATGCTGATGTGTCCGACAAAACCTATATTACCAAGAGGGTTCTCGAGATCTGGCAGGAGCGATGGCAGGCGGAGAGCGGCGAGGACCAATACAGAGAGATCCTTCCCGATGTTGTTTTCATTGGGAAGAAGAAACTCCGGCTTTCCAGAAACTTAGTGTTCTTGCTTTCTGGGCATGGCCCCTTCAAAAAGAAGCTATACGAGCTGGGCTTAGCTGTCTCTCCGTTCTGTGAGTGCGGCGTGCCGGATTCTGCTGAGAACGCCATTTACATCTGTGAGCAACACGCTTAAGCCCGTGAAGAGTTGGAGGAGAAGTACGGTGTTGTCCTAGAGCCGAGAGTAGTGGCTGCGGCTCTGGGAAATCCTGCTGCCCTGTAACTGCTAGAGGTGTTTGCTAGCTGATTCATACGTGATCGCCGACTAATCTAAGTCTGAGCTAGAGGGGCTTTGTCCGGGCGGTCCGGAAATTAAATAGAGGCATTAGTGTATTGTGTGTGGCTCTTTCGTCAGACCAGATATCGGAAAGAGCCCACGAAAATGGCGGAGTGTGATAGCCCCAATAGCTCAAGATGGAGGTTGGTCGGTGCCGGTGAGGATTTTATCCTCACTTTTCAGGATCGCGATGTCACGCTGGTGGCAACCGGCAGTAGGTCGGTGCCTGTCTCCGCAATGTGGAGGGTTTGCGGCTATTATGTTCCGAGAATATGGACTACGATACAGGAAGATTCTTTGTACTCGACCTAGTGAGTAGGACTGTTCGCTCTGAGGTAGAAGAGTCCAGTTCTGGGGGAGCCCAGACTGACTCAGAAACTGATGCGGAACCAATGACTAAGTCTGTGCGCTTTTCACGGGAAATTACGGTAATCCTTCCGTGCACCCGTCCAATGTGGTGCAATCAGGACGCAATCTCCTCTGGAAGAAGTGAAGAGGAGCTCTCCATCCCGGAGAGTGAAGAATCATCACCACTCGGGGATGTCAATCGCGATCCGACGGCTATTTCTTTGGAACCGGGCCAGGCAACAGGTCCGGAGGCCAGTGATTTGCCGACATCCTTGAGTGACCAGAGGCAACACCTTTCCTCGACTCGGAACGGGCGTCCCAGTACTCTTTGCGAGGCGATAACATCTTGCCTTTGCTGGTGCTTCGACTTATGCTTTGCACCGCCATCTGCAGTCATAGAAGAAGACCTAGAGGAGTGGAAACAAGAGTCCTGTTTTTCTGAAGTTACAACTTTTCAGATATCTCCCGAAGGGGTTTACTCCGGTCTCAGGAATAATCATATTCTATCGAGACTGGAGGAAACCCCCATGCTGGAGGCTGCGCTTCAGTCCTTAGTGCAGGCTCTGGTGTCGGGAGGCAACAGGATAGCCTTCCGGTATCCACAGGAGGTACTGCAAGTGCAGCTGGCAGATTCAGGAATTCCAACAGAACCTGGGGAGCTGCACCATTACGTTGGCGAGGCATTCCGGAGAAGAGGACTACAACTGACTCTTCGCGGCATAGCCGAGCATTACAGGAGAGTGTTGGGAACAGTGCGTTGCGTGCCAGGGAACCCTTTTGGTATGGTGGTAGTCCGAGGGTAGGCAGGCAGCCGCCTGTTTGCCCGGTAGACGACCACCTGCAAAATTGACCGATGTCCTGAACTTCCACTAACATCTGGAATGTTAAAAATTTAAGACCAGTATAAATTTTAAATTTCCTGTATTTATTGACCCTTGCTTGTTCATATGTTTAACTGTATATTGTGTAAAATAGTTTTCCTCATTTATTGTAGTTAGAAAAATTTGGTAGTTGTTAGAGCGCATTGTTGCCTTTAGTTATGTTTTTATAATTAGGATTTTATAGTACAAATAGTAGTTTTCTTTTGTTTATTTGTCTTGTGCCACAGCCGGAGAAAGACTGAAATTTATTTGTTCTTTTATTTTGTATGTTATTAAATGTTTAGATATAAGTTTGGCGTTGGTGGTGGTTTTGATATAGTAGTTCACCTGCCTCCTCGTGGCGGGGACGGAAAGCCCCCCGTTCCTGGCGGCTTCCCGCCTGGAGCTGGGGGGGGGGCTAAATGGTGATTATAAAAGTGGTTGAGTTTTGTAGGTGTTTTTGTTAAGTAAAATATTGTTATAAAATTATTTTGTAGATGGAGGTACCTTCAGTATGTCTCTGTCCTTGTGTTTAATGTTGTCATTGTGTTGTCCCTTGTTAAACAGACTCTCTGTTATATGCTCTTTGCATAGGCACAGGGGGTCTATTAGCTTTTTATTTCTTTAAATTGTTACCTCTAGTTTAGTAGTAAATGAAAAAAAAAATGGTCCCAGCGACCTGGGATATTTCAAAGCCACAAGGGTAATGTTTATAATAGAAAATAATAATAAATTTATCACTGCGTATGCGCTCAGAGGTACCTGAAAACTACAGATGTCTGTTCGTTTCAGCTACAATAATTTTTTCCTCACCTCATCGTTTAAAGCAACTAACTTAATATTTTTCGAAACAATGGACTTGTAGAAGAATTGTGTGGTTTAATTTTAGAATCATTTATATCATAAACAACATAGCTCAATATAGGTTTTAAGTGAAATGTTTCTTTGCACAAATGTGATTATGAAAATGGATCGTAACAAACATCTTTGAAACGACATCTGAAGGATAACAATGATTAGTTGCCCATATAAACGTAGTGAAATTTTATTCGTTGAACTAGCTTTCATTCATGCGTCGTGCATGTTCTTGTGGTTCATTAACTCAGGTACGAATTTGAATTTTCTTTACATTGCAAAGATGTATTTCATTTACATTGCCAAGTTGGGAAATTGATTACGCGAAACACTAAGGAATTTATCATATTCCTAGGCTTATTTGAAGCTGCTCGCTTTGTATTTTTTATAGTATTGAGCAAAGATTGAGATTCACATTTACGGTGATAAGAGTGCAAAAGCATTATAATTATAAATTAGTTGTTTACTCTTTGTATATTTCAATATTATGGGCAAGTAACAAAGCATGAGTGTAGTTGGCTGTAAGAATTAATATCGATCGAAGAATTAGTAACATTCACTCAATTCAAAAGCTCTTAAAGAATTAAATTGTAAGTGAAAAGAACAATAATTTTGTGACAACTATAGGTCAGGTGAAAATGACGACGAGTCGGTAATCGAACTCGGGACTCCTGCTTTGATTGTAGAAATAATTTTTACAATGTATGGGACGGTTAAGTTAATTTTTCATTTAACAACAATTTTTTATATTATTATTTCAATGCATTTATTGATTTTTCTTATTAAATTCCACATATCTGATTTTCTTACAATATATCCAAAAATAGATCATATTTGTTTTGTTTCAAAGAATACCGTGTTTACTTGCAAGAAATGTGCATAATTGTTTTACAGAGAATATTAATAATACATAATTTTAAAGGAGTATGGAATGAATGTTACTCATGACAAGAATGTTTTCAATAAAATCATTGATATTGTTTTCAAAGACCATTCATATTCAGACACTGAAGTATAATTAAGATGTGTACGATTAATGCTAGGATGTAAAATTGTGCATTGTCATTTATTGGTAACTATAAAAATCATAATGTGTAGCGCCGTGGAGAGACACAAGTTTAAGAAACGATTAATTTTAGAATCCAATGTTATACCAATAACTAGGAGAAAAATAGTTCAGAATTTTTATTAGAAAGGAATATGAAGAATACGCACTTTAATTAATAATTATTCTCATTGTTTAAAATGTCATAAACAAGAGTAATGGAAAAAATAAAATTATTAATCTAATAAATATTTACATAAATTCAGAGGTATTTTAGAGAATGTTTATAGTGCTACTAATAATAGGGTGCACAAAATTATATTTTCTGCTTTTATATTAATGACCACTCGTTGAATCATTTTAATGTAGCAATGGGGTTTTATGTTCTAGATGGATTGACACTGGCGCAGCACCAAAGTGGGGTGTCTGCGGAGAACTTCTGAGTCTCATATAATATAAAGTCCTCCATCTAACTCACTCATTTATAGTTGAAAATTATATGAAACTTTTACTAGCCGTATATACATGAAATTTGGAATACTCATAGCTAATACTCATTTGGAATACACATGTCAATGAATGACAAAATTAAAAAAATTCGACAATTTTAATTTTAAAGTACATTTTCTGGAGAATTAATATTACGCCAAGCAAGCGAGCTTGTGGATGTGCCATGTAGCTCAGCCAAAGACCCATCGAATACAAAAATATAGTAGTATGGCGGGGAACATCAGGACACTCTTATTGGGATATATCGTGAATAAGTGCACGTTATTTAAGGTTTTATGGACGAGTTGAAGTATTGTGTGCCTTAATTTTACAATCAGTTTATAATAAACACCATAAGTTTTAAATTGTTTTGTGTCTTTGTGCAAATAAAATGACAAAATTTAACCTTTCTGAACATATTTGAAACGGCATCTGAAGAGTAACAATGAAGTTGCCAAACGTAATCGTAGTGAAGTTTTATTCGTTAAAATAGCTTTTATTCATTAATTTGTCGCATGAGTTTTTGTGATTGATTAGTTGAGTTATGTATTTGTATTTTATTTACATTGCATAGATGCTTATTATTTACATTGCAAAATTGGGTTTTTGAATACGTGAGACACTTAGGAATATATCATTTTCCTAGACATGTTTGATATTACGATCTTGAAAAGTGCAAACACCAAGAGCATTATATATTTTATATTGGGTTTCTTTCAATAAGTCATGGTCAAGTTACAATTCATGTATGCATACCGTGAAAATGTGAATCAATTCATTGATTCCCTTCAAAAATTTAAGTTCTCAAAGAATTACATTTTCGGCAAGAAACAATACTTTTGACTATGTAAAAGAAGATTGAGTTTATTTTATATTTCATAACAATATTTTATGTTAACTTTAAACGTATTTATATTTTATAATAAATTTCACTATTTCTGAATTTCTTACTATACTTCCAATATACCATGTTTATTTTGTTTCAAAGAAAACTCTATTTATTAAAAAGGAGTATGCACAGTCATTTTACTATGAATATTAATAATACAGAACTTTCTAGTAGCATGTTACTCGTGGCTCAAAATGTTAGACGAAAATAATTGATTTTTTTTCAATGGCCATCGATTTTCAGCAACTGCAATTGAATTAAGATGTGTGCAATTAATGTAAGGAAGTAAAAAAGATGTTTCATTAATTGGTAATTATTATGTCATGTAGCTCTGTGCGGTTGGAAAACTCGTATTTAAATGTATCGATATTAGAAACACGTATACGAATAATGTGAAAGTGCATCTGAAGTGTCAAAATTTATTACTCTACGTAAGTGTTGTGTTTTTCGTTAAACTAACTTCTATTCATTTATTTGCCGTATGATTGTGTGGTTGATATGCTGAGACACGTATTTGTATTGTATGTTCATTGCAAAGACACGCAGTGAATACTATGGGTACATTTTTCTTTATTTATGTAATTTTTAAATCTCTTTATGATACAATATTGTAGATTATAGTGCAGTGCTTTAATGAAATAGTAATTATGTCAGTTTATATCTCTCCTTTATACGTATCATTGTATTATAGTAGTTGTTTCACTCATTGTTATCTTTTGCATGCAGGTGGCCTATATCTTACTCCTTGAATGCGGTTAGCCTTGAGCTTTACCACTCAAATAATAAATTATCAATATACAATACAAATATGTTTTGCATTTTTTGAGAATTTGTATCGATTCATAGTTTAATTTAGTACGTGTGTTTTAGTTTTTTCAGTATTTAATTAGCATAATGAATGTAACACATCACTTGAGATTTCACTTTGATATTTTTCAAGAGACATTAATTTGCAGCCTCGACAAATTAAGGTGCGCACGATTAATGAAAGAAAGTGAAAACAGTGTTTCGTTAATTGGTAATAGTTAAATTAATGTTGCCTAGCACAGTAGCGAAATACAAGTTCGAGACACGATTTATTTAATTAACATTGACGTTAGTATTAAAATACCAACAAGTTAGAGAAACATGTTTAGAATATTTACGAGAGACATATCTGAAGAATTATAATTAGATAATGGTGTTATATTCGGTTTACCTTAATGAAGAACAAAGTTATAGTCAACCGAAAAATGATTATTTGCCAAAACCAGCTTTTGACAGCTTATGCTGTCTGTGATTGTAGGCCACTGAAGATGACAGCATAAGCTGTCGAATGGTTTTGGCAAATAAATGTTTTTTGGCTGACTATAACTTTGTTTTTCTTATCGGAGGAATACATATTTTAATTTGAAAATGATTCATGATAGTAAAAACACAATAATTCAGGCATTTTTCTGTATATTTTTATTGCAATGAATTGCAGCCAAAACCTATATTCTGCTTTTAGACTAAGTGTTACCGGATTTTAATCCAGCAATAAGGAGTTTTGCTCTAGATGGCTTGGCATGGGCACAGCCCCCGAAGTTTACCCCCCAGCGAGCGCAAGCGAGAATGTCATACTCTTGTTACTCTGGTGCAAAAAAGGCGGGTACTTCTCAAAGAGAGTTTAAAAAGGAGTTCTCGTGTTATATTTTTATATCTACATTTATGTACCCAAATTCATTCATTTGCCTTTATAACTGAATCCATTTACATTTAATTAGTCCCCCGTCCAACGCTGAACAGAAGAGTTCCCAAATAGTTCAATATTTGTCGAATATTTCAATGACTTTGGAGCGTATGCAATTGCGTTCGGTCCACTTCTACGAAAGGCTATATACGCTGATTATTTTATCGAACTGAAACCACAGCAAAAAATTCCGTTCTTTTCCTTCTTACTCCCGTCCCTAAGATCCTTATATCACCTTCTGGACCAGTTAAGGTAATTTAGTTGATATTGCATTTCCAATTTGCAACTATTCATTTGAAATAATTACATTCTCATCATGTTTGGTCATTTATTATTTTAAGTCATGTTTTCATCATGTTACATTACATTATTGTTCTATTGTCTTTTCTTTTAATTTCTTATATTTTTCCTGTTCTTGTCTTAAGCGTAAATTTCTCCCAACATCATTTCTTCTGCTCTATATAATCCGTTGGCGAACCCTAAAATCCCTATTTTTAAATAATCTGAGTAACCTTAAGTCTATTTTCACATTATCATCTTTTTGTGGACAATACCGATTAGACACAAACTGATTCTTCGTGTTTCCCGTCCCTGAGGGGAGGTGGACGTTTAGCTACTTCTAGCACTTCAAACCATCCTTACTTTCTCTCACTTCAAGTGTGCACTCTTTCAATATCTCATATTTCTCTATTGTCGATATTAATTTACGATACAACTATTATCGTGTTCTTGCCCTTCATTCTTCTCAGATTCCGTGCTCCTCCTTTCCCATGCAATTCACAATCCCAAAACACGTGCTGCTGATAACCCGCGGTTTTGCTCGCGTGAAATTTGTAATATGCCTGTAACTTTATTCTTTCTCTCATTGATATCCAGTGTAAATGTTATCCATTAATGGTGGAGGTTTAATAGTATTGCTGTGTACGAATCCCTCATTTTTATTGATGTAATTAAGAAAAAAGTTTTAGAAAAAACCAATTTTCTATTTCATATTCTTAGGGGCGAAGTTTCGTAAAATCATTTCTTATCTGATATTTTCGATAATTTTTCATGTCATGATCTTCCCAACCCTCACCTTTAGAGGTGTCATGCCTAATGTACATTTTGTACGTAATATTGGAACACAATGTCATTCGAAATACGAATATTCATCTCATAATACACAAAAGCCATGAACTCGACCCTAATATCGGTCATTTTACGTTTTTATACGTCTTGCCCTCCCACCCCAACTCTAAGGATACCGTGCCACTATGTGATCTCAACTTAAACTTAGCGGCATTGGTAGTTTAAAAATCTCATCAACAATAATACTATGGATCTGATGCAATTTTCATATTTTTATATTTTTAAATTTGTTTCAATTCTGTTTATTTATTAAAAAAATTATTGACTCGTCACTATTATATCATGTTCAATATTTTTACATGTCATCTCTTTCCCTAGGGGCGTTGGAGTTTATACGGGACGTTTGTGAACTTTGACGTCTTCGAGAATATTACTACTCATTTCAGCGGTCCCGAAAACTACAATCTCAACACTAATATCGGCCACTTTCGATTATTTTTACACTTCGCTCCTTCTCACTCCCATCAAAAAGTGAGTTTATTCCTTATAGGAGGTGATCGTGTACTTATCTGACAATAAGGATGTCACATCACTTCAGGGGTCCCCAAAATGATTGATTCAACAGTGATATTGGTCGTTTTTTTTATTGGTTACCTTTCCTTCATTACCATCCCTACCTCAGGGATGCTAAGGTATTGTCGACAATGTGGATTGCAAAGCAACGGGGACGCTCTTATCCATCTCAACGGCACCGAAAAGTATGGTTTCGAATATATATACATACATACATATTAGCTTATGTAAAAAAAGCAAGTTTTTACCTGTGACAAGAGTTACATCTATATAGTAGGTATATAAAACACGCGCGTATTTGAATGCAACGTTGTGTCAAAATTTCAAGTCAATCGACCAACTACTTTTCGAGTTTTGCGAACACAAACA
>NNCF01131406.1:137297-253700 GCA_002313205.1 Laupala kohalensis | reverse complement strand
ATATATATATATATAAGATATGTAAATAAAGACCATTTTCATTTAACCTAGTATATGCGTCACATACTTCTGAATCTAATTTTTTGAAGGTACGTATGATAAAAATCGACTCATGACTGGTGATACAAGGTGCGAGTGAAGTACCGAGAATGACGTAAGATGTTTATATCTCCGGAACTAATAGAGATATCGAAATGGTGTTTGCGGAATAATTTGCTGATATGTTAGGCTAGAAAAAAATTTGTCGCTCCCGTTTCTGAGAAACAGTGGATACTCCAGATTTAATTTATTAGTGAAATGTTTTTTGTGTACTTTTTTATATGAAGAGTTCTCCTATATATTTTATTTGTTATTACTCAAATGTTTTTGTTAATTATTTTTATAATTATTTGTTATTTACTCAAATTTTTCAAATGTACTTTTTTCCACACCTTAATTCGAAAATAGAAAAATTAATCTAATTCTCTTGCAGACATTTCAGAAAGATCGTAAGCTACATTTCGGATTTGGTACTATTCAAAGGAATAAAAATATTTGTTTTCAATTAGATTTTGTTGACTGTATAAATGATACTTTCTGACGAATAATCTGGATTTCCTATTTATTTTCATACTTATTAAAATGATATATGTCACACGCCAAGACTGATTAGAAAATCCGTCATATTCCTCGAGTAGGGCATTAGGGATGTAATACGTTCTGGACATGTACTACATATGTTATACTTCGTTCTTTATTTAAAACGCATATTTTGCATTGTATACTTACTATGCAATTTCCAATAAACGTATATTTCACTTTGAAAAAGGAAATTTAGAGAAAAAATCAATAATTTAATAATTTCTAATCATGTACTTTTGTCTTTTTTGAATCACCTTTTATAAATTTAAAAGAATTTTAGTACTCAGACCACCCATTTCTGTATTAAACCCTCCTTTTCCTAATGGTGGCTTACTCTGACATAGCATTGAAAGCATCTCAGCAACCCTGAATGGGATTCAAAACTAATATCGTTCATTTTCTACATATTTTTTTTCAATTAACACTCATCCCTATTCCCACCTCTAGGGATTTTATGCGCCTCACATGTTCTGAACAGTTACGTAGTGGCATTAGAATATCATGTTGAATCTCAAAAACCCCTACTACTATGGTTTTGACCCTAATATCGGTCGTTTTCGATATTTTTATGACTCACCTTTTCCACCTTCAGCTCTAAGTATACCGTGTCCTTGTGTTATCCGAACTTGACCTTAACGGTATGGGTAGTATAATTAAATAACTCTGTAACTCTGTAAAATGTGGATACGATGGCATTTACAAATTTTTATAGTTTAAAATTAGTTTTACATATTTAACACATTTCCACTCCTAACTCAAGAGGTGCTGGGAGAGTCATTTTTCTATAAGGGCTGATTCAAGACTTACACGAAATGAGGGTGTCAGTCCAGTGACGGTGAAAACTATTGCCCCCTCACTGGTTATGCTCGATAATATGTACGTGGTATCTTCTTCCCCCTGGGTTGTATACAGGCTGATTGTGAACTTTGGTGTCTTCAGGTATGTCCTCTTCCCACCCCATCCTAAGGATGCTAGGGATGGATTACACTCACAGAGCTTGTTGTCAGAGTCAGTAATTTGTCAGGCAGTCAGAGTCAGTTGATTGAAATTGTTCCAGGCACTCCAGAGTCATAGAGAGATACAGTCATAAAACACTTCAACCCCTATTTCACCCCCTTAGAGATAGGTTTCCGTAAAATCCGTTCTTAGCGGACGTCTACTCCCTAAAAGGAACCTACCCACCAAAAACGTTTGTAGGCGTTGTAGTTCTTGAGATTTTGAGATTAGTCAGTCAGCGAATGGTATTTCGCTTCACACACATATCTAGTGTAGCAATTTTAAAAATTTACACTAGTATTAACAATTTGGAATGATATTTGATGATAAAAAAAGAAGATTGAGGATCACGAGGCGATCGTATTTGTTAAAAAGGAAACGCCCGATGTTTATGAAGAATTCAAAGGTCTTTTGTATCGAAATAGGTTGTTACGAACCAAACGTTCGTAAGGACTTGTCATTCATTCATCACTCTCCATTGCAGTAATATGTATAGATGTTCTATGGACATATAGATGTTCTGAGGATGTATGGATGTTCGTTGGATATATAGAAGTTCGTTGGATATAGAAGTTCTATGAAGATATAGACGTTCTGTACACACAATTCAGAACGCACCCATTATAGATGTTCTGTGCATACCTCTATATAAGGGGCAGCATTCGGCACTCGCTATCCAGTACTGAATCCAGTTCCAGAGCAGACCAGTATCTGCTTCAGCTTCTAGAATGTCCGGCTCATTTTATACATGCACGTCGTAGTGCTCGTCGGCGTATTTATGCGCACGCTGTCAGAATGTTACTCTACTGCCCGATAGTTTACTATTATGTAAACATTATTTTCTGAGTTGCAATGCTGCAATACGTCTTCATCATGGCAGACTTACAAGTTGCTACAAAAATAACCGTGTGGTTTATATCGACGCCAAGATACTGAAAATATCAAAGCTCACGACATTTTCTAAGTTTCAGTGATCTTCGGCAATCTACAAGTTCCAGCCATCACGTGTTGCTTTTCTACTGCCAGTCGATGGAGTCATCTTCGCATCAGCCTTCATGTTCCAAGACCATGGAAAAATTGTAATCATGGCTCAATCCAAGGATCATGTACAAGTCTGTAACCATCATATCGCAAAATTCACTGTATATTTATGTTCATTAAGACAAATCATTGTCAATCTGTGCCATCATTTATTTGGCTGATTATTTAACTTATCAAATGAAGCGTACAGTGTTTCATGTTCATTGCTTTATTTACTGTGTACGTAGAAATTCATTTTGTTTAGTTGGGGGGAACGTCAAAAACTTGACGTTTATTCGGGATTTCTCTTTTTTCATTATTTAGCCTGTGCCCGTTGTGGACATGCCTCACTTTTGCTTAAAAATCACCTTGTCATTCTCTTTAAAACTTTTGGGGGAATATGTACTCATTCTTGCAAGAAAGAAAAATCAGTAATTCTGTATATGTAGCATTTAAGGAAACAATTTATGTATCTGTTATATGTGAATAAATGTGATTGTTGCTTGAACTTGCAATGAGTTTAAAAAGATCCACTGTTCAGTATCTATAAGCTTAGTGAAATACCTAAGTCCCCACTTCTCCTATATTATATGGACTCTCCGTCGGTAACATAGGTCGCCGGGGTGAAAATAGGAAGTGCAGCCTGCCAAGAGGTTTGGGATTCACCGCGGGGATCCACTTTCGGTGAACACCCGCGCACTGAATAGAAAGAAAAGTATATGACCACAAGGGACGCAAGAAGGAGGCTCGGCCAATCGACAAAAGGACTAAGAACTCCTTAGCGCGCGTTTTAACTCCACGTGGAGTGACGACGCAAAGAATAAATTAAACCAATGTTCAAAGAGATAACAAAATAATAGTTAATAGTGACGCATTTGATAATAAAGTTCATGTTGTCTAGCAAACCGAATGCAATGTTTGGTGAGAGACGTGTTCTGTCTGGAGGAGTAGGGCTCCTAGCTTTGCAGAGGGGAAGAGAGGTGGATTTTGAAAACACGAAATGATAAATACGCGAGCGCGCAGGCTGATTTACCCATTATCAGACTGATTTTGACGACTCATTTTGAAATTTATATTGACCAGATTTTATCGCTTGAGTACCAGAGTTTATTATTAGACTCAGATTTTTGAGACTGAGCCGATTACGAAATTCGTCGGATCGCTCGTGTTGTAAATTTATCCTTGAAGCGAGAGCTTAGTAGTCAGAGTTCGAGTTTCGAGACTTGTAACAAAAAACCGCTACAATAGCATCATCATTGCTATTCGCGTAGCATCCGCGAGTTCAAGGTTCGAACCGCGTACCAACAGACTATTAATCGCGTGACATGAGCATCCGCGTGAACGCGCCGCAATCGCGACATACGATCTAGAGTTCGATGCCAGCCTACAAATGGTCAGACGGCAAGGGAAACCGTGGAGAGGCGACGACGCTGACGAGAGCTGATACAGGCCCAAGTGTCGGGGCTCGAAGTGGGACCTCCGCGACAACCAACAACAGATGAGTTGTCGGCAGTTGAATGTTTGCATACGTGTCTGGAAGGTAGGGGTGCATAACATTGTATAAATTTGTCATGTGTGTAATGAGTAAAGCGTAATACTTGTATGAAGTGAAGGCTAGAAGCCATGATCATTTGAATGAATTGTTATTCATCGTAATTAATGTCAACTTTATAAAAAACAGAATTGAATTGTTTTAAAAGGGGAAAATTGTTTTGTATGGCGGGTCATGTCTAATAATATTAGTAAATAATAATATAATATTGTTGTCATGTTAATGTAATAATTTGTTCATATTTTAAATTTATATACGAGTCAAGACCACCAGCCATTTTGGTAATCTACTATCAAAATCTGAGATCGCCTGTATTCTATAATGTGTAGCAAAACTTTCAACATTTATGTCAGGCGGGTGGTATTTTTTAATTACTTAAAGGGGTAATTAATTACGCTTGAAATCCATCTCTGTAAAATTTGTTTTAATTGAATAATTAACTTTTGCTTCCATGTGTTACAATTTGGCACGTCAATTATTTTCTATTTACTGTATTTTTGGATTAATCAATAATTGAATGAACCTTAACTCATTTTCCCTTGTCTGGTAGGGGTCGGAGATGAAGGATGGTATGATGTCTCTTTTTGTCATGGCAGGGGAAATTACAGGGATGCCATTCCTGACGCACCTTCCCAAGGCGTGTGATGAATGAATGACATGAGGGTGAATGATAATAATAGGCAGGGGAAACGGGAGAACCCCGAGTAAACCTGCCGCAAACACCGCTCCGTCCACCACCTCGGATTCTACTTGGATCGGACCGGGTTTGAGCCGGCGTCCCAAGAGGTAGAAGGCGAGCGGGTTAGGCAATAATTACATGTTTAAAATCTTATGTCAGTGTTGCAAAGTGTTTCCCGTAAGAGATGGCAACTACCCGTGATCCATAATAGGGAAACTTCAGATCCAATTTGTCATTGTATATTTGTGTATTCACACATTCGTTTTTTTGTTCATCGTCTCACCATAATTTTTATCTCTCTCTTTTTGTTGTCTCTTAGTGTACCAATGTCTTCTACTATACTCTATATGCATATCACACCTTTGTATTGAATCAACTTCGCCTTGTTTCTTTCTTTTATGAAATACTTTCAATATACTGATCTTTTCTTCCCATATTGCCAGCAGTAACACAATTTTTTCTCTTTATCAATAAATAATACCTAGTCGTAGACTAATTATTTATTTACTTATGTTCGACCAAATTAAGCAGACTAAATTAAGCATGCTGAAATACTTATGTTCGACCAAATTAAGCAGACTACAATTTTGTATTATAAACACATGTCACAAGTAGATATGAAACTATAATCACACACGCAACAAGTCAACATATTAAAACATTATAAAATGTTTTAATGTTTTAATTTTATAATGTTTTAATATGCTAACTTGTTGCATGTCTTTTTAAATTTCCGTATCTACTTGTGTTTACAATAAAAAATTGTGGTCTGCTTAATTTGGTCGAACATAGGTGTTGATTGACTTGCAGACGAAATGGATCACTTATTTTCGCTTAATCTATCATTCATAAATAACATAAAAATCAATTATCAGTCAACAGTTCAATTTGTTGTGTCCGATTTCGTACACCACTTACTGAGTTTAGTGGTAGATAGGCACTTGTCACTTTTGTCCTCATATCACACGATTCAATGGATCAAATTCAAGAATTGAACTCAAATGGTTTCACGCTTTGAAAACTTTGGATTATTACTACATTACTCGGACTCGCTAAACCCTAGAGCTGGATTTCATACGTCCAAACTAGTTTTAATATTTGCTTGTCAATTAGCAGTTTGTTGTTTACAGACTAGGCTGATTTTTTTCCTATAACTCACATCAATTTTTTATATTTTATTCCCAATTCACATCTTTTCTTCTTTATGTGGGTTTTCCAGCGCAACTTTGCGTCCAATGTCATACCAAGGTGCTACGCGGTGTCGGCATAAGGTATGTTTCTCGTTAAAATATAGAATTTCAAAACTTTAACCTTGCTCAAGGTATGTCACGCGCTAATTTCGTAGTCGTGTCTATGAATTTGCTTATGTCAAAATAACTCTAAACTTATGTCAAAAAATCCCAGCAGTAACTCAAAGAGCAGTCTACAATTATTATAGGGAAATCCGTGTACATTGCTTTTCGCGTTCAAAACCGGTGGGTTCAATGGGATTAGCGACTTGCAGTAAAATAAATCAAGAAACAATGTCTATAATTAATTTTATTTATATAATAATTTATAGGTTAAGACGATAATCTGCAGCCCACTAATTGAAAATGTACCTGTTGATGTGAATTACCGGATACAATTTTGACGTGTTGCAACTTAGTGAGCATCGGTAAAATGTAATTTATTTGTAAAAATTATCATGATTGAATTGTGTACTGTATTTTTTAAACTAATTTAAGAAGTATCACACTATTGTTCACAGCCTTGACGAGTTGTAAATGCTATGTTGTTCATTTATTTTGGAATAACGTCACATTGTCTTCAATCAACTTATATTCATGAGGAGTGAAAATATTTTGTTAATGATCAGCAAATTCATTTTCCTTCTCAGGATTACTTCTGACCCACGTTTAGTTTTCTCTTCTGATTGGTGGGATCTGGTAGACAGGTCTTTTTTCTTTCTTGGTTGCTTTCCATAACGAGTAATCCGTATTTGCTCCGTTAGTCAGCTCTTTCAGGTATCTTTCAATTGTTGGTTGTTTTATATCTTGTATCATTCTCCTTAATTATTGTGTTATATTATTCAACTCTAATTTTATTCTTGAGTGTCGATATTTCTGCCACTTTCTTCTTATTTTATTTATCTCTGCAATGATTTCTCTTATTTCCTTAAGGTAATTATTACCGTTGGTTGTCATGGGAAGTTGAGGTGTTGCTTCCCAAGCTGCATGTTGTATAGTTATTTTAAAATTTGAAGCCTCATCCTTTAATTCTTCAATTTTTTAATGAAATTTGCAAAGAAATAGTTTCTTCATATTTATTTCTAAATATCTTCCAGTCTGTGAATTTATAATATTATTTCGCCGCTCTTTCATTTCTGATGATATTAGTAATTAATGTCAAGATGATAGATGAATGGTCAGAATTGAGATCAAATTATTCTTCTATTATCATAAAATCTGTAGATAGATTCTTAGTAATAAATAAATCTATCGGATCTGGTATCTTGTTGGAATCAGTTGGCCAGTATGTTGGAATCAGTTGGACGTCCGGTGGAATGCATTACGCAGTCCTAAGACTGTATAGCGAATTTCAGTTCCTTTCCTGTAGACGTAGTTATCCTTAAACCCCAATAAGTATTCTTCGAATTAAAATCTCCCCCGAAATATACTTGCCAGAGGAGGTTTTCTGTGATTTCAGATAATCTTCCTTTTTAAGTTTGTGACGGGGTGGGGAATAAACAGCGGTTATCGTTGTTACTAATTTGTAGTCTTCATTTTGATAGCTGACTCTTGGAAATGACACAAAATATGCTGTTGTTCATCCCCTACTCCACTCATGCATGTTGATATTTCTGACTTCCCAACCCTTTTCAAATATATTTGAAAGTTTCAATGTTGATTCATTAACTCTACCGCGTAAAGGGTCTGCTGAAACCATTTTCAGTTTCACTCTCGATAAAAGTGCTATGAAGTTATGCAATTCAGTACTACATCTTCGGTCAAATTAAAATGGTGAAGACCTCGAATCTGAACCCTCCTACTCTGTTACCATCCTACTCTGCTACCCTCTTACTCTGGCAATGTGGGTAATGTCATTTGTGCCATTCTTTTGCCGGGCGGACTTAAACTCGACAGATACGCAGGTAGAAGGATAACTTCACCATTAAAGTCGACACTTCCTTAAAGATTAGGTCTACGCCGGTCTACGTGTGCCCGTCCCGTGCATCCCGTAAACGAGTTAGCTATACCACAAAAATATGTTTTTCTCCATAAAATTTGCGAGGTTCTTATAGAATAACTGAAATCTACGCTTAAAATGATGAAAAATGATACCAAACACGACCTTATTGGCATCAAATGCTCATTTTACTATTAGTCCAGTAATTAGGTGACAAAAAAAAGCAAGTCAAGATATAAAAAAAGTTTTTTCCCTTTCAATATTATTTTAGTTTTTCGCCTATAACTTTAAAACAATGCATTTTTAGAACAAAATATTATTGAACAGAAAAAAATGTACATTAAATTTCTAACAAATTACATTCTGTACCGTTTTTTCACCAGACAAACGAAAAATGCTAAAGAGCGTGATTAAATTGACAAAAATTCTACAATGGATTTAAATGAATTATAACTTGAGAACTACAAACTTTTGGAGAAAATGTCTTCATACGAAAATGAAATACATTAAATGTTCTACAAAACGCATTATCCTATTTTTTTCTGACAATCTGTTTATCCTCTTCTGCGCGTGGAAGTTTTGTGCACATCTTTCTTGTATACATGGTAATTTTTTTAAATTAAAAAATATCGAGCTGCTGGTAAAAAGAATAAATTTTATTTGAACATGAATAAATTCTTTATAATATTAGAGAAGCGTATGATATATTTTATACAAAATAGCTGACAACAATAAAATATAAACCAAACTAGGATATTTTCTCTCTAGGATACAGTGACTGAATTTGGAAATTTAAATCTGTTATTCGGAGAATTGCTTAAGAATTCTAGAATTACAAGTTTCCAAACATCTGTGGTGTAGAATTTTTTGTACAACTTTTCCTTGTATTTTATTCTTATATCATACACACTTTGCCCTTATATTTCTTAATTTTAGGTGTCGACCTCCGAAAACATGTGAGCAATGGCGCTCTTGTAGTCAACACCCGCACATACATTGCTAACAATAGAAATTCAACAATTAATGAGCAATTCATGAGAAAATATCCTAATTATGAAGATAAAAGTATAACTTTCATGGCTGAAAAAAATATTTTGACGAAAAATTGAAGTTAAATCTGAGCTTTCTTAGCGGCTACCCCTTTTATTTTTGACATTCACACAAATAACCAAACCTCCTGTTAGAAAGATCTGTCTTATTGTTTCATTCGTATCATAAACTGCATAAAAACACATTTCATGATTTACAGGGAAATAAATATTATGTCAGATACAAAACCGGAGCCAAAAAGGTCTCCAAAGCCTAAGTGTATGGTTCTAAAACTCGAAGTGCCGAACGTAGGTGCACTATCTAGACTCTACGCATTTACTCTTGTACGATAAACAAAATAATTGTGTTACTTTCAATCATATGTTTCATGAAAGCATCAAGAAAATTATAATTGGAATTCTACGATCATTTTTCTTGGAATCAGAGACTCCCAAAACTGATATATTTGTCAAAATTTCGGGTTCGAATAATTTTCATGATTACAATAGATTTTATAAACTATGTTAACACAAGCTTAAAACTCAGTAATGTCATAAATACGTCATAGATAGGTTCTTTTTATTGGAATTATGTGTAGAATTGAAAAAATTTAAGATAATGGGAATACAAATAAAAGTGTTTAATTAATAGCACTTTAAATTACTCTCCAGTAAGTGACTCATGAAATCCATTAGTGGCTGGTCGGTCAGTTGGCAGGAGGGTGCGCAGGGGGCGGCAAGCAATTAGAGCATGTAGAATCTGTCGAGTTTGATGGTACCCAAAATTTGGAACCTGGAGAAACGAAAACTAGTCGCAGGGAAAAACGCCCTAGAAAACTGTTTCGGAAAAACCGGTGAAGGGAAGTGAAAGGACGCATGAGACCTAGGGTAGCGAGCGAGAAAGTGGAAATGTGCGTAAATGCTGGTGGAAAAAACTGCGCCGCGAATATCCCTTTATAATCAGGAGGTGGAAAGCATGAGACTGCATGAGAGTGATGAATAAGACGTCTAGAGCAAGAGAAGATTTGACGGTTGCGGGAAGAAAAGGAAAGACGTGGAGAAGGGGACGCTGCTCAGCACGAGAATAAGGAGGGAGAAAGGGGAATTGGGACAGAAAGAGATATGAACGCGACTCACCACTATTAATGATAACAAAAAGCTTATTCTTATATGATAAATGTATTAAATATATTTCACAGTATGCCCATTTACGTCCCTCAAACATCTCCTGTGCTCGGTTCAAGAAATAATAAATTAATTATGTTCATACAAACACATTTTTACATTACTTCCAGAATACCTGTTTTAGACTGGTCTCCTTCGAGATATATACACCTATTGGAGTCACCTACTTCATACACTGTACAAATTATGCAATTACACACAGAATTGAGCTTACCGGTGTCATCTAGTTAGCACTTTTGAGGCACTTAATTCAGGGATGTCAACATCTCGATATATACGAGTCTACTTGTACATTGGATTAACATTTGACAGCAATATGAACAGTTAATAAACGATTAAAATGCACACTACAAGTAACAGCAAACATATAAAGGATTAAATCAACAAATACAATATTATATATTAATACGATTATAAACAGTGGTTGAATATGCTGGGATAGGAGGTAATACATGCATTGGGAAAAACGTAAACTGAAGAAAGGGAAAGATTGGTTGTAGTCATTAAACATAATGAAGTGAATTAAAGAATAAAGTGTTAAAAGAATAGGACAATGTATAGTAAGAATAGGTAGATAGATTGAATTTAATGAGTTTATCATTACTTTATATGCATATTGCACTTTTATTTCCTATTTTAATGCACGATCTTTCTCTTTCAACTGCACATTGAAATTACGCTTTAACTCTGACTTTGTTAACTCCATACGATGGCACACAGTTATATCAAGCAAACACCATGTTTAACGGTACAATTAACTCATCTACCTTTTTCTTTTTCCAGTAACGCATCAAAGGAATTGGGATGGGTAAAGAGAGTTTCAGGAAAATTGTTTCAGTCATTTATGATCCTATTAATAAAGAGTTTTTGTTCTCTGTATTTCATCTTTCTACGATGGTTCTTGAAGAGCAATAGACATGTCAGAAACAATTTAAGTATAGTTATGAGTATCGGTTAATGTAACTAACTTTATACTTACAAGCATTCGGATATATGAGTGAAATACTTGTTAAAAATAATTTCTTGCATTACTTTCGCAAGCATGAATGTTGATTTGCGCCTTTGCTTCTTCTACCTTGCACCAACTAAAGCGGAGCAATGCTTGCCAATTCTTCGCATCAAAGGTCTATATTTCATTCTGCCCCACATCTGGTACACACCCGGTGACACGACGCAGTCGCTTTTACTCGAAACATATATTTTTGTGTCCATAGAGTGTGAACTTTCGTGCCACATGGGAAAGAAGGAGAAAAGAAATAATTAAGTAAAAAGAAGTAAGATAAAGAAGATAAATGATGAAAGAATAATGAAAATGAAGATCTGTGAAAGATAAAGAGGAAAAGCGAGAATTGGAGATGTAGTGGGTGAGAGTGAGAAGGAAAGACGAAAGATCTGGTTGAGGTTGAAAGACACGATGTTCGGAATACAACTACAACTGCTACGTCCTCAGGGGCGTCAACAAAGAGGAGGAAAAGGTGTAGAACCCCGGGAGCGAAAGCATGGCGAATGAGATGTGCTAATCAACGCTCGCGAACTCCAGTGATGGAGTTCCGCGGTTCGGCTACCGACTACCAGTGAAACAGCAGAGAACAACGCCACCCGAATAAATATCGGGCAAATGGTTGGCATGGAAATGACTCCCAGAAGACTCTTTGTCGGGCGGGGATCAATGTGAAGCGAACAAAAAGTAAAGATGTAGTAAAAAGTTCTGCTTAAAAAAGAATATACATACAAACTTCATTGTCAAAAAAGTAGTTGCCAACTGCGTATGACCACATGGGTGGCAATAAACTAAGTTACTCCCCGGAAACAAGCAAGGGACTATCCCATCAATTCCGATCAAGGACCCATGGGCAGTGGCAGATTTAATATTTACAAAAGAAATTATTTAATAAATACATACCATTAAATAAATCCATTAATTATTCAAAATAAATTGTAGACCGCCACAACCCGGAGGAAAATCGGAGTAAACCCCGGGTCAGGATATGGCTACAGAGATAATGTACACAACAGTCCCAAGGTTGCGTATAGTTAGAAATAAACTATTAAAAAATCAAAAAGATGCAAAATCAACATGCATGAAAAAGGAATTTAAACAGTAGCTAGAGTATTATAACAATTGCGTGATAAAGTATAAGAGATATTAACATCACATCATCCGAAGTCATGTGGAAAACAATCTTTATTAGGAAATTGAAACTCTCATTAACTTCTTTCATTAAAATCTGTAAACTCTTTCACATTATAGAAACAATAGGACATTAAAAAGCTTTTAACCGCAGATTTAAAGAGATTCAATTTATTTATATCTTCTATATTTTGTGAAAGGAATTATACAAAATTATTCCTGAATGATAAGGACCTCTTTGGCAAAGGGTTGTTGACACGCCAGGACGATGAATATTGGACTTATTGTGAGTGTTGTGTTCGTGAACTACACTATTTCTTCTAAAGCAGGGGAGGGATTTAAATAGTTCTGTCTTAACAAACACGACTACTTCATAAATGTATAAGCAAGGGAGAGGGAGAATATTTAATTCCCTAAATAAAGGTTTAGATGAATTTCGGGGGAGAGATTTACATATAATCCGAACTATTGTCTTTTGAATTCTAAAAATTTGAATGCTCAGAGTGGATTGGCCCCAGAAGATTATGCCGTCACGTAAATGAGAATATACATTTGCAAAATACACGCAGCGAGAAACGTGTTGACTAACAATGTTGGCTAAAATTCGGAATGCATAGCTTATTTTGCTTAGTTTAAAATTCAAATTATTAATATAGCAATTCCATTTGAGGTTGTATTGAATATTAAACCCTAAAAATTTTGTTATCTTGACTGATTTTATTTTTGGCTCCGTTTAGCGAAAGGGATATAGAAGGAAGAGATTTCGTTACACTTTTGCGAAATGACATGAATACTGTTTTATCAGAAATAACGATGAGACGATTTGAATGAATCCAAGACGAGAGGTTAGATAGAACTTTTTGCGCATTGACATCTTTACATAGTAGATTTTTTTGTGGGGCTTTAGGGCTTTATCTATTCTTTAGAACAAAGGTGCAAAATGTACCGAGTTTTCTTTTGTCTGAAGTGATTAAGTAATATATAAGGCGAATGTTCTCTAGAAAATCAAAGTATTGAAATTTTATATTCAGCAAGGAAAAACTATTTTTTAATTCATGTGCGCTACGACCGAAGCGTACTCGGGGATCGACTTGCGACCGGTAATAAAAAGTAATAAAGGTTTTTGCGTGAAATGGGTTTTTCGGAGTATGTTTTTTTAACATTTTTTTTTTCATTTTCTTGCTTCTCTTTCCCTGTTCCTCGACCTCTTGGCCACTACCTTAATTTTCCTTGTATTCCTAATTTTCCTTGTATTCCTAAGTTTCCCTTTTTTGTCGTTTCAAGTAATAGTTTTTAATTCTACTATTTAATTTTGCGTTCTGTTTTTATACACATGATATTCATGACGTAGTTTTCAAACTGCATATAATCTTCTTCTGTTCCTATCCACTGCTCTCAGTCTTTTAAATTAAATTTTCCCTTACTTTTCCCGCGCCTCAGCCATTCCCCTCTTTCAGTCCCTGTTACACTGCAATCTAGCAGTACATGCTTAACATCTTCAATCGTTCACAAAAGCACATTTCATTTTCTTTGAAAATGTTTTTTTAAATTTTTTTAGGTGACCCACCCTTTAAACAATGTTTTTATGTGACCAATCGGCTTTAGCTGCCAACCAAACATGTTGGCAGAGACCACGAACTGAAATTAAACTAAATTGAGTTAAGTCAAATATGTATTTTTATACAATATAACTTGACATTATGTAAGTGTAGTAACTACATTGCTTTTGGTTTAGTGTGACCAGTTTGATTTACTAAGTACAGTTTAATTAGAAAATACACTAAACTGCAAAAATGATACACTGGTAGTTTACACTTCGACATTGACGCCCAGGGCTCGTGACATTCCCAAGGTACATATCTGATTGAGAATATCTTTCAATCCTAATAAGATTTTTTTTAAAATTAGATTTATGTCAACTTTCTTGTAGGCATTGTCATTACGTAATAAATCTGTGATGCTGTAAACGTACGTACATGAGGGACGACGACACAAACACTCCAAAGTTATGTAAGATGAACTGAAGAAATGTAGAGTCCATAATTAGGTCTTGGACTAATCATGTTGAATTAGTTGAATACAACGATACTAGTCAAATATTTAAAACTTTAACATTAACACAATACTAAAACATACATAAAGACAACGTTTGGTCCCATGTGTGAGACTAATGAATCTTTTAGTATTGTGATAATGTTAAAGTTTTAAATATCGTTGATATGCACATGAAAGAAGAAAACAAAAATTAATTGTCTGCAATAGATGGTCGTTTTTACTCACAACATTATTAATAGCAGACGCGTATTCAATTAATGCCACATACATGTATTAGGGAATAATTTCAATCGTTTCAAAATTCTTTTTTTCTGCCTGAAGCCCCATGCGAGGATATTAACAAGTTAATTAGGAATTTGAAAAATAAAAAGATTACTGAATAGACTTCATTAAAATAGAACATATAAGGAGAATGATAAAATTATGATACTATTGATTGTTAGCATAAGTAACAAAAGTATTGAAATAGGATTTTTTTTCAAAAAATCTTCCGGAAATAATAAAATCTTTCGTAAAGGAATATAATGTAATGATTGAAAACCAATACGCTTACCAAGAGCGTAAGAGTTACACGCATTATGGGAAAAATTACAAATGAAATCAAAGACGTTTAAATGAAGGGAAACGTGTATTGATGCTATAAATTCACTTGACCTGAGCGTTTGACATGGTAGATAAGAGAAAATGTTGAAAGCACTAGAGCAAATAGATCTCACAGAGAAAAGAAGAAACCTAACACAAAGTTACCAGGAAAAAATACCTTGTGTAGTAAAAATAGAATAAAATCTGAGTAAAAGGGAGCAATACAATAGAGGAATGAATACCCCTAGGAAGTTTTTTTGGCATCTTTACTTTTTATAACTTATGTAAATGACGTAGACATGTATCTTAAAATTTGCGTTATATTTTACCTGATAATTTCCAGATTTTTCTCAAATAGGAAAGGGGTAGAAAAGGCAGATAATTATAACCTACAAAATGAATTTGGTAAAATGATTTTATGACAAAGCCTTAATAATGAATTATGAAAAGACGAAAATTGTACACACAGCATCTTATTTTACGGAAAGAAATCCTGTAACAATAATATATCATAATAATAAATGTATTCATAAGAATCTTAAAATGTGTCAATGTAACTACTTCATCCAGCAAAATCATAATTCAAAATATCATTGAATTATTTTTTTTATCAAAATGAAATATGGAAAAATCATGTCACTGAAATAATTTCAAAAATTCAAATGGAAAATGTTGAATATATGAGAGCTTTAAAATAAAGTTTCATTAAAATTTACACATATTTCTAGTAGAATCAATTATGAGTAACGAGATTTTAGCCTGGTGAGCTGCCTCTTTATCATATATAAAATATAATTCTCGTATTGTATTGTAATGTATATCTTTATCATATACCTCTACAGATGATACAACACTGGGGCAGTCAAAATGATAAAAAAACAAAGTCAACATTTACAGGATACATATAAAGCTAACAGACTTAAATATAAAGCAAATATACATTTTGAAAATTGTGACAAATAAAATGCTAAATGAAAAATATTTAAAAAGGTTGGAACATCAATATGACAACTGAAAGAAAAATATATATAATATACCAATTTCATTAAAAAAATATGGCGAAAGATTTTTGAAAATTGTGGTTCCAAAATGGCTTAATAAAATTCGAGATTCCATTATAGAAAACAATAGAAAATATAAAAGAATTAAAAATTGATATATGAAAATACACAAAATTTAAAGAAATGTGAGGGGTAAAATACATAAAAATCAAAAGCGGGTAAATTTAAACAAAAGAAATTTAATTTGTCTAGAATAAACTTAAACATAAGTAGTTGAAATGTTACAAAAATATTGAAATTTAAAGTTATTCATTTTGTATTTTGAATGGTAATATTTTAGTGTAAAATGATAGAGTTGAAAGTCAAACTAATTCACTCAGACAAGTTCCTCTTAGAACTTAAGAGAGTGGAAATACTGGTGATATTACACTTTCGAATTTGTATACTTTTTTTGCAATTTTGTATGTTTGTGTACTATTATTATTCTCGTATTGTATTGTAATGTAAATCATAATTATCACACCATTTAATATAACTACAAAATTTGGAAATAAAAAACTTATTATCTATTAGCTAGCAAATGAATGTCATGAACTTACAACAGAACCACAGCGGTCACCTTTTTTATTGAGACAATGCAGAAGTTTAATACTTCGTAATACGCCATAAATATATTTTCACACAAGAAAGAAAATAAAAAATCACCTGAAATTGATAGTTTGAATAAATCATTTTAATTATTTTATTTTGTCTTAATTATTATTGTCTCATTTCTGAGCACTTTACTATTTTGATATACATTTCAATAAATCATTGTGATATCTAGATGTTATTTTAGAATATATTATCTAGATTGTCGAGGTACGTTCTTCAAACGACCACATTGGTCGGAATATCCAAAATCTTGTTCAAAAGGTAAAAAATAAAACTCATTTTTTTACTCAAATATTACACCACCTTATAGAGAAGACGTCCGAATATATTATTTCGAACCTAAAAGTCACTGTATACTTAATCAGCGAACGGCACCTTGCAACCAAATTAACTCTCGCTCAACGGCGCATGTGGGACCCTTAACGAAATCGTGGCAACTGTTTGACTGTGTCAAGTTTGTTTCGAGTAATGTGTTTTCGAATTCTGTTAGAAAATGTCGATTTCGAAAGGTGTGTTTAGTAATTCACTATGAAATTAATTTAAAATTACTAGTTAATTATGTTCCAAAAATTATAAACAAAGATTCCTGATTTAGACTATTACATTACTTGAAAGTAAAGCTTAATCGATTTAATAGATTATGATTCAGTGATATCCGTTTTAGTTTCCTATTGTTATAAATAGTCTAAAATGAGTAGTATTGTACCAACAATAAAAGTCTGATACTGAGCGCAACTTATTTAATAAAAATTTGTTTGTTGCAATAAAGTACACCCGCAAGAAAATCTTGCATGCATTATTCAGTCCTGTTTATTGAATTTACTCAGTCTCTTTTATACGAATATTCAAGAAGTTTAGTCGTTGTGGTATACAATTAATAATTATACCATTTGTTTACATAAACATTTATATTATTGTCTATATTAAATATAAATAGTAAATTTATATCATCTATATACATAAAAATGAATATTTGTATGTTTGTCCTTTATGTGTTCCTATGCCCGAAAAAAAATTAGATATCTCAACCTAAAGTTAGCTGTGATAGCTCATGCGTTGGCTATCTAGCGGACAGACAGTACCATTAGCTGCCATAGCTTATGCTGTAGCTGCCCTAAAACATATTTCGTCTGAATGAGACCAATTTTCTGTCACTGCGGAAGCTAACGCTGTTTTGTCTGGGAGGAATAAAGTTACATCAACAGCTATAACTTATATGTTTTTCGCGCAACAGCTCAGCCCCTCTAAAAAATCTGACTTAGCTACAAGAACTGTTGTTTGTTCCTCGCCGCTGATCTCGTTCGCACTTGCAGCTAACTGACACTCTCCTGCTCTGCCTTCTATGTATTCGGTACGGTGCCTCATGACGGAGGCGGCGCAGTCTGAGCAATTGTTTTACAAAGTCAAATTGACCATGGCATTCGCAGCTATGAATAGTTGTTTATTTGAACAAAATGATTCATTTCAACGACTAAACGACGCCATTCCGACGTTGCGTAGCCCGAAACTTGAAGTCTAGACGACGAATATTTACAGTGTTTTCTTGACGTCGTGCAGCCGTACTCTGATGATATTTTGAATTTCTGAAGGTTAATGTTGGCGAATAATTGTTTTAAATAATGATATTTTCAAATGTATGTATCTAATAAGAATGTATTTCAAGAATATTCAAAATAAAGAAACGTTTGGATATATAAAAACTATTTTCTTGGTATCTAAAGATATATTTTTGAAGATTTTGGAGATGATTACTATTTTTCGAATTTACTATTCATGGTGCCACCAATACCACCAGTACACCAATACTATGGTGCCAACTCGTAGACAGTGTAACACAAGATGATATGACATTATACTGCAGAAGCTCAGTGGTAGTGTTCGCGCCTTCTGCGTGAAAGGACTCTGAATCGAATACTGACGCCGTCGGATACTTGAAGACGGACGTCGAATAAAAAGAACGTTAGATGTTCACCTGACATTAAACGAGATATGACTATGGAGTTGTAATAAAAATGAATATCGACAACAAAGTCATACAGAGAAGAAAACATGCAAATGAGTCGACGTCGACCCACGTCGAATTAGTATTATTGGTTGGCAATATCATCTACTATAGGTTCTCTTTTCTTATCTTATAGATTAGCTACTTAAGCTGTGAGAGCTAATGCTGCACGCTGTGGTGAAAAAGGAGGAAAATTCACGTCATAGCAGATGTTAGCTCTGCGAGCTCATGTGTTGCCTGTCCGACTGGTAGCCAATACATCAGCTACCCCAGCTCAGGTATTTTTTCCGTGTACCAGTCTTCCGATAGTGATGAAACTTTGGCAAGCTGTTGTGCGCACGCCCGCGTAGGTTTCTTACGTAGTACAAAAAAATTAATCCACCTTTAAAGGGGTGAAATGGGGGTTGGAATGTTTTACATATTTCCCACCATAACTCGGGAGTGCCAGGAGAAATTTCTACCAAACTTGATTCATAGATCACCGACTGTCTGACAACAAGCATTGTGGGCGTAAAGCACCCCTGCCATCCCTTTCGAGGGGGTACTAAGAGGGTGACATAATGAAAAAATCTTATATTAGATTCGAAGTCATCCACCCCAGATCTCCATTTTTCGTTTGTTTAACTATAAATATTATTCCGTTTACAGCATAACTCCGTATACCTCTCTGTATTTATCCCGCACTCAGTACATTGAACTGAAATCGGTTGTCGGTCACTTGTCTCGTCAAAATGTCATTGTTTACTGAATGGGGTGTGATCCACCCTGCGCGTGTGTTCTCACTACAAAACATTTCGAATTTACAACGCTCCGAGACGCTGCACCTAGAAGTGTCCATCACTTCGTCAACGTCCTTATTACATCTCGGTCAGTCACCCTATTAACACCTAGCTCTAGGGACGGGGTAGGTTCTCAGAAAAAAGCATTCTATCTGCAAAGAAAGAGAAAACGGTACTTTTGTGACGCGGCTACATCTTGAGAGCATAGAGAATTTCACTGTCGGAGCGGGAGTATCATTTGAACAATCTTTAACCGATTGTTGTCTAACTCTGAAATTTCAGACAGCAATGGGTTAAAAATGTTCAAATGAAAGGGAAATTTCTCAGAAATTTTGCGACCTCCGCGGCGGAATTAATTTCATTGTCCCAGTAGTACATTCATTGACACTTTCTCGTGAATTTGTTTTTACCCGTGAAATTTAAAATCAAAAGATTAAGTGTCATCGAAATAGAGACACGAAGAAAACGTGAAAAAAGAGTGTCAGATCGCTGTGAAGTTTGTCCTCATCAAAAAGATAGAAAAACACAATCGTCATTCTGTGATTGCAACAAACTATTGTGCAAAGAACATGGTTCCGTGTATTACAAAGAGTGTGTCCCTGACTGAGAGCGCCGTGTCCCTCATTCTCTACAACGCGCCTTTTCAAAGTTCAAGAAGAGTTCAAAGATACAAAATCACACGAATATATTTAAAAATGACTTCCATTTTATGATTTTTTTACATAGATACAATTAGTCAAGATTTTAAAGAATAATTTACGATGTTTTTTCTAACTTTGGTAGTAGAAAATTTGTAATTTTTTGTGTGTAATTTACTTAAAATTTTTGCAAATAAATACATAAATTTCACTAAACTTTTAATTTGTTCCACTCTTTATCTAGCAAATATATTTTTTACAATTCTGAAAAAAGAAGGGAGTATAAAGATAAAGTATTTTTTCGGCACGTGTAGCATAAATTTTCATACAAAAGCGCGGATTATAGATTTAATTTTTTCATTTAGATATATGATTTCCCACGTGTAAATAATAATAATAATAAAATTGCTTGAAAATAATGTTTCTCTTTGAGATAAAAAATCTGAGGTGAAAAATAGAACAAATTACGTCATTTAAACAATATTTACTTTGGGGTGGAATGTACCACGCGCGTGAGTTTAAGTTCCACTTTTCGGCGCGTGTGTTTGAGGGTTAATGCTGCTTGAGTCCACAATCGCCCCCTGTGAAGGAATATACTCTTTTGAGGAAGGAGATTATATGTAAAAATATACGAAAATGATTGATATTTGGGTTGACCATATAGTTTCTGGAATCCCTTAATTAGTAGACGTTCCCGTGGACGCCAAAGTTCACCCCGAATAAACCCCAGCACACTTGAGGAAAGGGACGCCATGCAAAAGTTATCGAAAATGACAGATACCAGTGATGAATCCATAGTTATCGGCGTCGCCGAGTGAATAGTGAAATCCCGATATCGTGCGAGTCTAAATTCAGCCCTCATGGAAGAAATACGCCACTAGTACCCCTTGGGGATTGGAATGGGAGGTGGTAATGGGTTTATGTGTCACAATAATTAAAAATTAATTTTGCAATATATAAAAAAAGAAAATTGCATCGGATGCATAGTTTTCGGGGTGGGATTGAGAAGACACACCAATTATAACAAACCACCAACATTAGTGAGTAAAATTATTGCTGGAAATTGCAGTGAGAAAGGATAAAGTTGCAGATATATTACAAAATTCACGTGAGCAAAGCCGCTCAGCTAGTAAACTATAAATATTAATTGTATTTATTCACAATATTGTAAGAGCTCCAGGAAAACTTCTTGAGTGAAAACGATGGAAGAGATTTTGTTTTGGCTTTTAGTGGCATCAGATCCATTGATATTCAGTTTAAGACATGCACATAAAACAAAATCAAACAATTCATCAGTAGGAGTAGACAAATTTCTATTCTCACCAAAAGTTCCAACAGAAATGAAACAAGACGTGTCAAATTCTTCAAACAGGACTAATTCAGAACACCACGAACATTCGTCTCATAATAATTCATCTGATTCTGATTAAAATACTTTGCTTTTTGTGTCATTTTTGGAATCAGTAAATAGTTTTTCAGTCCAGTTATATCCTTATTTTTCATAAATTATATAAAAATAAATTGTCTAAAAATATTAATTTACTTTATTTTATTATTATTGAATTATCTTAGCGTATTTACTAAGAAAACTTCAAATTTTTCGTAAAATATCTAATATTTATTGTGTGAGAAATACTTAAAAACTGTTTGGAAACTATTAGACATAATAGATGCAAATTTGTAAAATATACTTTTTTTCGATCATATACATAATAAGTAACTTTAAAAATAACGACAAACAAATTTTTCTTCGTATTGAACTCACTTCTTAGTTTTGGCCAGGATTTTGCGCGTTCCGACCACGAAGAGGTGATCAATTTTTTAATTTTCATTCAAATAGACGGTGTTTTTCCTGTCCAATGTTGTGCGCAGCCAAGACAAAGTTTAACGCAAATTCCAATGTTTTGACAAGTTACTGGCTATTGGGAAATTATTACCAATTCGAAAAATTGTGAATGGTTTGGGGTGAACATCAAGCCGAGAATTAAAAAGTCATCAGCATTCTTTATTTTTGGATTTAGTCCGTAGTTTATTGTTTTTACAGAATAACAAAATCTTAACAAGTCCTAAAGCAAATATAAAAGAGGAATTCATTGGATGATATACGCAGAAAAACTGAAAACAAAGAAAACTATTAACAATCTAAGATACTTGATTTCAGGAACCACCGGTAGAAAACAATATTAACAATTAATTTTAAAAGACAAAACAACTCAAATAAGAGTTTATGGGATAATGGAGTTTTAAAAAATTAAACGGAATATCTTGACAGAAATAAAATCATCTGTACCACTTTCACTTCCTAGCAGTGTTGTTGAAAGTGATTATTAAAAATTACATGCCATTAATGCAAGAGAATTAGCTCATAATTCCAATCACTTATGTATTTCTTACTTTAGGTCATATTTATAAAAAGCGAAAAAGCCGCTGCTTCTTCAAGAAACAAGTCACGAACAGGAAAGAGATAAGAATAGCGTTGTGGAATGAAAATGGGATAAGCGAAAAACAGACAGATTTCAGAACATTCTTGGATCTTCAAAACATAGATATAGGGCTTTTAAGTGAGACACATCTTACAGAACACTCCTATATAAAATTAAAAGGACATAAATGCTACCACACGGTACACCCTCAAAATACCACAAGAGGAGGTAGTGCAGTTTTAATTAGAGATAATCTAATTCATTATGAAGAAGCGCCCTACAGAAATGATGCTATACAAGCAACAGTGGTTAATATGAAAACACATAGGTATAACTTCAATGTATATTCTGCATATTTTCCACCAAGAAATAGCTTAAAATAGAAACATTATTTAGAATTCCTTAAGAGCCTTGGAGAAAAATTTATCGTTGGAGGTGACTTTAATGCTAAAAATAAATATTGGGTATCAAGGCTAACAACAACTAAGGGAAAAGAAATGCTATCAGCTCTAAAATACCATGGATGTGAATGTCATTCCACAGGCAAACCTACATATTGACCTACAGACCTAAAAAAGAAGCCAGATTTGCTTGATTTCTTCATTTCTAGAAAGATATCAGCAAATTATGTGGATATAGAAGAGAATTTTGATTTAAGCTCTGATCATTCACCTATCATTTTAACATTAAGTGAAACACTCATACGACAGGAAGCTACACTATCATTGATCAATAAAACCACCTATTGGGAGAGCTTTCAAATTAATTTAAATAATCTGGTAAAATTAAACGTATCACTCCAAAGCAAGGAAGAACTGAATTATGAAACAGAAAAATTAATTACTGACATCCAGCTGGAATAACACAGCTAAGACTAAACCTGTGAAAAAAGGCCAGACCCTTTAGAAGTTAAAAAAATGGTAGTTGAAAAGAGGAAAGCTCGAAGAAAATGGCAAAACACTAGGCATCCAGCAGATAAAAATAAATTAAATAATCTTACACATAGACTAAACAGAAAAATTAAAGAGATAAAGGAGAATACTATGTTCTTATCTCCTGAGATCAACGGCGGAGATAGACACTAAGTATTCCCTGTGGAAAGCTACTAAAAGAATCAAGAGACCGATTATACAAGTACCTCCATTGAATGCCTCAAATGGAAAATGGGCCAGTAATAAGAATCATAAAGCAGACTTATTTGCAAGTTATTTAGAGAAAACGTTTCGTCTACATAATATAGAAAATGATTGTAATATTGTCACGAGGCGACATGACGCTTCCCTCTCAGAACCCTTCATCTGAACCTTGGGTGTCTCCCAGGATGTCTCGACCTTTTCCGGTTGCTTTTGGAAAGGGTTGATGATTATCTACGGCCCTCACGGAGGTCCTTACCCAACTTACTATCCTTACCCACCATCGGAGATGAAAACCGTCTCGGTATCCAACGAGAGACGGGCTCCGTTGTGACAATATCCCTGACATCATGTTCCACGAGGAATCAGAAATCTCACCCGTGACTCCAAAGGAAGTGGAAACTGAAATAAAGAATATCAATGGAAAAAAGATCCTGTACATGAGTTAATAACAGGAGAGTTACTAAAAACGTTTCCTCGTAAAGCAATAGTTAAACTCACCAATATCATTAATGCTACCTTTCGGTTGAAATATGTTCCTGCAGCATGGAAGGTATCTGAAGTTATGATAATGAAACCGGGAAAACCGCCAAATGAAATAGCTTCCTATTGCCCTATTTCTTTACTTCCTACTATGTCTAAAGTATACGAAAAATTGTTGCTAAAACGATTAAAACCGATAATTGACAAAAAACAACTGATTCCTGGACATCAATTCGGATTCCGTACCAAGCATTCAACAATTGGGCAAGTCCATAGGCTTGTTAATATTATATAAAACACCTTGGAGGAGGGTAAAATCTGTTCCGCAGCATTTTTGGATGTGGCCAAAGCATTTGACAGAGTATGGCACCAAGGCCTAGTCTATAAACTCAGAAAGTGCCTACCAAAAAATTATGTTGATATCATTGAGTCATACTTGACAAAGAGGTTGTTTAAGGTGAAACAAGATGGTTCATATTCTGAGTTGAAAGAAATACATGCAGGAGTGCCTCAGGGCAGTGTATTGGTATCTTTATTATATGTATTATATACTTATGATGTACTGCAAACAAGAGAAGCAACGACAGCAACTTTTGCCGATGATACGGCAATACTGGCAGTTGGAGATAATGCAGAAGTAGCGACGAAGAAACTTCAAAATGCTTTGGTCAATATTAACACCTTGAAAAGAACATGGAAAATAAAATTAAACAAGAATAAATCAGTACGTATTGATTTCACGAACAAGAAGAGTAACCCAGTTCAGCTGAGACTGAGTTATATTATAATTCCACACGCGAATACAGAAAAATATCTGGGCATTAACCTTGATACTAAATTGCGCTGGAAGGAGCATATAAAGAAAAAAGTAGAAGAAATAAAAATTAGAACAAGAGAAATGCATTGGCTAATTGGGAGGAAATCCGAATTGCCAATACATAATAAAGTACTTCTATATAACCAAGTTATCAAGCCAATTTGTATGTATAAAGTACAACTTTGGTGTTGCGCCAGGAAGAGAAGACAAAAATATAATACAGAGGAGACAAGATAATATACTGCGATGTATAGTTGATGCTCAGTGGTACGTTAGAAATAGTAACATACACAAGGATCTGGGTATCCCAGCTGTGGAAGAGGAAATAAAAAAAATTGCTAGAAGGCATGACACCAGACTACAAGATCTCCCAAATCCTAAAGCCCGAACGATACTAGAATATTATGGATTCAAGAGGAGACTGAAACGGACAAAACCATTCGAACTTTGTGAATAAAAAGTGAATTGGTGTTAAGAGTGAACTTGTGTTTTAAATTGTTTAAGAACTAAGACGACATTAAGTGGTGGAACATTAAGATATATGTAAAAAGTTAGGCCAAAGAAAATGTGCTGGTTAGTCGGAAAACGACTAGTTGTATTGTAAGTTTAATTTTAAAAAAACAATACAGTATTGTTGAGTGTATTTTTACACTTGACTACGTTTCAATTTAAAATATCTGGGTGACCGAGCTTCGCTCGAATAGCTCACAAAATTTCCTACGACAAAATATTTTTCGCAAAGGGATTCAAGCCGTGGTTTACTTACTCAGTTACACTGCTGTGTAACCATGAATATAACGAATGATAATTCCATACGTAACTATTTTGCTAATTTGGTTACTGCGCAGTTTACGTTACCCCTATAAGATGTTTTTTGTGTGTGTCCGGATTTAAGGAGTAATTACGAAATTTTATGGAATTCCACACTCCGTATTTACGATAGAACACATACTGAGGGTAAATAGAAAATAATAACCATTTGTCTTAAATTGTGCTTTCCTCCTTTATTCACTCATTCGTTAACAAATGAAAATTACCTATTCATTGTAACCCACAATATACCCTATTTATGATATTGGACATTACTATTAGACATACATATTTATTTATGAGTTAAGTGTTGACTACGCGGTGACTACCTTGAGAAGTCTATTCTCCGACTATTCGCCGTCCTTACGACACCGATCAGTGGCGAACAGTCTTCAGTTAAAAGAAGGTATTTTTCCTCTGATTGGTAATCACTTATTCTTCAGGTCTTTAATTTCATATTATTCATAGGTATAACGAAAGTATAATGAACGTCCGAAAAATAAATCGCGATCTTCAGGTCTTTACGATAATGGTGACTGTGTGGTAGATTTTTCGTTATTCTATAACACACAAAATAATCAATGTATCCGAACCAAACTTGAATTTGATTTGAGTAGATTTGGAATAGGGACCCATTTCTGCAGACTCTTTCTGTAGCTGTAGACACGTGGGTGTTTACTCGTGTCAGTAGAATTATACTTTCGCACGCTGCGGCACACAACTGGGAAAAGGTGAACTGGGGTTAACGTTGAAATAATTTTATGAGTATTTACTCTGCACGCGTGTTCATTTTCCGTCAAGGATTGAAGGAAAGGTTGGACTACAGCCGTATTATTTGAATGTTTATTTTTTTGTTTTCAAAAATGTAGTAGTTGAATTTTGTTTTTAAATTCTTCACTGAATTTTCTTTTTGAATTGAACAGATATAGGAACACATCTTAACTTTGAAGAAAGTTACAATCCTCTTATTTCATTGCCAATTATTATTACTTTACATGAATTCTCTGGTTCGTATTTTGTTAGTAGGGCTTTCTTTCATCCAATGTGACGTGTTGTTACTACGTTATATCAAAAGTAGTCGTGTCAAATTCAAATGAATATTATTTACTTCATAATGTTTCAGCGTTGAAAATGTTAAGTGCGGTAATTTAATTACCTTTTTAATAATAAGATAAAAGTTCGTCAAAATTTGTTCGTAGTATAGGGATCAAAGTCTCATATATGTACGTGAGAGGCCCGAGTTCGATTCCCCACCGAGAAAGTTATATTTTCGTTTATTTTTGTTAACATGAACTGCCTCATTATACTTTCTTCATGTGTTTAACAATTTTATTGTTACTATTACAGAACCATTTTTTAAATTAAAAAACAAATTTTAAGTCAGCTATATTGAAAAACGCTGGTTCAATCAGCATGGTGTGCTGTTGGTGGTGAATCTCTTTTGGATTCTTAACCCGTATATAGCTTATTTGTTTGACTGTTACAAATAAAAAAATTCTTAATATATTGTTATTTTTTTGAATGTAATGTATTGTTTGTATTAAATGTAATGTTTCAATCATACTTTATTTAAGATGGAAAGAACATTTGATACGGAAACTCGTATGAATTTAAAGAAAAATTCTTGCAGTTAAGCAGCAAACTTAAGCAGTTTCATTTGCATTTTTAGTTACTCAGCAGCTATTTATTAATGGTAAAAATATTAAAAAGGGGATAAATGTATAATAGACTTATCATATGATCGAGAAAAATGAATTAAGAAATGCATCCTTTCTCCCGGGAAATCGAACCCCGGGCCCATTCAACATGAAGCTCATACGTTAACCCCTAGACTATCAGACACAGATTTCAGATACGAAATCAATTTGGCTTATTAATGATGTTAGTATTACACATGTTAAAATTGTTCTACAAAGAAAGAAACATGTTATATCACATTCACATCCCAAAATACATCTAATCTGTGAATTTCATTAAAATCCTTTGAGTCGTTCTCGAGAAAATTTTCAACAAATATATAGGTATATAGGTACTATTATTGCTCATTTAATAGCATAGAATTTAGCACATTTTTTATATATGCCGATAGAAGACCAGATAGTTGTGTAAAGTAGCGGAACAAATCCTGAGGAAAACTGACTGAAATGCCTCACAATTGACATGACTGGAGGATGATTAAGACTTACCTTCCAAACGAGTTCGACCAGAAAATCACCTGCCATTAATTCGATCACTTAAACTTCCCTAACCTCCCCATAAGTCCCATAGGGTGCGGTGACCCGTTTAGAAGGGATATGGCGGGGGNGGGGGGGGGGGGGGGGAGAGCGGAACTGTCCGAGACAGAACGGCGCCACCAACGACATTAGTGGCATTGGCGGAGCCAAGGGGCCTCTTTTTTATTGCGACCACGCCCAGGTAAGTGTGTGTGTGGTGGAGGGGGACTCAGGACACAAGATGGGCTGCATGGTCAGTAGCAAGAGGGCTTTATTGATAGTATTTGAATGAACAAATTAATGTAAACAATCTAAGAGACAGAGTACATCATCACCGCACAAGGAATGCAACAGCAGGATCTGGAATTTCCTGAGGAATCACACATCGAGCGAATCGACACACAAGTAGAAAACTGCTGTTCTCCGGAAAAGACGATACAATTAATTGAAAAAGAGAAAATTCGAGATCTGGTAATATGCTTTTGACCAAAGAGAATTCTACTACATTCTGAAATACATTACATGGCAGTCTGCTATTGAATAATTTTGAATAGAGTTGTGGGTGAATATTCCAACTTTTTCACAGTATTTCATATTTTATGTGAAAAATGTAATGTTTTTCATGTGTGTTCTACTTCGTAACATGCGCATCTTTCCTCCTTATCATAGGAATCGTGTATAATTCTTGCATAACCGTCTAATTATTTTATTGTATTTTTTCTTTATCCATCTCAGTCTTATTCACATATACTTTTCTCACCAGCCTGACGATTATTACACCATCTTAGTGGGAAACTTTTGTTTCCTAAATAAAACGAATTAAAATTATACTTCCGTAATTTCAATGAAACGAATTTGTATATATAATTGATATTTCTGAACTAATTTAAGACAAAATGAAAACGGTTATTTTTGAAGTGCTCCCCGTTGTTGGACAATTGGACAGCCAAAAGGATTGCATTAATAGATAACGCGTTTTCATAATAAGGGTTCTAAAAAGTGTAGGTTCTTCAAATTTAGTTTGTCGTTTATTGCCATCCATTGCCACTTTTCTCACCAGCCTGACGATTATTACACCATCTTAGTGGGAAACTTTTGTTTCCTAAATAAAACGAATTAAAATTATACTTCCGTAATTTCAATGAAACGAATTTGTATATATAATTGATATTTCTGAACTAATTTAAGACAAAATGAAAACGGTTATTTTTGAAGTGCTCCCCGTTGTTGGACAATTGGACAGCCAAAAGGATTGCATTAATAGATAACGCGTTTTCATAATAAGGGTTCTAAAAAGTGTAGGTTCTTCAAATTTAGTTTGTCGTTTATTGCCATCCATTGCCACTTTTCTCACCAGCCTGACGATTATTACACCATCTTAGTGGGAAACTTTTGTTTCCTAAATAAAACGAATTAAAATTATACTTCCGTAATTTCAATGAAACGAATTTGTATATATAATTGATATTTCTGAACTAATTTAAGACAAAATGAAAACGGTTATTTTTGAAGTGCTCCCCGTTGTTGGACAATTGGACAGCCAAAAGGATTGCATTAATAGATAACGCGTTTTCATAATAAGGGTTCTAAAAAGTGTAGGTTCTTCAAATTTAGTTTGTCGTTTATTGCCATATATTATCGTAGGAACACGAGGAATTAATCCATTTGGAACGTCCTGAGAATAATAATGATAATAATTTAGGAGTGTTTATTAAAGTAAATCCCAACTATCGTCCAGGTTAAACCAAACCTCTCCAAATGAAAGAGATGATGTGACCTGCCTTGCACATCCTGGTATTGGAAGATCCATTCTTTTATAACAACACGCCTTTATAAACCGATGTAATTCAATGTACCACTATTTCATAAACTTATTTAGAAAATAAAAATAACCGGGATATGGTTATTGATTTTCCTGCGTTATGACAACTTCCAATGAATTTTCCGTCAGTAGGAAAGTTGTCAATCCATGTGACATCCAGGTAAAAAAAAACACTCAACCCCACTTTCGTATGGAACTGACCATTGACAAGAAATCGATGAACGTAAAAGAAAAATACGAAAAGGAACAAGAATAATAAAACGTCAGAATCCTGAAACAAATCATACGCAATCGTTATCCAACTCTACTTCTCACAGAAGTCCTTGAGTCCATTCGAAGTTGTCTCAGGGTCATCAAGAAGTTGCGAGTGACGTCCTAGCTTCGTCACTTACTGTCATTCCTTGATCATCTCGAGTCCATCATTCCGAGGTGCCCGTTGTTTCGTCCTTTACAACCATTTCATATTCCATATTTCTCCACTTTGCCGTCAGGTATCACCACAAATCTAGTGCTATTTCAGGACTGACCGAATTATTTATCTCTCCGACCCCAGAATTAATTAAATCACCAATCCCAAACAGAAAAAAGCAAATACTATAATTTTATTTATTGGAAAAGAATATATATACAAATGTATTTTCATTGTTTTATACAGTCTCTGCAGTAGAATCCAAATGCTTCCATCTCCCCTCCATCCAAACGTTAAACAGTCCCTAACTCATTCTAACATGCCCCTGCTGTGCCCTCGTCTCGATCTCCTTTTCCTGATTCTTCCCTCCATTCGTCGAGATTCCCGTCCACTGTCGACCGTCTCCACTCAGATCTAATCGTCAAGCCTTGCCCGAAACGCTTCAGTCCCGCCACACCCACCAAAGCAACGTCCACTGAAATGAAGTGCGGAGCAACTTTTAATTGTCTGAAGGCAGCAGCGAAGGCAGTAGAAGAGAAGAAGTCTATTTAAACAAGAGACCGTCGTATATTGCTGAAAGACAGAGTTCCTTACTTCGGCAACGTATTTGGAAAGCAGGCAATACCTCATTTTATTCGCATCAGTGCAGGAAGAGACGAGTGCACAAGACGATGGTTCTTCAACTCTCAGGGTTGTCCAAGAGGGTCTCGTTTTCTGAATCGAATTTCATGGTTTCTGTTTTTTACAAGGTATTATCCACTTCAGATGTTTTGTTACAATCATCAGCTGTCACATTTTAATTCGTATTTTCTTTCAGAAATAGATTGAAGGCAGGATTACGAACAATCTATTATACATTGTGTAGGTACCACGCTGGTATACATCCCTTGGAAGAAACTGCACGGAAAAACTTGTAAGACTAGCTAGCCAACGGTTTTCATCCTGATAAAGAGGGGTATCTCGCCGACCAAAGCCAATTCATAGTCGTTTTACTAAATGGACCGAGACTTTCATTCAGAGTTGTTGTCGAGTGAAAAAAGTACCCCACCCTGCTACTAATAGTATCGAGTTCGAGACAGCCATGAAGCATTTGGATGTGAGGAAGTTATTTGTCAAAAAAAAGAGATCCTTGTATTTCTTTATGCGACAGAGACAAGAAGACTGCAAATAGTCGAGACGAAAAAAAGATGTGAGGAAGATGTGAAAGCATTGGTTTTTATGGAATTCCAGGAGTGATGAGGAACCGTATCGAAACTCATTATTCGCTTTATTTTGGATGGAGCTAAAAACAGACACTGTCTCATCGGGAATTCTTCTCTTATTTTTCGTAATTAAGCAAGAAATACACAAAAAATACCTTACATACAATTTACAAAATGTGCTGAAATTGTATAGGGCCAATTTCAACGTGTTGGTGTTTCACAATTAGAAAATGCTAAAATGCGTTGTACCCAAAACTTGTAAAATTCCATGGAATGGAATTCTATAGGATTTATGGAATTTTACAAGTTATGGGTACAACGCATTTTAGCATTTTCGAATTGTGAAACACCAACATGTTCAAATTGGTCCTGTACAATTTCAGCACATTTTGTAACGAAGATGAAACTTTCCGTTATAGTGAAAGCGATACGGGAAAGTGGGAATAGATAAAGAATTCTAGGGTAAAACAAACTACTTGCAGTATCGTTGAACATGTATTACTCGTAAAAACTTAACGCAATACATAAGGAACTCGCGTAGCATTTGTTTTACCTTTCATAAAATCACCTGAAGTCGACTATAGTCTTTCGTGTCGTCGCATTTTCACTCGGAATAGAGACAATTAAATGTCACATCACCTTTAGGCATTTGTTTCAGTGTCCGCTATATGGATCTGGAAGTGGAACATCACAAAATAGGACACGATGGTAATCCGTTTTACTACCAAAGAGAGGGAGAAAGAGAGAGAGAGGTCAGAACAGGTCCCGCGCCATATCAAACATTAGTCCATTAACCAGGGGATTTTTATATATGCCGACCTTGCAAAAGGTCACGGAGAGTTCATATTTGACATATTTCTTGTATTGGACGTAGTAATGATAATACTGAATTTTAGACCTCCAATAATTGCCGCTCCCGCCGCCATCTTGGAAAAATGGAGGTGAATGTGATGTTTTTCGCAATTATTTCGCTCCCGGTACCAGTTACGGCCAAAATACAAGTTATTATAAGATAGATCATTTAATTTACAAAAAAATTTGTAGAAATAATTTTTTGTCAGATTTACAATTCTGAGATACAAAAGATTGAAATATGTGGAGTTTCCCAAAATTTTTGAATTTTCAATTTTTCCTTATTTTTGACGTAAATATTGAGTTTTGTTGTGTGTTTTACTCATTTCTACGTACAAGGGGTCTAAAAATCCTCAAGAACAATATACATAAAATATCAAAATACATATAAAAATTAGAAATATATAGAAGTAGTATTCGATAAGGAAACATGAATAAATATTGTCACACCATTTTCGTTATAATACCTCCTTAAAATACACTGTATAAAGGAGGTTTTTGAAGAAAGGTCATTATTATTTTGCCAATGAATTCACATTTTTACACAGGCAACTTTCCTAACAGATATATTGTTTTCTTCAGAGCTTGTAACGAACTATTTTATTTAACGTCTTTCATGAATATACTATACATTTTTTCATGTCTCTTTATTAATACTAAAACCAACAGGTCAACAGAACATATCTCCATTATGAACAATCTTTAACTTCAAACACCATGCATGTTTATTTTCATATGAGAGAAATGTGAATTTATTTGGCAAAAAATATTACCTTCCCTCAAAAACTTCCTTTATACAGAATATTGACACAGTTCATTTTATGATTTACTAATTTCCGTACCTCCATTGTGGTAGAGTAGAAGGAAAATTTTTATGGTGGTGTTTTCCTTAGTTTAATTCACTTCACATGGCACTGATTTTGTTTATTCTTTTCTATTTCCTTGGTGGATCAGATAGATCGAAGTTATCCTGATATCTTTATTCTTCGAGAATATAAAATTCTGCCTTTGTATCTTCGACTTCATCTTCGTTCTTAATCTTAACATCTTTTGTTTTTATTGCAAAAACTTATCACCAAAAGTTGTTTCTTTGTATGCGTCCTTTATGTCAGAAAATACTACTGTGGTATTCTGACATGAAAATGCTTCACAAAAACAAAATGCTGAGCACTTGATCTCCGTCTTTCTACATTCGCATGCTCAACTCTTTGAAAGAAGTCCAATTTTACTTCGTCTCATCCCTATTCTAGTGCCTTTATTTACATTGTACCATAATTCAACTTGAGGGTAGATTTTGAGAGAATGAAATTGTGCAGCATCACTTGTAGGAGCTAATAAAGCTAAATGAAATATCATTTTTTATGTCGAACTGCCGTAAACAGTACCCCAGTTATAACATCTTCACGATTTGCTTTTTTACCTTTGAAAACTTGTATAACTTGAATCAGGACTCACAATACATCATGATCTTGAAAAACTATTTCAACTCGGTTAAACAGGACGAACGTCGTATCGCACCCACTGAATGCATATAAAAATAATATATTTGCAACCACTGCCTTTCCATTCAGCTAGCTAGTAGAACAGTGTATCTGCTTCTCAACTTTTCCTTTACCAGGTTTCCGAAAAGAAACATTTGGGAGGTGTCTCAGCAGTGTTGTTAGAAGTACGAGTAGGTCAATATCTTCTACGATTCTGAAAATGGAATTATATGATGAAGACATAAAGATCGATGTGTTAACAATTAATGTATCTGCATCTTGTACATCTTGCATTTCCAACAAATTAGCTTCAATGAATTTCTTGTGTAGCATGGCAAACAAAAGTTACTTATTTCTTTCGTGGGATAAAAATTTTTATTGGAAAATATTCGCATTCCTTAACTTATTGAAATTTACTTCTGCAGCATTTTGTTCGTTGCATCACTTGGATATCCATCAAAGATAAAGGTTGTATTACTACCATAATGTTTTTTGAGAATCTGGAGATAAGTGACAGCAAACATTGCAAAAGATTAATTCTGATGCCACACAACTCCGTAAAAGACATAACCTCCGTCCACTATATAGACAAACAAGTTCATACTCCCAGACAAACAAGTTCATACTGACTCCGACCGCGGAAGCCTACGTTTATATATTAATGCTGTTTCCAGCTTCAATGTCCTTTACAATTGGTAAGAGAGCTTTAAACAGTGAAGATTTTATACCTTGACACAGAACATTGTCATCAAACATCGAATGGATCCCATATTGAAGATCAGCAACACAAACATCATTCTGGAATACTAAATATTGATATGAAAACTAACAGTCAGTATTACACTGGAGGTAACTGTAGTGACCAGATATTATTATTCATTTACAGTGATATTTCAAACTACACACAACCAAAATTAGAAATTAGAAAATGAAAAAGTTGAAATATTAATGTCAACATCATGTGAAGTGAATTAGACCTAATGGAAACACTACTATAAAATGTGCCTTCTATTATACCACAATGCTGATGGGGAAATGAGTAAATCATAAAAAATTCATAAAATTAACTGAGTGAATATTTATTCATGTTTCCTTATCGAACACCTCTTCTATATTCCTACTAGAGTTGCCTGTTGATCTCGGAGGAGAGCGGACGTGCTATGAGGGAGCTCCTGCTTGGAGAGGGCTCCTCGGTGAAAGTATTGTTTGTCGGTGTGCGCGCAGTGCGAAAATCGTCGTTTCGTTTCTCCAATTTGAAGAACACTCTATTTTCATAGTGTATTTGCCTGAAGAAGATGATTTGCATCGAGCAGTGGCGTGCGGCCATAGGCCGCTGGGTAAGGGGTCAACGGCCGAAAGTCGGTCGTGGCCCGGGTAATACCACTTGTGAGGTGAAAATCCTCACTCTTTTATCTTTTATATCAATTTGTTTATTATTAGTCGTAGGCGGAGTTGATCTTAATCTCGGACCGGGGCTTAATGACTCCACCCTGGAGGACCTCCACTTGGATGTCAGGGACGACCTGAAGAGAGTGACTGGGATCCCTAAGCTCCTGCTGGAGATGAAAAATTTTCAGCAGAGGTTAGGGAGCCTAGAATCGGGAGTGTCCACCCTAGAGTCAGAAAACCGCTTTCTGACTCGAAAGGTGGACTACCTCGAGAACCAGTCTCGAAGGAACAATCTCGTGGTGTTCGGGCTGAGGAACTTCGGGGCGAGACATGGGCGGACTCGGAGAGTTTGGTTAGGAACGTTGCGGGTCGGATTGGCGTGGAACTTTACCACAACGACATCGAGCGTGCCCACCGGACTGGAAGAAGAAGAGGACGTCACCGCATAGTAGTGAAGTTCTCCTCCTACAAAAAGCGGGAGGAGATGTTAAAAGCGGCCTCGGTGCACCTGCGCGGTGACCACATGCGTGTCGCAGAGGACTTCTCTGCCAACGTACGGCATACGAGACAACAACTATATCCGTATTTGCAGGATGCCAGAGAGAGAGGACATAGGGCGTCACTCCGCTTCGACAAGTTGGTTGTGGACGGGCGACGTTACTCTCTCGAGGACCTGCAATTCTGGCAACAGCCAAAATCGCGCGCCTCGAGTTCAGGGGAATGCCAAAACAAAAGGCAACAGCGGCGATGAGACGCTTGGCACCGTCACCGCCCCTACTGCTGGGGTACCTGTCGCCACTCTAGCGCCCGCTGTCACCGCCGAGCAGGAAGAAACGGCCGCCGCCGTCTCTGCCTCCTCCGCCACCACCACCACCGCCGCCTCGGCTCCCACCGCCGCTATTGTACGGGCAGCAGCGTCTCCCGAGGCGGGTGTCGAAATCGCCACCCCTCTTACCTCTGTGGTGACGCACTCGAGTGGCGGTACTACGATCATCACGGCGGAGCAGCCCCCTCGTCCTCTACCACCACCAGGGTTGGACTCACCAGCGGAGGTGCTGTTCAGCCTCCAGGAAGGAACGCCTCCACCTCCCATCCCCCAGCCCGAAGCCTGCGCAGTCACTCCTCGAGCACTTGGGACTACAGCAAAGTAGTACAAACGGGGGCGGCGAGGAAAAGAACGGGTAAGTAGGAAAAACGGCACGAAGAAATAAGAACTGTCTCAATATTGAAGGATTATACAATAAGCTCACTCAGGGGGATTTTCTGAGGTTTCTGGAAAAGTTTTCATATTTGGGACTTGTAGACTTGGGCGAAAACAGGACAAAGTTTAGGAATAGCCGGGTACTCTTGTCTGACAAAGACGCAACAAAGAACCGGAAAACGCGGTCGTCACCTTGGCGGCGTTGCCATAGCGTGCAAAAATAGCAATGTACATAGTTTTCGAGAAATAAGTATTGAATTGGAGGGCGTGATACCAAGATTCCATATTTTAGACATCATAATGTTAGTTATTTACAGGCAATCACGAGATTCGAAATACCACAATGAAATTTTTTTCGATGAATTAGACTCAATTATTATTGATCTTTCAATTACATATCCGACAGCAGAATTCATTATCATGGGGGCTTCAATGTGCGTATTGGGGAAGAGTCAATTTTCATACCAATCAATGATGATAATAACTTTAACTCAGACCGTCCATCTCGAAATAGCAAAGACAAAATATACAACGCCAAAGGAAAATTACTTCCAAGCTTCTGTAGCAAGCATAATCTTGAAATATTAAATGGAACTTTCGGATCGGATCGGGAAGGTAATATAACATTTATTAATAAAAACGGAGAAAGTGTTATAGACTATGCCCTAACATCAAAAAATATTATCCATTTGTTACACGACTTTTGGGTGGAACCAACGATAGTCTCACATCACATGGCATTGTGTTTTGAAATCCGACTGAAGTCAGAGGTGACGAGGCAAACTCGGAAAGAAATAACAAACTCACTCCCTCTCATAAAATGGACTGAAGACAAGAAAATTAAATTCGTTGAAAACTTTTAAAGAAATCTCAGAAAATTTCACACCGTTGTTCAGAAAAAACTAATTTTGGGAGATTTAAATACCGCGGTTATTTGTGTAGAAGAAAACTTAACATCCGCTGGGAGAGAAATGCAAGTATTCTCAAGTAATACAACACGTAGCAAAGAGAAACTTTGGTTTACCCGGGAATGTAGTGAAGCAAAGAAACAGACGACGGGCGCATTACGGAAATATCAACTTTTGGGAGGGGAAGTTCACCGCAGCGCTTACTTAAAACTAAGAAAATCCTACAAGGAAACACTACGAAGTGCCAAAAGTGCTTGGCAGGAACAGGAAGGGAAGCGCATACGTGACATAGTATCATCTAGAAATTCCACAGACGCTTGGGCAGTTATTCGTAAGCTAAGATGCAAACAGCAATCAATGAATAACTTAGACGCATGGGTACGGGAAGATCATTTTAGAAAATTGCTATTTCAAAATAACACTCTCATAGAATCGGAACGCGTTTCGCAAGTAGACACAATAACTGCACTGGTAGTTGAAGACATCGAAGAAGTTAAGTCACTTGAAGTGTGGCAAAGCTCCCTGTTTGCCACCAGAATGCATTAAAACTATTCAAACCTCGCGAAGTCCACTTTTAAAACTTTTGTATAACTATATGTTAGATACTTCTACTTTCCCTGAACCATGGAGTAAAGCAGTAATTCAACCGATATATAGGAATTAAGGCGACACGAACGACCCAAACAATTACAGAGGAATATCTCTCCTTAGCGTGATGGGTAAAGTTTTCTGTTCAATCTTGTATAATCGCCTCAAAAAATCGGTAGAATTCCATAACAAACTATCACCATTTCAAGCGGGCGTTCGCAATAACTATAGAACAGTGGATAACATATTTATAATAAACTCTCTGGCGGAAAATGCTACCTATTCAAAAAGAGGGAAATTATTTTGTATATTTATAGATTTCAAGAAAGCTTTCGATACTGTAGATAGAGCACTTCTTTGGCAAGTCTTAGGGAAAAAAGGAATCTCGCAAATATTCATTAATTTTTATTTATCGCGGAGACAGTGCATGTGTCAAAATTGACAGGCATTCTACACCAAAGGTTTTCCCTATTAACATTGGTGTAAAGCAAGGATGCGTCCTCTCTCCACTGCTGTTCATCCTATTCATAGATGATGTAATCGACTACTTGAATATCGCGCAGAGGCACCTATTGTGACATCCTCAGGAAGACTTATACCGGCATTATTATTTGCGGATGACTTGGTCATCTTCTCTAAATCCATAGTGAGACTCCAAAGAGGATTAGATGCTCTAACCAAGTTTTGCAATGATAGAAAAATTAAACTAAATGTTAAAAAGACTAAAATAATGATATTTAAAAACGAGTGGGTATTAAGAAGAAAAATGGGTATTCAATGGTATCTACATAGATATTGTCAAAGAGTTTACATAGGGGTACAGCTGTCAATGAATCTCAGTTGGAGTGCTAAAAGGAAAGATATGTTAGCGCTCAATGAAATAAAAAAATGTTTAATTAGAGTCCCTGAAATTGCCCCAAAGTTATCGGATAAAATGTTTAATTCTATACTAGTTCCCATTATATCATGCGGGGCAGAGTTATAGGGAACAGGGGATAATTCTCTTTTTTCTTCCCTCCAGACCGGTTACCTAAGGCACATTTTAGGAGTCTCTACAAACACTGCTAATAGTGGGATTCTGTGGGAATTCGGAGAATATTCACTGAAAAGTATACTGGCACTAAAATCACTGAAATATTGGCTTCTCATCGAAAGTGGTAAGAAAAATAAAATTGTATTAGAATGTTACAAAAACAATAGAGAAATCGGTTGGTGCACAAAAATTAAATCTATTTTAAGTAAGTTAGAACTTGGGGACTTCTGGCAAAATGACATAAATGCAAATAGCTTAGAAAATATCAAAATAGAGCTCAGGAAACTCGATAAGGTGGAATCGGTTTTAGATAGATTAGAGAAGCGTTCTCTTATTGTACAAACAGTGGTCGCCGGGGCATGGGGACGAAAACCATATATTGATTGACTAAATAAATCAGATAGAGCAGGTTACGCATGGTTTAGATTGGGTCGGAAAACTCAAAAATTACAAGGCGATCTAAATAACACCTGTCCGTTTTGCGCAGAAGAGGAGGAATGGACTCACATTTTATTGTTTTGCGCCAATACCGAACACAATCGAAACAAATGGCTTTCCGAAGGGGGTTTTAGCGAAAGAACAAGAAACATTGGTCTGGCAATAGAAGTTATGAGGGATAATAGATCAACGGTAGTGCAACTCCTGAGCTGATTCTTCAGTATTGTCAGGGGGAAAAGGGAAAAAAAGATTCTTGAAATCTTACAAGAATGTGATTCTGCCGCCCCTTCTTAAATTTATTCCAGATCACTTGCAACCTCAAAAAAGAGGAAGGACGAAGGAATAGAAAAGAAGATACCGAATTGATACTTTTGTTATTATTATTACTATTATTATTAATAATAATATTACTCATTATCACATAAAAAATTTAGTATAGTTAATCTTATTAATCAATTCTTTTACATAACTCGTAATTTATGTATTGAACTTGCTTATCCTGACCGTTGGTTTTCCGTGGTTCCCAACGGTGCTCAACGAATATTCTAGCTGCATCATGCAGTCTAACTTTACTTCTCTAAATGTACATCTGTCTTCTCTTTTTATCGTAAAACTTAAATATCAAGCAACAAGTACTAGAACGTTCGTTGAGAGGGAATGCCAGGGTACAGTATGCACAGCCCACGGCAACCTCGAGCTTAAACAAAGGCGTACGGGCCCTCAACACCGCCAATAACATTGCATTGTATATTTTTTCTGTTGTATTTAGATTTAACAAATTTTGTTTAATAAAGCCGTTTTGAATTGAATTGATATTCCTACTATACTATATATTTATATATGTATTTTGATATTTTATATGTATTGTTCTTGAAGGTTTTTAGACCAATTATATGTAGCCATGAGTAAAACACACAACAAAAACAAATATTTACGTCAAAACTAAGGAAAAATGTGAAAATTCAAAAGTTTGGGAAAATCCACATTTTTCAATCCTTCGTATCTCAGTATGCCAAATATAAACTCTCCGTGACCTTTTTTCAAGGTCGAACCTACCTGGTTCCTGGACTACATGGCGAGTGGAGAAATGTAAACTAAGTATGTTGGAGCAAAAGCATAAGATCGAGCAAATTATAAATTTTCCACTCGCAACATAGGGTTATGAGAACTAATGCTTCAAAACCCCTCTAAATTCATATAAAACACAAACGACAACTCTAAAATCGGTCCAGCACTCGTCAAAACGATGCCGAATAGTGTACTCTCTAAAAATGGTTCCTGCACAACCTTCCTTCTTCATGTCGTTGGTCGACGCGGAACGTCGCAGCGCTCCGATATCAGCAGCGAGGAGAGCGATTCATTTTCGCGGTGTCATGTCAACTCGCAAACCCTGCGAAAAGTTTCAGCTTCCATCCTTCCATCCTTCCATCCTTCCATCCTTCCATCCTTCCATCCTTCCATCCTTCCATCCTTCCATCCTTCCATCCTTCCATCCTTCCATCCTTCCATCCTTCCATCCGTCCATCCGTCCATCCGTCCATCCGTCCATCCGTCCATCCGTCCATCCTTCCATCCTTCCATCCTTCCATCCTTCCATCCTTCCATCCTTCCATCCTTCCATCCTTCCATCCTTCCATCCTTCCATCCTTCCATCCTTCGCTGCTCGTCTCCATCCGAGACTTCCACTTCCTAACTCCTTTGCGAAGGCTGTGGGTAGGAAACATTCGTTTCCGAATTGGATGATGGGAGGCAAAGTCGCTTAGGGAATACAAATTGAGAATGAGTGAGTTCCCGCATCTGTGTGCCTCAGTAATCAAATAATCTCTCTTCATCACATGCCATCTGAAGAGATTGCAGAAGTATCGCGTTCCAAAGGCTTGGTATCAAAAGTGCATGGAACTGAAAGAAGAAAGGTATTTCGTCCATGAGGAGTTGGACTACTGAATCGCGTCTTACACCTAGACAGAACAAACGAGAGTCAAGAGACACCAAATCAGTATCCCAGAATAATTGTCATATACGAAGAAGTTCTTGTAGTTTTTGTATCTTGCTCTGCATTTTGAAGCAGCGTTGTGCTTCATACACTAAAATATGTGAAATAAGAAAATACATTTACAGATAGGGGTGGGTATCGGGTCGTGTTTGACGGGTTTCCAATCGTACCGAAAACAAACCCAACCGGCAGATTCAAATTGCTCTCGAGTCGGGTCGAGTCAATCGGGTTGAGTCGGTTTTGCTTCTCTCAGAAAACCGAACAGAAATTTTACGAGAATCGAACCTAATTTAACTGAATCAGGACCGAACATGATTTTCTGTAATCGACATCGAATTAATTTGATTTATAATAAATTTTAAGTTTTAAAATCACAAGTATTGAGAAATAATACAATTTTAAACCGAAAACAACATTAATTTCTCCAAATTTAAATGATTTCTAATTAGTTTTATAAAATACAATTTAATAAATGAAATAGTGTACGTACGAAGCATGCAACACATGTCATGAAAAATAAATGAAAACAGAAATTGATTTAAATAGTTAATGTTTCATTTACTTTTGTGTAAAACATGAATATTTTTTTAATGAAAAAAATATTTTTTTTTCCTCCCAGAAAAGATACTATTAACTCTTATAATGAAAATATAGTAAACAAATAAATAAATTCAAAAATCGAAGTCTAAACATTAGTAAACATACCTGTAAGTCTCCTTGGACCAACTGCACCGTCACCAAATAAACGTGCATGATATTCAGCAAAAGTAACAAAAATCAATGTAAAATAAATAAGCTACACTAATAATAAAAAACGTAAATGAAGATAAAAAATGCTTTGCTAATAAAAGTGAATTCTCCAAAATCCTGTATGGTAGGATTAAGCAACAACTAGAGCGAGAACTAGGTGAATGCAAGGGAGGCTTCTGACCATGAAGAAGCTGCGCAGAACAGATCATCACTTTGAAATTAACCTTGGCATACTACATGAAACAAAACAAGCCTCTTGCAATAACCTTTGTAGTCTTCAAGAAGGCATATGATTATCAAGCTTAAAATTTTCAAGAAATTTCGGACTCCACCCAAAATTAAACAAAATGATAGAGCTCACCTTAACCAACGCACAGTATAAAGTCAAATTCAGAGGGGAATGTTTTGATAAAAACAGGTTGTTGACAGGGCGATTGCTTATCGCCACTGCTGTTCAACTGTGCTTTGGAATATATAATGAAAGAAAGGTACAAGAATAACCAGAAAAACATAAAAACCTAAAGACAACGTAAATTTAAAATGTCTGGGATTTGCTGATGACCTTGCTCTTCTGGCTAATAATATTCAAGAAATTCGGCAACAGATTAAATCAATACAGGAAATTGCACAAGAAATAGATATCAGAATATCCTTTGAAAAAACAGAAATCATGTTAACTGACCCTCCACTTGTAAACAAAATCACAATAGAAGAACAGCAAATCAAAATTGTAGACAAATTTAAATATTTACGAGAAATCGTAACATATAATCTCAACGAGCCGACAAGGCGTATTAGAATAAACAAATTAACCAAAGCACAATATTACAAAAGTACATATAACAAAAAATGTTTCTCAATAGACACAAAATTAAAGCACTACACAACCAAAAATAACATACGCAAGTGAAACCATTTTTAAAACAACCAAAACAGCAGAAATAGACATAATACTAAGGATTGAAAGAGCAATAGTCATAACATGCGTATACAAAAAATATCAAGTAAATGGACACTGGAGACTAGCTTCCAACGAAACAGTCTACAGGGTAATGTAGCCAGTAATGAGCATAATCAGAAAAAAGCGCATCTCATTCCTTTGACATCTAATCAGAAAACCAGAAGGCAGAATCATCGGGAGAATAATAGAAAAGTTATGTAACAACAAGAGCAGTATTAGAAGGATTATGGAAATCAATGAGGATATGAGAGAACTACAATTTACAATGGAGGATTTAAAGAACAAAACAGACAAAATCAAGGGGTTCAAAGACAAGACTAGAAACCAAGATCAACAAACGGACAATGGGAAGGGTGATTTCAGACCAAGAAAGAAGTTTAAGATCTGAGAGAATGAGGAATTATTAGGCTAACAGGTGTAACGTAGTGACCGCAGCCAAAATATTTTAAATATATTTTTATATTGTTTTATAATTTACTATGTAAACTGGTGTCGTTCGGTTGAGATTACTCATCAGGAAACAGAACATTCCAAAAATGGAAGTGCTCCGGCGACAAGATACTGTTGTGTATGAATACAAAAAATTACCCTCAGGATTAGGACTCTAATGACCCTGCCGTTGACGAGCCCTAAAGCCCCCGAAAAATAAAAAAATAGCCTGCAGATACGGTGATGTCGGCTATTTTGGAGTCAAAAAGAAAGGTGTCCGGTGTTGCCGCAAATCCAACTGTGTCGTCTGCTCAAGCGACGCCGTTATGCATCGTTACGTGGTCACCTGCTTATATATAGCGGGATGAAGGTAGCCTCCGGAGCTCACATGTCGAGGCGTGATGCTCATGGCGTATGCCCGATTGTAAGGTTGAGGGTGACCTGAGAGAAACTTTGATGTTTCGATCACATCAGTTGATTTGATATGAATTATAAGTTGCTGTGGTAACTTGCAGGATGCTGGTTTGAATATTAGTATCGTTTGGTTGCATTAACTAAGTCTGCGTTAGACTTGAGTTTTATTATAATTTTGATCTATTGAGATGGAGTTAAGACTCCGCTGAGCTACAATTGAATTTTAATTTAGATACATTCTTGAGATAGAACATTCACAATTAGAATATATTACTGAGTAACTTTGAAATATTTCATTCAGTTTGAATTTTAGAGTTTCTGATTCATTTTCAAAACTTTCCTAGCTTGCTCACTGTTTCAGAAAATTCACAAGTAAATGATAGGCTACTTTAATATTCTTTTAATTTGTTTTATGTAAATGTGCAACAGCACATGTTTCTTTTTATTATTAAATGTTTTTTTGTGATTTTATTTTAAAACTGTTCTGGGTTTGATTTCCCCATGGACACGGGGTGGTGGCAGCGAAAACCTTTACCCGCAACTTGGCGACTGTGCGTCGCTGCGTTGCGTTACTTAATCGAGTGCTTACTCCTTCAGAAACGGCCGTTCAAGCCGACTAATTCCGAAATGACTTCTGAAAGTTGGCGGTCGTTTTACAGGAAAGTAAAGAATCCTTTCATTAAATTGACTACAGTGATCCAATGAAGGCCATAAAATATAACTAACTAACTAAATTAAAGTGAATTATTTGGAATGTCTGTGGTAAGGAAATCGGAAAAAGTAATCGATGAAATTATTTGAAATTTAAGAGGACTGTTCTTGAGGATTATTGCAACTAAAATTCGAAGTATGGATTGATGAATAACGAGATAAGAAAAACAATTAAAATTAACTGCTAATCAGTATATGTGAATCCTCACTCGCATGACTGTATGAAATTTATTAATATGTGTGCCAGAGATCAATGGCGTGTCTTGAGGTGGACAGACTACTGAACGTATAATCTACGTGACCGAATCGTACAAGAAAAATTATATATATATACTTTTAAGAACATTGTTTTCAGGTACATAACCTTGTCACGGTGTGCCATGACGCAGGTGCTCCCCGAGTAATGTATGATTCACAATAATGTATTGACGGCTTTCGTAGTTAAACCGAAATTTTCCACTTAAGCTTTCGCCGACGGAGCCCGCCAGTCGCAACAGATAAGAGCTTTCGGTGTCTTTTGTCTTGAGACAAACCTTGGTTTTCAACATAGAGATGACAACACAAAAGGTTTGGTAAACTAAGATGGATTGACACACATCCCTCACAGCCAGCGTCCCGCTACCCCCTCCACGTCAAAACTCTCCCACTTGACCACCAGACGCATCTAAAGAGCAAGGGCGACGCCCTACCCCTTCCACTACTACTGTTGGGTCGTGTGTAAATCTCCCCTTCCCACGGACCTCCTCCCGCTATAGTGACCCTTCCGAATAATTCCCATCCGAAGATGTGTCTCTTTGCGTTTTCGTTGCACACGTTCATCCCCGCGGCATGCCCGCGGACGTACTTAAGGCAATGTTCACTCACCACTCGAGGTTGTCGAGTTATTGATTGAGTTGAGCTGAGCGAGAGAGTTGAGTAGATAGGTGGATGCGCTGAACGAGAGGACCCCGAACAGCCGAAGCTTGAACGTGGGTACCGGACCCGAGACTGCTTAAATCACCATCGTGGCTCTTCGAGATGTCGCTTCTGCTCCTACTGACAACTTGTTTGACGGTATGGAACAATGGAACATTCTTACGGACCTTGTCGTTGCTTGAGACGCCCGTCTCTTCAAGCTCTTCAGGCTAATTATCATAGAAAGTCGAGTGTCCACCCACATCGGGGGATTTAACGTAAATATTTAATCATTTGCCCATGAGGGCATCACTGTAATTGTTTAATCATAAGCCCCTTTCGGGCTTCTTTGCTAATTCAATCATTAAACCTTTTTTATATTTTATGTATGCTTTATTAACCAAGCACCAAGACATGAATAGGGAATCCACTTTAAAAACCTTTTTGCCAAGCGAGTTACTTTAAATCTCACCTCTGAGGTCACGCCCACCGTTTGGGGGATCTAATCCACCTCTATTTATATAGAGAGGGAACCGAACGCGACATGGCGGTCGGTTGTTTCTCCCAAACGTGACAACCTAAAAGGAAAACGAAAACCAAGCATTAAGCATTCTACGTAAAATGTACTTTCCTTATGCTTGCATTTTAAAATAATTCCTAATTACATACATATAAGCATAAAATACTGAAAACGGAGTAGTTTCGTAGGATTTTTTTACATTTTGAAAATAACAAAAGTGAAAATTTACCCACAAAAATAGAGAAATGTGGAAACCAACATATGAATTTCCAGACCTCTTGAGATGTGTTTTAATACCAGAAAGTTCAGTAGTGATTGTTTTCAATTTCTTTTCAAGTTCGGAAAACACCGGGTAGTTCTGCTAGTATACCTGAACACGAATTATTTGTTTAATTTATGTAAATTTCACTAATCGTTAAAATGAAAATTAATAACCTACCCCGATCTGTAGTTATATGATTAATATTACTGCTGACCGATCGCATCAGGGGATGAAGTATACCATAAATGAGTTACCCATATATACGCAATTTATTAAATTATCTTTAACTGTTATATTATAAAATATTCCATCAATAACTTTCTTATTTTTTGGTAACATTTTCAATAATTTATTTTGGTAACTTAACATTTTTGAGTTTTTTTGTTGTTTTGTTTTCAAAAGTTTTCTTAAGTAAAAATAACGCTTTTTAAAATGAGCTACAGAAATGTTTTATTTATCCAGTGTATCTGACGTAAACTATATATTACTGCTATAATTATGTTATAATAATGTAGGTGTTTGAACAAAAATAGATTCTTCTCTATTTTGCTAAATATTTTGACAGTAAAAAAATTTGTAGTTAATGGTTCACATTAAATTTCAATTTCAACGGTTTATGTATTTTTTCAAGTATATGTTATTTTCAAGAACTTATCAGTGGGATTTTGATTTTTTAATTTTCTTATTATTTTCGTACAATACATAAAACGGAAGAGTGAAGATAAAGATGAAATCTGTTTTGGTCTACAGAATACGACATCGTTTGTGTTAACATATGAAAAGACGTAGTTTGGTTAACTCGATCGGGTTTTGGGTTAGATTTTAACCGACCTTAAAAACCGAAACCGACCCGACGAAAACCGAAAACGTTTCAGTTGGTTTATTTGACCACCCCTATTTACAAAAATATGTTCGCCTCATTAATCCTCCGATATATTTTCCAGCGTTTTAATGATGGTCGTGGAGAGCAAGGATTATAAGGTTTAGAACTTCAAAAACCTACACATTCATTCCTAATTTCATATCGATTTCTCCTCATATTATTTTCAGCGACTTTATTAAGTAAGCTACGAAGCGATGAGACAAAAAGGTTGAAAGTGTCGAACGCGCATTATCTAGAATGGATCCAAAAGTACCACCCAGTTTCTTTTTTTCGGTATTCGATTTAGATTTGTTCTTACTTAAGAAAATCTTCATATTTTTTCTTACATACATCAAGGGAGATTTGAAAAGAATACATGTGTATAAATAAACATTCACGCGAGCAAAGCTGTGAGTACTCAGCTAGTACTACTATTCTGAAGATAAATTTGAATATTTATAAAGGGTAAACGTAAATCTTGAAACAGCCGGAAATGAACGAACAAAACACATGGTTGGAGGAAGTACTAGAAAAGAATCATAATACACTCTGGTGATAAAATATTATCATGACTATTAAAAGTAATATTTAAAAAGCGTTGAATTAGTTCGTGAGAAAATTTTGGTTGGCATTAAAATAGCATTGTTTAGGTTCTCGGCGAACATGTTGTCAACTGTCTTCCTTTTCCTGGTTTCCAAACGAGTACGCCTTGGTCAGTCACTTCCTCTCGCCAAGTTCTTTGTTTCGTTCATCATGCGAGGTTTCATTAATATTATTTCCCTATGATGATAAATGTTAGTGACTGTCGCAATTCGATATCTTCATCCGTTTCGAAGATATTTGATATTAACTCTTGGATCAATCAATTTGTTTGTTATTGGACGGCAGTATCTGGGAATTATTGAGCCTGAAGTCAAAAGATGGTGAATTTCGAACGAGACAAAATCCTCTCAGAGATAAAATGGTCACAAATAAATATACTTATAACAAATCTTAAAAAATAAATAGCCAAAGTAATAATTTCGACAGATTAAAGGGATGCTTTATTATGGGATGCGGGGTTCATTGGAATAAATGAGGTTTGGTGATTACAAGAAACGTTTCCTCCGAAAACTACTGTTTGTTAATAATGAGGCGGTAATTGTAAAATCAAAAGTTTTGAAATTGGAAAATTTAAGAATGCAGCGAAACTTTAAAACTATCATTTTTTTCGTCAAAATTAAATCATTAGAGTGATTTTACGCTTTGTGGCATCCACATTATTACGAGATAATAGGTACAACAGAAATATAAATAAATTATAAAATAAAATAATTTAAATATTAACCGAGTGATAGGAATTGTGAAAAACTCTAGTGTAATATACATTCCGAAAAAGTGGTTGAATATTGTTCGGAATTTTTTTCCACTAATGTCGATTGTAGAAACGACACACAACAATAGACGAATTTACTCTAACTCAATAAATCAATTAATTCCTCATAATAACGGTTACAATTTTTTTCAATTTATTTTAACCATATATACGAAAATAAACAATTTACAAATCCAATTATATCTGTTTCTGAGGTCACGGCCAACACGACCGCCTTGACTAGAAACTGAGCCAATAAAAGTTTCTTTTGGTTCAAGATCTTTTTTTATATAGTTCCTTACTTTATTGTGTCTCGATTTATCGATGACCCCGTCTCTACTAAGGGGAGGTGGATGCAGAATCTACCTTCTCATAAGCCAAAGTGTACTGTCCGTGTCCACATCGTCTTGTCTCTCCAGTTTGTCTCGCTGTTCAGGTGATGTCTTTTACTCTTCCACCAGTTCCTGTTTCAACAAATCTCTAATAAATCCTAGCTGTGTTGCATTATATTTATCTTCCGTTCGTATTCTTTCTACCTTGTACTTTAATGTATAATCTGCCATCCGTTTTAATTGTTTGATATAACCTGCCATTTCTTCTCCGTACCATGCGCAATCCCATAACTGATGTTCTAGCGTCTCCGTTTCATGACAACAAATACATCGTGTTTCTGTGCGCAATCTTCTCTTCACCAAAAACTCATTAAAATTGACATGACCAGATAAATATTCTATGACAAACGGATTCAGTCTACTTGGTAATTGTGGAGCTTTAGTAACATTATCAAAGAATGATAAATTGAAAGGCGTTTCTTTATACCAATAAAACAATGAGCAACATAGAAACGTCTTTCAATTTATCATTCTCGGATTCAGTCTAAACCATTTCCTATTTAATGTTGCAAATTTTATATCCAGAATGCATTGGAAAGTTGTTCACCCTTTTCTTAAGTTATCTGCCAAGCATCCAATACTACTTTTGCTATCCACTCTCTTTCTACTTTGTGATCTCGCCGAAACTTCTCTCCATTCACCTCAATGTGCCCCTCCAGTTCTAAGTGTCGTCTGTATTTTAGTTAGTCAAATATAAATCTACAAGCATGACCCCATACAGAACCTTCTGTAGATATTATCTATAAGCTCCACCTATTGCAAGAAAACACATCCTCTGAACTTGCTGGAATCTACGCACTATATGGAAATAAGCAACCCTATGACCCCATGCCATGTTACGATAGGTTATTATATGACGGATTGACCCCTTATACAACAACACTTAATGTCTTTGATCTATGTTGTATTTTGTTAGTCCTATCTGCATTAACCCATAGTAGATCCTGTTAGCTTTGTAAGCTACACAAATTATATGCTCTGAAAAGAGCAATTTATCATCGAGTAGCAGCCCCAAAAACTTATGTGTGCGCTCAATTCAAATTCTTTCCCGATTTAATTTTAGACGAGGATTTCGACAATTTTCTTTACTAAAGCCACACCACATTTCCTTCGTCTTGGCTACTGATAAGCTTTACCAGTGCTTTGTAAAAAATATCCACTTTATCATTAATAAAGCTTGCTGGCATTTTTCCTGTAACATCTGCGTACTATGTCCATCGATTATAACCCTAAGGTCATCCACATACACTACATGCTTTGCATTTTCCGCCCCTAGATTCTCCAAAATATTATCCATGATGAAATTCCAATATAACGGCCCTCTAGTGGACCCCAGAGGGCAACCACCATATTTTGGTCTTAAAATTTGCTGACCTCCTATCTTCAAGAGAAAATACTTATTTTGTAAATATGATTTTACCAGTCTTTGGAGATATGTCGGCACTTTTTTCTTCTTGATAGTTTCCATTAGTACAGTATGTCTTTCAACAGGTGTTGATGGGCGCCACCATTTCCTCTCCCTTTCCTGAATCCATACTGTGTTATACTGAGCCCTTTGCTCTGTTTCAGGTATCGACTTATTTTCTGAAACATTTAGCAGTCTAATATCTTACCAAAGGTTGGTACCAATACTATTGGGTGATACGAATTTCCTTTTGTTCAACCTCTACCCGGTTTTAAGAAGAGATTAAATTCACCTATATTCCATGGTTTTGGAAAATATCCCAGTGCTATACACCTTTCCATCACTTCTAGCAATCGAGCCTTTATTTCCTTCTGGACATAACACATGACATGACTGATTTTGTCGAAACCTGGGTATTTACCTGGCATTCATTTTCTAATTATTTCATCCAAAACCCCTCTCAGCATTTGCACCATAGAATCCTTGTCCTTCCGGTCATCAGTTCATTCCTCCTCCTCTCTTCTCTAAAGATTTCATTTAGTATCCCTATTCCAATGTCCTGCCATGAGTGCGTCATTGTGCCTCCCACCACTATACCATACAGATTTTTGTTTCGTCTTTCGTGTATCTAATTTATAGGGTAACTCCCAACATGATCGTTTCAACATAACTATCCCAATCTCTTTGTTTCGCTTGCAATATAGAAACTTTGTACATTTTACGTGCTTTTCCATATTTAATTCATGCCTCATCCTCTCTTCGCTCCCGGTACAATGCCAAATTCCGTTTAAATTTGTTTTTAATTTTCTTATAATTACTGAGATATATTATCCATCATGTTCGATCCCTTCTGATCTCTTGTCCAGATACCCACTCATAACTTCCACAAAGTATGACTTTTGTGTGCTTTCAATTTCTTCTTCCACTTAATACTCTCCCTGTAAATTTCGCACGTCCCTACTCTAATATTCTTTTTCCGTTATCAATTTCCTCCAGTTAACACGTAATTTACCGTCTCTCCGTAAGTCCTGTTCCAAATGGATCTCTTCCTTTAATTGGATTTCTATCCCCGCATGATCACTTTCCACTTTATCTAAAAGAGACCAGTGAACAAAGGTATGCATTTTCCAGTTTGTTAAAGTCAAATCAATTATTGATGACGCATTCTGGCTCATGTACATATACTCACGTACACTACTGAAAAGAGAAAAAACCAATTTATTTTTCTAAGTCCCACGCTCTGACCAGTTTTGGTTCTGTCAAGTTTGCAACGCCACTCTCCTCCTGCTTCCCCTTCGAGTGAGGAAGTTTCGTTCGACCAATCGTAGGTCTATTTGAAAGGGCTCCCATATTTGGAAGATATCGTGCGGCGGGTAAATGGTAACGAGATAAAATGTTTCAATACACTGCTTGTAAAGAAATATATTGTATTTTTTTATTATACACATTTTGGACCTCTATAACAAAAATTTTCTGCATATTCTTGAACTTTATTCAATAAACTATACCATTCTCTATCTTTAAACGACATCTCGAGATTTGTTGTCTCGCAAAATCTTCATAGGCAATGAAAAATAATATTAGAGTTTCCGTAAAAAACGTTTGCGTAATACTGTGATACAATATAGTTTTTAACAGAATTTGAATATAATTGCAAGATATCGTATGGAATTGGTGTAATTCGAATCACAAATTACTTATAAATATTCCTATAATTTCTTATATTTAGAGAGTGAAGTAAAGAAATCAAATCTCATTGCCTACAAGTTATGTGTATTGTAGAAAGTAATTTCACATAATTTGCGATTCTCTTAAGTTTTTCATATATGTTAAAGGAATTAAATAAATATAGAAAACGTTTGTCTCAAATATGAACTAATAACACAAAAGTTTAATTCTCGAGTTATAAATAATATAAAACTACTTAAAGAACAAATAAATTACACCTTCTAATGACATATTTATCCACGATATAACAATTTGGTAGTAATCGTGCAACCTAAAAAAATAATCAGAGATCAATAATATGAAAACCTCGTTTCAGATATGAATAAATAAAAAAAGACAAATCCCTTTTATTTATTCCAATCAAATTGAAATGTATTAACTTATATTAATACCATAAGTTCTTTTCTTTTTTCATTCCTACTTCTTTCACTCTGTCATTCGTTTCTTCTTTCCTTTTCTTTTCTTTTCGCTTCTTTCGTTTTCTTTTTTTCTTTCTTTCTTTCTTTCTTTCTTTCTTTCTTCTTCTCTCATTGTCTTTCTCTTTTTCTTTCTTTCTATTGTTCTTCCTATCGTTCTTCCTATCATTCTTTCTTTATCTTTCTTCCTATTTCTTTCTTTCCCTTCCTTTCTTTCTATCTTTCTTTCTTTTTCTTTCCTTCTCTTTCTTTTTTCTCCTTCTTCCTTCCTTTCTTCCTCTTTCTTTATTTATCTTTCTATCTCTTTCTTTTACGTTCTTTTTCTCTTTTCCTTCTTTCCTTTCATTCTTTTTCTTTATTTCCTTCTTTTTCTTTCATTCTCTCTCTTTCTTTCATTCATTCCTTCTTTTCTTGTTTCTTTCCGCGTTTTGCCTTTCTTTCTTTCTCTCTTTCCTACTCTTTTTCTTTCTCTCTCACTTCTGTCTTTCTTTTACTCTTTCTTTCGTTCCTTAATTCTTTTTTCTTTCTTTTCCTTCGTTTTCTATACCAAACGCTACCGATAATGCGGATTAAACATATACTAATTACACTATGAATACAGTATATTTAAGAAAAATAAAATAGTTGTAACAGTTTTTTAATATCTTTCAAAAGTATACTTTGAACTTCAAATAAAGTAGCCTTTGCGTTCAAGTAAAGCGAAAGTTTAAATCACTTGCGCATGTCAAAAGTAATGTCAACCGCACACACGAAAAGTGAATATAAAATATTTCTCCATTGCATCACGGGACTGCGCGCGTAACGATGGACAGAAGACCGGACAGAAGGACATTCAGCCAAAAATTACATTGTGCGACTCAGTGTGCGCCAAAACGTTATTTCCGTAAAAAACCTCGTTGACGAATTTTTTTACAATTGAAATACTTTATATATTCTACATACTTAACTCACTCCTCTTTTATAATGTTAGTATCGATATTCAGTATTATTTATTGATTTCCAGAGCAGGGAACGAACATTGTCATTTAGAAACATTCTTTGCGGGTACATAACTTTTTACGAAGCAACATGGATGTTACATTTGTGAAGATAAAAGTATTAGTCAGACATTCAGTATAATATTTATAGTAAATTTAAATCGAGCGAGGCAGTTAAGAAGGTCTTATTTAGTTTTATATGTTAAGTTATTGTAACTTGTAGTTCGCCGTATTCCTGATTCAATGTCCTATTCTAAGGACTTGTTATTTTAAATCTAGAAATCTTCTCCAATTAACGTAACATTATGCCGTCAATTCAACAGAGAATTTCATATTTTCAGAAAGTGTTCAACAAATATGGGATATTATACGAAATATGTTTTTTCATTGTAATATTTATGTTACTTATGTATAATATTTTAATGGCGTTCTACTTTTTACTGGCTGTAAAATTAGAAATTTAGATCGCAGAAATTTTCCTCTCGGACAAACGACGAAGGCGCGAATGACACGTAATTTCGTATAACAAATAGAACGTAAAATTAAAGAAACTTTTATATTTGATTGTCAAATGATAGAGCAGGAACAACGAAGAGATTTCTAATGAAACTCGCGGAGGGGAATACATTTTTGTTTTATGTGCGTGTAATATGCATTATGACTCTGAAAGGCTAAACCTTCATAACATTTAGGGTTTTCTTTCTCCATTTTAATGTTTGTAGGAAAAATAAATTTATCTACAATAATGTAGTGTAATTAGAAAAACTACAAAATAAGAATACAGCGACCCTGAAGATGATTCTAAACTAGCATTACAACATTGACCATGCACGATTAAATTGCAATAGACTGTTTAACAAAAAATAAATTAATTGATTGTTTATAATAAAATTGCATAATTAGTTTCATTCAAACAAATACAAAATATTACTTTTATTTTAATTTCAGATTTTTTGATAGGTTTTTGCTGGTACCGAAGATTAAATTTTCGTTGTTAATTTCACCACTAGACTAGCACCACGTTTTAATTCATCAATCATGAAAACAACCATATTTGTGGTGATGAAATGACAAATGTAGTATCAGTTATTCATTATATTCGTTAATAATATTATTTTTTCACGCTCTCAATATTAGATCCTGCTGTAAACCATATACTCTATTGATTTTCGGTCAGAATGTTAAAATACGCTGCAAAATAATTCATTATCACGCAGAATCTACAAGTAAAAATATTCTTTGAAAATGAATTTCGTCAATCCATCAAAATATTTTTAAAAATCTGCAAATTCTCTCTCTTTCTAGGTATTACTGGTTGAAATTATTTCTTTCATCTACGGCTATAAGAAGAAAGGTTTGAAATACCTTATCTTATCAGACGGCCTCGTGTTTCTCTGTAGAGAGGGAATTTGATTTTATGGAGCTTAGTAAAATGGGACGATGCGATTGCTATTTTATTGCTCCGAAAACTGTTAGTTTAAATTAATAGAGCATATACCTTTTCTTTAGTAAACATTGTTCTCCAAATGTATAATGTTGTAAATCTAGATGCTATGTGAATAAATATTTATTGAAAATATGGTTTGGATACATATTAGACCCGTTTCAATATTTTTATTAAAATAAAGTTTTAATACTTGGGGTATAATTACAAACTCGTGAATTTCTTTTAGTATCATTGTTTTCTTTAAATATTAATTATTTGCTTTTAAATTCAATATAAAAAATTTTTGCACATGTTTATTGAAATTTTGAAGAACTTTTCTAAATTCCTTGTAAAATATATCATTGAACACTTTCATTTACACATAAAGAAACTAAAATATCGAAAATAAAGAGAACATGAATAGAAATTATTTTATAGAAACTTTGTCGTTAACTGCCCTGCCACGTTGCCATGTATGTCGTAATGCTATGTTGCCGAATTGACAATTGCTCAGCGTATGTTTTAAGATTTTCCTAAGCAATGTGAGAGCATGAATTAAGGTTTCGTTTATTACAGCTCCCAAACAGATATTACGAGCTGAATTGTGGTATAAACCATTTTCAAAAATTAGTTCACAAGTGTCACTGGGATACGAACACACTTTGTGATGACAGAACTATCATAGCAGTGCTTAACCGTTCTCAGCCAATTACACTTTTGCTGGAGGAGGTAAAATGTCTGTTGAAAAATTCGAACAATTAAATAGCCACTCAAGTCTGCGTGTTTTAGTCGGTTTGACAATGAATGACATTCTTTTTTTCTTGAATTTCCTCTTGCAACACCGCGGGATTTAAGATTTAATAGATTTATAAATAATATAATTAATTGAGTTGAGAGTGCAATTACAATTAAAATTATTTTATTTGATACCAGAACTTTGTAATATTTGTAATAACAAAGTGAAATTATACTTTGAAATTGAATTGACGTCATCCTCAGAATTACTTTAATGATGCTGCATAATATCATTATTTAGTATACCTTGTTGAAATAAATTCTTTTAACTGCGTCTGTAAGTAGTGTTTCCAATATCTTATCTTATCTGATCAGATAACCTCGTGTTTCTCTGTGGAGGGGGAACCTGTCTCACACAAGGAACAAGGTGTTATTAGGATAGCTGGCAGCCAGTAAAATTTCCATGAAGTTGAACTCCAAGAAACTGTCATGGCGGATGTTGAGCAACACACTCGATAAATTCGCCGTTTATCCCGTTCCAGTGACGAAGAAAGCAATCGGTGAACTGCGTTTTCATTGTGTGCCGCGTGTTATTGCCTACTAAATCTAAAATATGAAACAAAAAACTGTAATGATATCAACTGATAAAATGAGTGCTCTCTGCAAGCGGGTTGCGGAACTACTATTGTTCTACGGATGCAGTGTCATTGAAAATCGTTTTCTAGTGAAATAATTATATTAACGAGTCAATTTCATTTGCATTTTTGAGTGAAGGTATATTGTTAACTTTCTTTCGTATACACTAGTAGCTAGGCAAAAAGTATTATATTAATTTAAATAGAATTCAGACGTAATTCGAACATGCGAACTTGCATGTCCAATATCAGCACGTTCATCGGTACGCTCCGGAGTGTAATGGGAAGAACTGTAAGTGAAAGATGCTTCGTGAATAACGTTCTATATTTAAATAAAATTCTCTCTTTCAGTATACAGAAATACATTTTGCAACAAATTTTATAAAGATTATTTGTTACCTTTGCTACAACGCTTGAGGTATAAACTCTTATGGACTGCGTTTAAAACTGAAGTGTAATGTTACTAACGCCACTTTGCAGTTCACGTAGCCACTAATTCCTGTTTTATCATTTAATGAAATTATAATTACGCATTTCACCTTCATTTCGGATACAGAAGAAAATACGTCTTTCATTTATGACTGTAAGTTAACCTATATGCAAGATTTTCTAGTATATTTGTGAAGTTTGGCCTACTCTTTCACGATGCACCGCCATCTTGTTTAGAATTTTAGAACTGCTATTCTTATCTGCACGAACGACTGAATGTGTAATGGGAGCGGGAAACGTATTTCTTCGCTCGATGCGTAAAGTCAATTAATCATTTTAAGTTAAAATCCACTCTCTCAAAGAAAAATATCCAAGAGGATGTATAATAAAATTTACACTCCTCTTGAAGAGTTGCCCCATGGCTCAGAAGTGACGATGGCGCGCGGAGATTCTAAGTGATTTTGATCCCCAACAGATCTGAGAGTACAACAATTATATGTATTCTGAATACGGTTATTTATGTCCTATCAGAATATTAGTATGGAAATTCTACGTAATTGATACTGGTCCTATAAAATATAGGCATTATTTAACGTTTTTTCTTAGATACAAACATTTGACTGGTCCATGGTAAAAGTCTCACTGTCTAAACCAGTTCAATCTCATTGGTTTTCGGTGGAAGCACCTGTACCTAGCTGATCAGTGAATCGTAACTGCGAATCAGTGATATTCCACTGTTTCAGATTTAGTGAGTACGTTTTATCACTCTACACTTATAATAATTAATGATGTATCAGTCAGAGGCGTTTTCGCTCATTAAATTATTATTTCCGTCAGACCAGTGTAAACAGTACTAGAGCAGGTCTTTCTTAGTCTCTGAAGAAGGAGGTGTCCACAAAGTTAAGAAAGGAAAATATTTTCCGAGTTTCCACAGACGCCTCTCAGGTAGGCGTAGGTTAAAGTTTCGCTTTTCGCGAAAGGCCTCCTATAATCCGTGCTCGCAAGAGGGTCATGTCCATAAAGGAAATCTGTCACACATTTACTTTCACACATGTGCTATAAAGACATTACTGAATGTGAATAAATTCGATCACGAGATTTTGTCGGAAATATCTGTTTTAGGTATCACTGATTCCGAAAATGCTCCTACGGCGACACAGGGCTAGAATTCTTGCTTGCCACTGAATTAATCTAGGTTCAATTTTCGGAGGGGTCTGAAAAAATTGTAGCATTTCTCATCAATGTTCCAGTCCATATAGCTGTGACAAATGAAAAGCGAACCCTCCTTCTTCTATCCACCTACTACTACTACTCTTAGTAACACTGATTCTTACTATCACTAAGTACTCCTAACAACACCTTCACGTAGGTCAAGTTGTTGGCAAATCCAGCTGTCCGGCCCACCTTCTAACAATAGCCCTACCACACACCTCCTACCTCCTATCGTCCCATTTAGATAAGCTTTAATAGCACGTTACATTTCCCATTTACAAATACCGAAAACATGTATTTTTTAACATGACGTCTGNACCTCCTACCTCCTATCGTCCCATTTAGATAAGCTTTAATAGCACGTTACATTTCCCATTTACAAATACCGAAAACATGGTTTTCAACATGACGTCCGTTCGTTTGTGAGCACCAATGCTGGATAAACGGATACGTCAAATACATTTAAACAAGTATGTCGTCTTTAGCGTAGTACTACTTGTTGTCGTTGCTCTGAATTATTTTATCTTTGGTATAGAGGGTACTTCTTATAAAGATCAGAATACATTTTGAAAAATTTCTTAAAAACTGTTCCAATAGTTTCAGATATGAGCGAAGGATGTATTAATGTGATGAAAATTGCTTGTGCTGAAATATATGCTTGTGATGAAAATTGTTTTGTGAATAAATAAAAGAATGACATCTTAAAAACAAATAATGGTTTTACGGCTATTTTAGAAACGCGATACGATTTAAATTCGTAAACAATTTTCATTTAGTGTAATTTGAAAACGACCATTTTCTGTAACACTTCCGCGATTTTCTCATTCAATTTTCATGGACTAAGTTGTTCACAAATAACACACAGAAAATAAACTTGAAAACTCAGCTGGTCGACGCAACGTCCGCCCTCGGTGAATTCTGAAGCAGTGTTTCACAAGAATGAGCTCTGGAAGGATCACTCAAATAAAAAAATATACACCTATTGTTGTAAAAAGAATTAATCTCATTGGAGCTTATAAAAAAACAGGATTTCATTGTCGTGAAGAAATTCAATTGCATAGCCAATAATATGTTCATTTAAGAATAATTCACATTATAGAGAATGCGAATGAAGAATAAATGTTTTAATATAAAAAAATGAGCATAAAACAATAATATACGATACAATACGAATCCTTTCTCCTTCGTAAAAAGCAGCTTTAAAAATATACCATAAAAAATGAAACATGTGAAAGTCGTATTATTTGACAGCCAAGCGACACGCCGAAGCGTACTCAAGCGGAGAACTTCGGCGCTATCGCAAAATAACTGAGTGCGCCGTTCACTGCTGCGCCCTGGCGGCGTAAGTTTGAACTACCCTTATGCGAGCGATTACACGCATTATAACATTCGTCGCCGACGACAGGCGCCAGCCCACTGAGAATAATTTAATGTTTTATGAATGCTTTAACCAATGCTTAATTGAAAAAGATATGATTAAAATGTTTATTAAATCATATAAATATTATTGTTCTTGGTAAAATTAATTTTGTATACAATACAAATGTCTTTAAAGTATGTATGAGAAAAATGTAAAATGGTTTTGCACCATTAGCGCAAGATTGTTGGCTCCAAACTCATGTATTTACGAAAATAATATCGAGGGGAGTGAGTAGAGTATTAAATACGTGATTGGCTGTTAAGTTGAAGACCATCCTAGTATCTCCAGCAACTTAGAAACACATTTGTCATTGGCGCGTGTTTTGAACGAAGCTAATCGTGTTTCAATAGTATGGTTTTGTACATGACCTTTTGTTTATTTCTTTGTTGTTAAAGGATATCTCCAACTCAACTGAGATAACCCCGAACCCGTTTTTGAGAATGCGATGTATTTTTTCCACGGAAATTGAGGTATCATATTTATAAAGTATTGCATTTTGAAAGATATGATATGAGTATAATTATTTTTGAGGTAAAGATGTTTATCTTCCAGCACAAAATGATGCAAGTTGATATCGTTGGAAGATGATGAGAGAAGGATGTATTAATTACGAATGTTGAGTAAGTGTTTTTAAAATTGACCAAGGAACATGTATTTTCAATAAGAAGTACGCTTTTAAGTGTCTCTCAATGGTCTAGTACCATAGACATTTTAAAAATTTAACTTTTCAATTCGTAAATAAATTGAATCGCGTTTATTTTGATAACGGTTACCTTCTTTATCACATATGGGTGTGTCATTTAATTTTCATGCACTAACAGTTTCTGTAATAAATTTTGCTCTTTTTAAATGCATATGATTGAACTGTTTTGAAAATTGCGTAAATATTATTTTTCTGTAAGAACATTTTTGTGTGCAAAAGTAAAAGTTTTACAAGTTTATCAGTTACTAATACCTCTCATTTCTCTCACACTGCTTAGAAGATAGATGAATGTGTAACTGTAAATACGAGATACTTCAAATCTGAGATAATGTTTTAGGAAATGATTTGTTGTCTTTTTGTTCATTACTCTAGGCTTGAGGACAATAATTTCAAGAAAACACTGGGAGTTTTCAACAAAGGCTTCATATAACGCACTCCTTACAAGCCAAATAAATAAGAAAAAGTTCCGTGTGTATATTTTCACAGCATATCAGGCTCTGGGATTCATCCTAGCCATTCTACATGCATAGATTTGCCTCATGTAAAATAGGAAATAATTTGAAAGTCGCTTGTCGAAACAGATGAATCTTGGAACGGTATCTCGGTTCATCATTCCACTCCACTGCACTCTGAGAAGCTTTACGAACTGCCGCGACAATAACACGCCGGAATACAATTAACCCTTTCATCATTACGTGAAGGAAGGTGCTTTTGAACTTGGTTTTCAAATAAGGAACTTGTTTCATTGGGCTCCTCAATTCAAAACAAAAATAATTTAACAACGAGTGAGAAACAAACAAACAGCCGAAAACACTATTATCATTGAATCTGAAAACAAGACAGAAATTTGCTCTCTTTGAAGTTCATTGGAATTAGTGATTTGTCCACTAACATCTTCCTTCCTTCTCCACAAATCCTTGCATTCCACAAAAAACAATGACAAATAAATGTAAGTAACGTCAAATGTAAAGAAAAAATAATGAAAGGGTAACTTTCTGCGTTCAAATTAGTCAATAAAATAAGAGTTATTAATGTGTATTAAATATACGAATCACATATTCTAACATATTACTTCATTTTAGGGTCTGACTTCAAATAAAACTAATTGAAACTGTTTCTGATTTGAAAATGACAAAATACTGTGGAATCTGGAATTTAATAAATTTAACTTACAATTTTAAATAATACATCAACTGAGAAAGCAACTCAAACATTTTTCCTTAGAAGTGTTCAATGTGAGCTCCATTCGTAATACGGCACACATTCAGTCGATAGGTGAGTTCTTCCCAAACCTTGAACGGTCTGTCTGGAGTATTTGCTTCAACAATTGCTTCCATCCTGTTCCTTAAGTCGGGTAGGTCAGCTGATAGCGGAGGCACATACACATGATCCTTTATGTACCCCCATAGGTAAAAGTCGCATGGCGTCAGATTAGGTGAACGTGGAGGTCATGCGAAACAAACTCTGTCATCCGGTCCCTGGCGGCCAATCCAGCGGATTATAACGTCGTTTAACCAATCGCGTTCTGAGTTATGCCAGTGAGGCGGCGCACCATCCTGCTGCCAAATAAAGTTCTGTGATTCAGCTTCTTATAATTATGGAAAGACCCATAGTTGTAGCGTATCAAGATTAGAAACACCAGGCACTATTGCTTCACCGGAAAAGAAAGACCCATTAACTTTCTACCGGGATTTGACACAAAAAACATTCAATTTTGGGGAGTCTCGTTGCAACTGTAACATCTCGTGGGTATTTTCTGACCCCCAGATGCGCACATTATGAGTGTTCACATTTCCACTTAGGTGAAATGTCGATTCACCACTGAAGACGACTCGATCCAGAAAATCTTCATCGTCATGCAGCAACATTTTATTTGCAAAGTTGGCAAGTAAATAGGCTTTAGAGCTTATAACAACTGCAAAGATAAGGACGTTGTTGTTAGCGTCTCCTTAAAACTCTCCACACAGACGTCACTGGAATTGCTAATTGAAGACTAGACTTCCGAACGGATTTCTTGGGGCTACGCGTGAAAGACTCTCTCGCTCGTTCAACTCGTTCTTCAGTCACTTTTGGTCGTCCCGTACTCTTCCCTTTACAAAAACAGACGTTGTCTCCAAACTTATGATATCATCCAGGGATGTTATTATCACTTGGAGGATTATAATGGAACTTAAGAAAGAACGCACGTTGCACCGTTACTACAGATTCAGTCCTTGCAAATTTAAAACACAAAATGTTTTCTGTTGACTAATCGCCATCTTTGCTAGAAACGTTTTCTAACGGGCGACACAGGAAACAGTGCATGCGAATAGGTGTACCCAGCAAAACTGTTTTAGTTTCTTTTTCGTTTGATGAATTATTTATAATTGTAAGTTAAATATAATACATACTACAAAGCCTTAAAACACCGATATTCATTTTGATACGTTCTGTATAAAAACAGTGAATCCACCAGGAACAAGTTCACCAAGCTATTCAATGTAGTTTATGTTTCATCACATGTATCTCAAATTTACGGTAGAAAAAATTAGTCAATAAGTTTTTATTGTTAAGTACTCTTAAATCGCTCATTTTTCTTTCCTCGGATGGTTTTCTTCCTTGTCTTTCTGCCGCATTATCTCACTCCATCTCACTGCAGGTAGTTGCGAGTTGTACAGTGAACCGGGTATAAGTGCTTCCAATATAGGGAACCACCTGTGTGCTCTTATTCCTTGTATGAGGTGTGACGCACGTTTACGGGATTATGTTAGGTGGACGTCCCGGTTTCGAGTCCCAGTCTGTCGCAATTTTCTCCTGACCATAGACGATGGAAGAATTTATAGGATTCCGGATATTGGACACTAGTACACTCGAAGCAGAATTACGTTGCCCTCGGGTCTCCAGGGTCACAAATAAATCAGGGGTGCCAACCCAACGAATATAATTATCTCTAAGAGTAAATTTTACCCATCTGCAGGGAGTGAGTTAAAGCTTAAACAAATGGTAACAATAGGATGATGTGGTGAATATGTCAGGGACGAAAAGGACTCATTTTGGTTTGACCTTGGGGAGGGGGTTGAGATTACAGAGGAAGCAAAAATGTTTTACGCCAGGGGAGTCAATCCCATTTAAAAGGATCCATGAACCCTTTTAAATGGGTCCACACACCCTTTCAAATGGGTGTGCACCTTTTAAAATGTATTCAAATCCTTTTACATGGGTCCACGCACCCTTTAAGTTGGAACATTAAGTATACGAGTCAATTTTGTTTTTCTTGTTACAATAAAATAAATATTTTTGTTTATGCTATAATACAAACAACTTTATATAGAACCCATAATTTAATAAAGAATTATTTATCCGGTCTCTGGAATAAACAATGCTTGCGTTATCTTTCTTTCTGTTATTAATTATCCTAATTCTTCTTCCTATTTGCGTTAATTAACCAACTCCCTTTTGCGAATTTAATAAATAAATTTGAAATACCCGAAAGTAAACTTTAAGCTATTAAAATTTACTTTTCATACTTCTAACATGATCGCATTTCTCAAAATAATCGTTTGCCTTCTTGTAATAGTATTTTATAAATATATACACATGCATATTCATATTAAAATTAGAAATACAGTTAATATCCAAATTGAAAAGAACACCTTTACTAGGAGTTTTGACGGTGTATTGGTCCATATTAAGAAACAAAAAGTTGGCTAGTAAAAGTAAAGTTGGTAGGAATTATTGGGGTGTTGAAGTCGTACCACCAGTTGATGGCCAACCTATACTACCTGTTGACGGTCAACCAGTAGATACTTAGAAGAAGGGACAGTTATTAACGATGAGCATGAGTAAATGTTCAACATATTTATAACGGCCCTATATGAAGTGTTTCACTTCAACATTATTAACTCTGTTTCTATTTGTTTCTACTTGTTTTTATCTTCAAAACGTTGTGTATTTCACAAACATGTTTGAACTTAATTTTTAAATATGGACTTACGATTCAATGAGGTAAGTTGGATAACTTAAGTAATCTCAGATGATAAGGTTGGTTAATGTATACATTTTGTAGTTTTTATGTAAAACATTTTTGTTTTCATTTAGGAATAAATGAAAAATGCAACCTGATGAGGGGACAGAACTTTGTCCCGAAACGTTGTTGATACAACAGTTCTTTTAAAGAATTAATATACCATGTGTTGGTAGAAACTGGTTAGTGAACATAATATGATTTTCTATAATGTCAATGTACAAGTGAAATGTGTGGTTGATTTATTCACAGACAATCAATATCAAAGTTATGTAATTATTATTAAGTATATACCAAAGGGCTCTAATGACCTTGATGACGAGCCCTAATGTCCTTTTTTAAAAAAGTACTACTTCATGAAACAAAATCATTCTTAGATTTGAGTTTCTCGAATAATTTTAATTTCAATGTGTAAAGAGGATACTTAAATCAGTAACACGTTTCTTGGAACATTTTATGTATATTCGGTTAAAGAGAATATTATTGTGTATGTTGAGCTGTGAAGTACCATACTGTTCCATTGAAGAATATTTCGTTCCTCATTGAATTGCCTCGTTTATTTGATATTACTAAACTGAGGCAAACATTTCAGTTCCAGTGATTAAGAAAACATTCTCTGCTATCTAATAGACCATGGTTATCTATAAAGTATGGTAAAAGCACTTCCTCATATAAGTCGTGTAAGATAGAATAATTTTTACTTTCGTAGGTGAGGAAATTTCTCATCTTCAAAAGAAATTTAAATTATTTTTTCATTTATAATTATTTTATTCTTTTTATTACAATCATCAAAAGCAATAAAAATAGTTTTACTAAAAGCAAACCCATTCATGAAAGCAATTTCGAATACGTCGCGGCAGAAGTGAACTGTGAGGAAAAAGAGACAACAGTCATATAACTCACGATACGTTGGAACAATGACAATAGTGTTATATTCCTCAAGTATTTTAGAAGAGAGAGAAGGGATTTCGAATACTAACATTCCAGTTGAGGACGTTTGGAATTCTTTGCCATCGCTGGTCGATTGAAGGAGCTCGACTTAGTAATTACATGAGAGATTTGTGTGACATGTGGGAGATTTATGATCAGAGATTCCAAAAGTTCAGAAAATCAATGAGTCAGCTCTTGAGTCATTTGATTAAGAAATAAGATGTTTAATCAAGGGAGATCTTACCTAAAAGCTGCAAGGGAGGTCTTATCTAAGCATTTTCGAAATGATTTTACAATGTACAGTTATAAAGATAAGGAGTATGCTCAAAACTAACACATCACTGCTATACTTCAGATAAAAATAATGAGCTCGTGGTCCGTTAACTCTTACCTATGACAAGAGCAGTCTCATAACTTAATGATCTTGATATAAGATTTCACGGCAGTATTGAACTCAGAATGTGGCGAGTAAGAAGTTTTCACGTATGAACGTAGAACCGTGACACCAATTTAAACAATTTCAAGTGGAATACTTCGATATAGCGGAATAAAACCATATTCATGATAATAAATCAAAAAATAATTCTCGAGTGTTCAGGGTCATGTTAAATAGCTAAATTAAGAAGTGTCATTAAGATTAACTTGCCCCCTCCACCTCCCCCTCCACTCGCACACACTAACATCGGTGATCTCTCCAGTCAGTGACAAAGGATCAATTATGAAGTAGATTGATCACATAGAATTTGTTTCAAGAAGTCTTATTTATAACACGGACATCATTGTGATATTTAAGTTTTGAGGGAGCAGTCTAAATCATGTAAACGGAAGAATAATCGATGAAAAAATTAAAGAAGTGAAGTGGTGTGGACTGATGTACATCTCACCAGCCCACACATTCGCGATAGAAAACTTGTAGTGCAAAACTGTTGCATATACTTTTTCACATACGTTTCTCCGTCTGCAGCAGAGAGAAAAAATTGAAAGGGTCATTTCTGACGTGGTCCTCTATATTTCGGTAGTCTTCCAGTGCTGTATTCATACTCACAGTCGCTAGATGAACTTATTACTGTCTTTTATTCGAAATTTGAAAGTAAAAGAAATATTCAGAATATTATTTCAAAACATGCAGCGATATATCAGCCTTATGAATATCCTAAATAAGTAAAAGTAATTTCGTTGTAGATTTAAATTGATATATTTTCGTATCTCCAGTGCGTTTGCTTTCCTCCTCTGTATTTATTATTATTATTTAATTGAACCTCAGCTTTCACTGGTTAAATACTACATAACGCGGGTATATCACCAAGGCATAATGTATGGTTTATAGTACTGTCTAAAAATCTCCGAACTATAGAGCATGTACTACCTAGCACCACATATTTCTGCATCTCTTTGTAGGTATTGGGATGCAGTCCCAACAGCCTTAACCCTTCATGGGGTTTCTTGGGGATAACTCCAGTAGCAGAGATAATAAGCGGAATAACGGTGACTTTTTCTTTATTTCACATCTCTCGTATCTCTGCGACCAGACATAAATATTTGGTTACCTTTTCCTCATGTTTCTTGGACATGTTGTTGCTTAAAGGGATTGAAATGTCTATTATAAAGGTTTCTTTACTCCTTTTCTTTATTACTATTATGTCTGGTTTGTTGAAAGGCAAGGTCCGATCCGTTATTACTTTATCCCAGTGCAACTTGATTTCTTCATTCTCAATTTGGGTTTGTACACGTACACTGGATTCACTTCATTGAGTGCATTGTGAGGAACCGTGAGTTTTTGATGTATAGTAACAGCCACCATATTGTGTCTCTCCAAGTAGTCTTTTGGGACTAACGCCGAGCAACCGGTTATTATGTGGTCAATAGTTTCATTGGCGGAGTTACACTTTCTGCACTTATCCGGTGGAATTTCCTCACCTATGATGTATTTCCTGTAGTTTAATGTCGGAATCACTTGATCCTGAATTACTAGCATCATTCCTTCTGTCACAGCAAAGACACTGCCATTTGAGATCCAAGCATTTAAAGCTTCACTCTCTGCTTCTGGCTTATTTAGTTGGTAGAAATATTTTCCATAGATGACTTTACTACTCCAACTCTCTAATAATTGGGCCTCATTTCACTCTACAACTCTCGGGAACTCATCTCGTGATGCGAGGTTGGTGGTGTATAATTTCGATCTGCTTTCACCACTGTTCTGTGCAGATAACTTTCATTTACCTTGGTAAAGAAATAGTGGCGAAGTTTTACTACATTACTGTTGCACAGTTGTTGTACATTAAGAATTCCTCTTCCACCCTTTTTTCTTCGTAGGTAAAATCTCTCTTTAACAGATTTTGGATTCCATGAATTTTATTTTGTGAATGCAACTCTGATCGATCGAGCTATATCTTGCATATTTGCATCGCTCCACTTGATTACTCCGAAGGAATAGGTAATCGTTGGCATTGCATATATGTTTACAGCTCTGCACAAGTTGATACCATTTAAACCTCTCCTCAGCAATTTATTTACTCGTGTCTTAAAGTTGTTCATAAGGCAGTTTATTTTTGTGTGTTCAAGTTCTCTAACTTAGCTAAATCCGAGATATTTATACTCTTCACCCATTTCAATTGACTGAATTACTCTAGCATCTTTTGTGGGAAAACATTCACCTCTTGTAACTTTACCTTTTCTTAAAGTGACCACTCTGCATTTTTCCAATCCAAATTTAATTTTTATATCTCCTGACAAGTTTTCTAAAATCTTTAGGAGATACCTCATTCCATTTTCCGTTGAACTAAACAGTTTAACGTCATCAATGTAGAGAAGGTGACTCAGGATGAAATTAGAGTCCCTTGCCGTGATCTTAAATCCATATCCAGAAGCTCGGAGTAATTGTGATAATGGATTCATGGCCATGCAGAACCAAAGGACACTCAGACTATCTCCTTGGAAGATTCCTTTTTCTATTTCGACTTTTCCCTCTATTGGTTTACCTTCTATCTGAAGTCTAGTTTTCCAGGATTTCAACACTCCTTCCAAAAACATAAATGTAACCTCATCTATTCTGTATATCTTCAACGCCCGCTGTGCCGAATCGTAGGTTTTCTTGTAGTCTATACAGCACATATACGTGTTTTGCTCTCTCTTCCACGCTTGTCCAACCACGACTGAGTCGATCAACAGCTGTTCCTTACACCCATGAGCACCTCGCCTACATCCATTCTGCTCTTCTGCCATAATGTTATTCCCACAGAGATGCTCTTCAATCCTACTGGTGATTACACTTGTCATGATTTTGTAGAGAGTTGGTAAGCACGTGATAGGCCTATAACTTGATGGTTCATCAAGGTTGCTTTTCTTTGGCAGCTGGTGAGTACTTCCAGTTGTAACAAAGGAAGGGATCCTCACAGGATTCATCATAACGTATGTGAACAAACGTGCTATATGTTGATGGATGGGTGTAAATTTCTTTAGCCAGTAGTTCTGAATTCCATCTGCGACTGGTGCCTTCCAACTGAGAGTTCGCATTATTGCTTGCTTGATCTCATCAGCTGACACTTTGTGAAAATCCATGACTTCAATTTAACTGTATCTTTCGGATTCTTTCTGCACCCATAGTGCATCAAAATTTGACACCCATCATTCTTCCAAATATTGCTCCAGTACTTTTGTTTTTTCTAAGGAGGGCTCTTTTTCTGCTTGATCCTGTTCATGCAGAATCTTTCTAAAGAAACGACGTTGATTTTTAAAAAACATTCTATTGACTTCTCTTCTTCTGTAACTTTTATGATGACGCTGTAGTCTCTTCGAATATGCGGTCAATTTTTGTTTCAGTAGATCAAAGGCTGACACTGGCGCCTCTGGATTTTCCCTATTTAAATTTAATTCTCTTATAATATTTTCACAATATTTTTTCATGTTTTTGGATCCATTACCTTTTACATGTTGACTCAACAGCTCTCAGTTTACGTTGTCTCTTTTCCAATCTTCCAAACCAAGGAGAATTAGAATTTCGTCTAAGTTCTGTTCTTATTTCTTTCAGATTTATTTTTTGCTTGTTAAAAAAAAGACTGGCAGCTCCGCAGTATGTTAAATAATGTCATTCTAGCATTCCTACATTTTAATTTAACTTCTATGCCAATTCCTTATTTGTCACTTCAATGAGGAGAGAACTGTTCCTGTTTTCTTTCAATTTTGGCAGCCTGGGTCTCTTTTCTGGGTCGGTATACTCAAATAACACAAAATGTATTTCTAATTATTCATGAAATTCTTGTTCCTTTTCACATCTTGCTGGTTGATCTACTTGCGTGGGTACTGGAACACGTTGACTTTCTTCCTCTTCTTCCTCAGCAACCACAGATAAAATTGCTGTTTTTGTTCGTCCTTCGTTTCCTGTCATAGCGTGTGACAAACCTACTTCTCGTTTAATTTGTTCAAGTACACTTGACGGAACCACATGGTTATTAATTATAGCTCTTTTCTGATCTGCCAGATGCTGTTCACGTAAAAAGTCAAGTTCGGGGTAGAGATTCAGGAACATGCGATGAAGTTCTGTTCTATATCCAGTGAGGTTGGTTTCTTTGTATAGACGTAGAAATAACGCATTAAATTTTCATTTAGTTCTGCTGTTCACTTCATACGTCGTCTCGGTAGCCCAGTCAAAGTGGTGCCCTGGCACTGTGTATTGGTTTATCTAGCCAGGTTGTCATTCTATTTTTTTGTATTGGTTGGGATAGAGGCTCATTCATGTGACAGGGTGTATAGTTTTTATCAATTGTTTGGTGCAGTGAAGAGATATACGCTTTGTTCCGGAAAAACTTATTGAGGATATACTTTTGTTTTTCATGGAGGTCTTTGATTGGTATGATGCCTCTTCCGCCCTGGTTACGTGGGATGAACATTCGTTCTAATGTTGATTTAGGATGGTGTTTGTTGTTGCTTGTCATCGTTGTTCTGATTATCCAGATCTTTATTATTATTATTATTATTATTATTATTATTATATCTTTCATTTCAGTTTACGAAAAATGTATTCCACGTCTATTGGTAAATATTATTCTGCTGCTAAATATTATTCAAGCTTCTTGAAACAGTAAACCAATGTGTAAGTGTAACAGACAGAAACTATTTTACTGCGTCTATCCCAAACTTGCAGGCGAAATACCGCTAATGCGGAAGTAATGCATACTAATTTTACCTTACGTACAGAAAGTTTTAGCAAACTTATTGAAGCCGTTTTTGAGAAATATTCGAAAGAATACTTTGACCTTCATGTGAAGTACCCTTTGTCTTAAAGTAAAAAATATTAGGGAACGTGCATTGACAAGAAGTAAATTCTACCGTAAATACGAAATATAAATTAAATTGATCCATCCATTTACTCAGAATCGCTACACTCACAGACAGACGGACGGACGTTATGCCAAAAACAACTTTTTCTGAACCAAGGATAACCAAAACGGATATTTTCGTTGAAGTCTCGCTTTCGAGTTTTTGGACGATTACAAAACTTTCTATGTACTACGTATACGAGAAAGTAAAAAGAGGAGGGAGTTTTTCTGCTTTTGATAACATGTTCACATTACAATGTCTCTCCTTATTCTTATTGTGGAAAATTAAATTAAATTTTTATTAATTAAATTAGAAAAATTAACAAATCAAATCTTAGTACTAAAGATGTATAGAATCTCTGTTGTGAGGACATGAATATTTGCAAAATCATTTCATTCATTGCTGTACGATTTTTAAAGAAATGGTGGAAAAGAATTGTACATAATACATGTTCTCTTCTGTATGTACAGTAGGAGTAAAGAAGTAACAAAACATAAGTTTCTTGAGTAAATAAATAATTTCATTAATGAATCTAGAACCTCTGTCACTCAAGAAGTGTAGGAAGATAGAGGGCTGCAAATGATGATTAAGTCTATTTTTGATTCAGATGAGTTAGACGATTTTACTGCAGTTATTGCTATAATGTGAGACTTTAAAGAGTTACGCTAAAATTTTTACACATGTTGATATCATAAGAAATAATATTTAACTACTACATTTGCAATTGCAGCAAGTGTTCTGGATCGCTAACCAGTATATGAAGACAGAGAATTTGACATAGAGATTTAGGATACCGACACAAGCACTAACGTACCTAGACGGGGGTGTGGAATGGGCGGTCAGCCGCAGTCCACCAAAAATGATATAAATTCGTAAAATTAAACAAAATTATACTCTAATTTTATGATAACAGTAATAATTAATAGATTCTTTTGTTCGGAAGTGATGAGATGGCCTCTTGCTTGCTCACGGAGAATACATTAGTTTGTCCTCCACGTGGTCATATGCAGTTAGTAACTGCTTTTTTGACAATATATTATTGTTTCTCATTTTTTGATTAGCCAATGAACTTTTGGGCCCATGTCCAGAATATAAAATATCTCGACTTTACTATATTGATATATTTCCAACATACATTAAATTATCATTTTCCAAGTATATTGGACAGTCGAATAACTTTTTCAATTGTTGTCTTATAGTAATTGAAGATGACAGTCAAAACCGTAAATATTTCTTTCTCTGCGTATTTTTATACGGACTTTGTTTAAATTTGCATCGGTGTGTCCCGGAGGAAACAAAGAGCGTACACGTGGCAACGTCGCATCCAGCGATAAATCGAGCGCTAAATACAAATTTCGAAGAATCCGCATTCAACCACAAGAACACAAATGTAGTTCAATAATATTAGAGAAAATGTAAGTGATATTGCCAAGTTGTCTGCTACAGGAAAATGTGTGTATTTAATTAGATCATGTTTAAAATATCTTGTTGTGGAGAGGGGAATTTATGTAGAGAAATGATATTTGAGATCATTTGAATAAGTTTTATTGAAATATAGCAACATACGATGACAATTGATATGCAGATTTAAATTTTCGCACTTTATGTCGATGCCTATATGTGTGTAGCGTACATTATCTCTGTTGCCTCATTCTGGCGCGAGTTTAACTCTGATCTTCCTTTGGGTATAACGAATTTATGTACTGACGAGAATGTCATCAAAATTTTTATTATTATTTTTGTCTTCTACTTAATTACATGGTAATTGTGGGAGGTTGATAACTATATAATCTTCATTTCTATGATTTAATTTGTAAATAACGAAAAGACAACAGTACTTATTTGTTAAAACTTTATAACTAATATTAAATCCGCCTTTCCTTTTCGTCCTTTGATCGGAATTGATAGGATTGTCCCTCGCTTGTTTCTGAGAGTAAATTAGATCCTTGCTTCCAAAGTGGTCATACGCAGTTTGTAACAGTTTTTCTCTACAAAAAAACGCTTCAAGTCTAATAAACTACTTAACTTTCTTCTTCCTTGAAATTTTAATTTTCAGTCTAGTTCTTCATTTTGTCTATATATTTGTAACAGTGGTAGCAACGGAATACTACATAGTTATGTTTTTTGAATTTATTTAATCGATTTTCAAGAACATGTTTCATGGTCAGATACAATATGTATACCAGTCACTAACTAGTTACAATCGTAGTTCCACATCGTATTTTCTAGAATTTTGATTGTTGGAGCCAATTGGTGGAATCAATATTTAATTTTCATATTTTATTTTCCTCCTTGTTCATTTAGTTGAATTGTTTTAGGAATACAAACAGCTAGTTTCTCTATAATAATTGTAATTAAGTAGATTTCTGGTAATTACAACTATGACAACCAATCATAGTCCTATTCGAATTTCGTGTGATGTAATGTGTGTTCGAGCAACACACAAACACACTCCATGGTCGCACGTATAACATAATCAGAAGGGTTAAAATTAATATTAGAACGTACTTCTAGAAAGAATTGAAATCTGAATTTTCAGAGAGGTTTTGTACCACGAAAATAGTCTCAGTGGTTTCTAGTGAGGTTTTTTATGCCACAACATTCATAAATAAACTTTAACTCAATCCATTTTTCATAGTTGTATGTACATAAAAAACATTTCCAAAATTTTAATACAGCTTTGAAAATTACAAGTTACAGAAAAAAAAATTCCTAATGCATAGTTTTCACCCTTCAAAAGTATGTTGACAGTCAATGATAGTTCGAATATTTTACCAGTTTTAAAAACCTATGAAACGCACACAATTAATCTCTTTATTTACAAAGTCTGGCATATTCACGAATTTTTCATTACTCAAAATCTCTCAGAATTCAAGTAACTGAACTAGCAGACGCTTGGAACTGCCACTCAAGGTTGCTTGTGCAGGCAGTAGGCAGTAGATAAAGTGCAGTCCCTTTCAGCTGTTCTGTTGTAGGACAATCATCGTGTTCAAAGGAAAATGCTTGTTCATCCGCACTTACAATGACACTTCATAAATGTCTATACGATTTCAACATAGTGAACATGACACGAGTAATAAGATAATGGATTCACTCTTCCTCGTTTCTTTACCTGTTAAATCAAAAAAAAACTTCACACCTTGTCTGTCATTCAACCTGGGAACGACACTAGTCCCGATATTGTCACCTCCCTACTCCACTCTTCTTCCCCCATCTTAACATTGTACCTACCATACCGCCTCCACCACTTCCGCGCAAGCGCAGAGCAAGACGACAGGCTCCGAGTATCGAAATCACTTACCCAATAGATATTATCGATATTAGTACAACTCGAACTGGCAAGAGTATTTTCTTCTTATGCTTCTTAAATTACATACAACTGTATTATATTCTGAGACAAAAATTCTGAGAATAAAACCAACTCAGACATTAAAAAATGTAAATTTAAATGTTTAAACATTGCAGTCAGTATTCCGATTTTTTAGTAATCTTGTTCAGTGTGTACGGTATCGGAGAAGCATCAATAAGCATACGTACAAATCTCGACGTGTCTGATTCAAAAGAAGAAATTTCTTCGTCTTTTGAGTCGATTCCTTGATATTTTTAAGAGCTCGTCAGTTTTAGAAGTGCAAGGTATCAAGTGTTCAAAAATACACAGAGAGCAGATAAGTAAGATTTTAAGATCAATATAAAAACTTAATGCTTCCAACTTATCACTATATAAATATTTGCAGTTGTGTGGAAAAGTTTTACATGGAACTTTCGTCTGATGATTACATATTACTGTTGGGATTATTTAAGTTACAAATGCAATAAAAAATTACCTTTGACATTATAACACAGCTGTCTCTAATTTCATAGAAGTACAAGCTACCTCGTACCATACCCGTTCTGACGAGGATTTCCGTCATATTGTTTTACTCAGAGTATACGGTAATAGCGCTGTCAAGTATACTACAACAGGACGAAAAGCAGACGCTTCGGGGAAACAATTTATAAAGTTTTCAAATTTTGGAATAAGTTGTAAAATAAAGTTGTATTAAGGTCTATATATTTTTACATAATTTCTCCTGAAACACACTCCCCTAAAAGATAACCTTAAGGTGCACGCGTGCGGTTTTTGACGTTTTGTGTCGAGACTGTCTGTGATGATCTGGCTCAGCTATACGAAATGGAGTTTGACGAAGGTTGACAACAGATAACGATAAACACTGAACCACTCTTCTCTTTACAGAAGGGGAAAACGAAAATTTGTGACTTTTTATGGATTGCGTATTGTTACAGTTTATTATTTAAACATCATTGTTATTACGATTTATTACATGTAAGCCAATTAATGTTTTAATATAGTGGTAATAAATTTTTTAATTAAATAATAATTTAATAAATAATTAAATAAAATTGTAATAAATAATAATTAAAAATTTTATTACCACCGTTAATAAGTATAAAAAGTTATAAAAAATATTTTTGAGTAGGAATTTTAATATTTTTGTGCTGTTTTAAAAGAAAATATTGTTTCATATATAAACAAATTAACGTGACAATAAAGTTAACAAACAAAAGTCATTGTTGAAATAAACACTTGTTTTAACATACATTAATCCCGAAAGTTTAGTATTGGAATGGAAATAAATATGAAGGGTATTTAACCTTCTTCCCATAAGAAACAATTTGCAATTGGGATGGACATAATTTGAAAAGTTACCTGTATTTACTAAGCCGTGTATACGTCAGTACCTGACTGACTCACTTATTCATCAATGTAGAGAAAATACTCTGGAGAAGAATTTCCGCTCATATTGTTCATATGTTGAAGTAGATGGCAGGTAAAAATTGCTGAATATGGAAAAATAGTCGTGGGTATCACATAAAAAATTTTCACATTATTTACACAGTAATATTAAAATAGCTTTTAATGTTTTCGTTGATTTTACTCTTAATTATTTCATGAAATTTTGCCGTGTTTAGTATTATTTTTCATTATTTTGTGCTAAGTTTTAGAATATACTAGAATATCTGTAATCTAGCTCTATTATTAAGAAGCAGCAAACCCTGCCAGGTTGTGAGTTTTTGTTAAGAAGTGGTCGAAATTTAGTTTCAATTTAGTGTCGATTTAAACTTCACTTTTATATTCAACCGTACAAAATCCGTGACATTGAAATAAAATTCGAAAAAACATATACCACTCTAATTCGTCCCTTTCAAATAATAATTTCCCAAATTCATTCGCAATGAGATTACACACAACATAAGGAGTAAATAAGATTTTTATTTAGGTAAATATATTTTCAGTTACTATCTTTAAAATTTTTCTCTCTGCTTTGATGTCTGAAATTCAGGAAATCGAACCAAATATTTTAAGTCTTTTTCGCTCATTTAAAACTGAAATATCGTTAATTCCTCCAACTATTTTAGTTATTTAATTTAACAATATTTACACATAAAAACATGATATTTTAATTATTTTGTGAAATATAGGGAAAGTTGTACTCTATGCCAATAGAGCTAACGATAAACTTCCAAAAACCTACCTACTCCTTAACACTCACTAGGAATGAAATATTAAAAGTCCAAAACCATTTATGGATATTTATGACTCGTAGCTAAATTTTGGACATTTTATGCAGTAAATTATCAAGTAAGATTGTAAGATCTGTTGATTTAAATTTTATCCAAACATATTTTTACAAAAAAATAAATTGTCAACTGAAGTTATTGTGCTGGGACCTTTTCTAATTCATCAGCTATGAACACAGGGAAATTGTGCAATAGAAATTCAGAAATACTATGACAATCTTCATTAAATATCAGTTGAACAATTTTCTTCAATAAGTAAAACTCTTAGTCTTAAGTATCAAGGGTAAGAAAAAACACTTCCCAAAATGGATGCATATTTCATATAGTAGTATATATAGAGCGATGCATGATTAGGCTCTGCATATTGTAGCCAAGTGTTATGAAATAATCTTGTAAAATATAACTTGTAAAACTAGAGAAGGCAGTTAACACAATTTAATTGTTATCTGGTTGTTGGTAGTGTAAGATTGGATTTGTATCCTGATCTATTTTGTGGTATCGCTAACAAGTCGTTCAGGCATTTGAGGAATGAGTTGAAATAATAACAAGTGTAATAATTATTTTGTTAGTGTAATTATCTTCATTTGTCGAATAATACAATACCATAAAATTTGCTTAGACTTAGAAATATTTATAGTGCGTACAATATATATGTAATATTCCGATATTTATGAAGAAATCCATTGAAAATGAACTTCATATTTCATTTATATGTTGTCTTTGAATGATTCAACCTCATAACGGCTAAATCTGCATATATTCGCCTAAATGAAGCTTGTGTATTTTAAAACATTTAATGATTGGAATATGAATAAAAAGTAGAGGATTAGAGCTTCTATTATTAAATGATTTTCTAGTGTTTGTACAGCTACAATTTTTTTTTCATCTGTTTTTCACAATTATTTTCTGATACATGATTTTTTTTCTATCCTTCGTATGAAATGGCTACATATATTCCTGCCTCAGGTGGATTAAGAGTCAATTTATCTTTGGCAACATTATTATGAAGTGTTGAAAATACTTTTTGGAGTAAGTTTAGAATATATTCTGGCAATACTTCTACAAAATTAATAACAGAATTTGTGATTTTGATTAATGAATTATTAAATTTGTTTCAAAATTAGACTTTCAAAATGTATGGTAAAATGATACTGTTGGTTAAATTATACACAGTTTTTATGTTTTTTTTCTTTATTAACTGCTACGAACATCCTTGTAACTAGTATTCTTTGTAAAGGGTTATAAACATGAAGACGTTAACGAGCACAAAAGCCCCAAATACAAAAATGTATTGTTTGTATTACATTATTTCATAAATTAAGTTATGGCCTTGCGTAAATGAAAAAGATACATGGTAAAGCATCATGTAGTGTTCATTGAATTATTCTTTTAGGTTGAACTGTAAATAATAAATAATGTTATATAATTTATTACGTATCATGACAAATTATAAAATACAATACACCCAATCTGTATCTCGAACCTCATCTAACTAAATCAAATCAACACAACAATATACTAACTTAAATTTTTATAAAGTGCTTCCAGAACAACAATCATCCTTGATAGAAAAGTTTGATAGAAAAATTTTATTTTACAACTGTTTCAACACAAAACAATTTTCAGTAATGCACTGATTTGGTGCGATAGTATGATTTCATCATCTAACAGGAACACAGGAATTTCCAGTTTCATCTAGGTCTTCTACAGACTTTGACTTTTCTTGAGAAAATTATATTTTTTACTACAGGTAATTTAATGATTCATAATAAGGATGCTTACACATACAAACATGAATTACGGGTGGACCCTCTTCGCATTTAGGGATAGAAGAAATAGCGCAGAAAATTATAACAAGTTGGTATGTAATCTTGTCCATCATTTTTCCATGGCGTGTATAAATTGTTGGCTAACAATTAACTTTCTTGCAGGATATACACGTAGCACAAATGTCCTTCCTCTCAATTTTAAGTCAATAAGTTTCACTCTTTTAAATCATCGTAGGATATACTACGCCTGGAGACCCTCTATGAATAAAACTGAATATAATATATTGAATAAGATGGGATCATCTTAGGTTTTAGCTGTAACAATTTCAAGATCAATAGCAATTTCAAAACAGTGTACCCGTCGGAAAGAAATGCTGCAAATCGGTTTTTAGATAATGAACTATTATACTTGACTGTAATGCCTTTTAGATTGAAACAAACAACAAAACAAATATATTGATTTTGATTTCATTGTGGAGTATATGCAGTCTTATAGACTACGTTTCACCAAAAATACATTCAGTAAAATAAAAGAAATAATGAAATACTATTGGAAGAAAAATTATTATATTCACGTTGATTGCCATTCATTAATTGAATGCACAGAATGAACGAATATCTACTGAATAAACAAATAAAACCGATAGGACCCTCTAATTATTCGTATCATGAATGAAATTGTACTATCGATTCAATCAACCGATGGAGAACCTCCACGAACCCTTTTAATGGGGCTTTAGGGCTCGCCAACATCGAGGCCATTAGAGCCCTTCCTAATCTATTGTTCTACAGTGTGCTCTACCTTGTGCTCTGTTGTGTCCTTAGTGTCTGTCAAAATGGCAAAAAGTGTGGCAAATTCCATTAAAGCTGCTATTTTGACAGAATTTAGAGAAAATAAAGAATTGTTATTTGGTAGTTTTTCGGAAAAAGTTACCAAAAAAGATAAAATGGAGTGTTGGTAGAGAATACATCAAATGAGTGCAATTTTGGGACTAGTTGCTGCTGATAGGGAATGGTCGTACACATGTTTTTTGACAAAACGTTAAAAAATCTACAAAGGTGAGTACTATTCGTCTTATACTTATTCTGCTTTTGACTTGGTGTGTCTACCTAGGATTATTTCATAGTATTAAGCACAATTGTACCCCGAAAACAATAATCTCATAACATATTAAACAATACGTATTGACTTTCATATCTCATGAATAGAAAAAAAACTCTATATCATGGTTTAAATTATCAAGGTTCTTTCTCGTTTGCTTCTGGATCACGTAATGACAAATTTCGTACTCAAAATGGGAAAAAACAGAAAGTTATTGGTTTTTAGTCATTGTTAAAATATTTGAAATTTATCTACAATGAGCATATTAATAAATATATCTACAAGCAGCATATTAATAAATAAGCAAAAACAACGTCAAATAGCTATTTAAAAATACATTGTAATAGAAGTCTGGATTATTTCTCATTGTCTGGAGTTTTCGTAACACATCCTTTACTTTCAGAAAAGAAAATCGATAATAGAAAGGAAACTGGCTCCGGAGGAGGAGTAGATGAAAAATACACAGAAATTCATAATCTAGTACTGGACATTATTGTTCATGATAGCCATATAGTGTGTGGTTTAGGTGTGACTGAAACCTGGGAAGAGGAACCTAATCCAGTGAATCACTGAATCTTCTAACGCGCCAAATAAGGAGGCAAATGATTGTTCTTTCCTGAGTGGTACCCTAGGTCTACTGATGGCTCTTCTGCAACTAAGAAGAAAAAATATTGAGTGACGTCGAATTCATTGCTCTCACGAAAGAAAGAAATGATGTTGCAAAATGAGATATTAGAAAAGGAGAGCTATTTGAAGACTTTAGAAATATTGAATATAGAGCGACAGCTTTAAGTCGAACCATCAAAGTACACAGAATCATTGTCACGTGTGACCTACTTACTAGATGTAGAGCAATATGCATCAACAAACGTCGGATAAGACATTCTATGTTTTTATCACTATTTTTCTGTTTTACTACCATTTTTGTGCAGCTACTTCCGTAAATATATAAATATAATTTTGATGAATTCTAAAATAGTTTGTGTATTCTTGTTGCCTAAATCTAGCGTTGAGAGGAACATTGTCATCGTAGATATCATTTGCCACTTGATCGTCATCATTTACATAAAATTCCTCTTCCTCTCTGACAATGTTGCAAAGTGCAGTATAACACCTAAACATGTTATCTGCATAGACAGGTAGTAAACGAAGGCGACTGAGGCATGGAAACTTTTCTTTCAGTATCCCCGAAGCATTTTCAACTATTCTTCTTGCTTCTGATGTTCCGTATTATATTCAGCTACGCCGTTTCCACCATTCCCAGCAATAGGTGTCATCAGTCATTCAAGTAATAAATAACTTGAATCACCTAAAAAGACAGCCTTTTGGATTGGATTCCATTCTACGGAATATACTATTATTCCAAAGTACTCTTGCGTTATGAACTCTTCCTGGTCAGTTTACACTGACGTAAAAAATTCCATTTTGGGACCACAAACAACCATACAATTAATGGAATGACTCCCCTTTCGGTTCACAAAAGCTGTCTCATTTTCAGATGGAGTATCAATAGTAATTAATGTCAATACACCCAATTACTTGGGGAAACCCTGCTCTGGCAAAAAAACGCGCAGATGCATTTAAAAATTTTCAGGAAAACTGACAACTTGGTGAACAGTTTCATTTTTGTGGACAGGGCGTGGGAACGGTTTGTATGATGAAGGAGCCTAGGTCCTATGTCAAGGAGAATTTCTTCAATTTTAACAGATGTCATTCTAAACCTCTCATTTAACTTGTATACTGACAAGAATGTGAAGTTTACTCTTTCTCTAAACGTCCTCCTACGTTGTACTCGATTGAATGCATCAATATCAACATCATCCGAGGAAGAACTTGACCACAACATCTTAATACAAAAGCACTTGTTACTCAGTTAACCTACCTTTATAGCTAGGTAGGAAATTCTTGATTGGTAACAAGTTTGTCAGCTACACGTGTTAGTAACCTAAAAATGTTGGTTGGTAACAAGTAAATCACTCGTAAAATTGTAAGAATTCGCTTGTAATTTCATGTTTACAAGAGTACCTTCGTAAAACGCTAATAACTGGATATTTTTACAAACTTGTGAAATTTTGCTTGTCATTGGAAAACTTGTGAAATGGGCCTCAGATAGTAGCAGCGAGTTGATTTCCATTTATTCGCGTATGCCTCCTTGCGGTTCGCAGCCAAGGTCCATATTTGTGTAATTGTAAGTATTGTACGCGTTTGTATAAATTTCCTTAAGCAAAGTATCAAGAGACCCGATCGGGTCTCACCGCTAATTTCACACTCCTTAGCAGGCTATGGAAACAGGATAAGGAGAAAGTATCAGAAGTTTCAAGTAACTGGGTAAGGCGGAACTATATAGCGCTATGTATAGAACTACATAGTGTTATGTTTGAGGTTGTGCACAATAGGTGGCATCAGTTTCGTGTTGGGTTAGTTGCCTTTTTTTTCTTTCTTTTTTGTGGGGCTTTAGGTTTCGTCAACGGTCAACTTTAGGTCATTAGATCCCTGGTTAGTTGTCACTCGACTCCTTTTTTATCGTCTCTTTAAGTGAAGTTGAACCATCGTGAAGCAAACTGAAGTTCGAAATTGAATTGTTTTGAACAGTGTAATGCGTAACATGTAATTTGCTACGTAACATAAATTTGTTTGTGGCTTGTATTTTTGGTGTCTGTGTTTTCTACATGGCAAACAAAAGCTGAGGTGTTAATTATCCTATGGACAACATCTCTTGACTGCACAACAGTACTGGCGGCGCTCCGGACGTTAAATGCTTTTGCATTCAAAAAAGGGTTAGTAATAATACGTTTTAAGTATATCACTAATTTCACGTGTTAAGTAATTGACGCTTAATATGTGGGTAGACATTGATAACTTGACCAAATACGCAGTATATGTTTTTGTATATTAATAAATGTTACATTCTCTTTTAGGTTACAAAAAGTGAATTAGATTATCGTCTTTATTAGATTATTGTTCAGATTACTTTTCAAGAGTACAGAAGAGAATGTTCTGTGCATATTTCTCCCAAGGAACTCCACGGTAGGTCAAATTGTCTTTTTTGTATTAATTTGTAATTCATTTATTACTGATACTGTACCGTGTGCCGTGAGCGTCTGTCCCGCGCCGTCGGTCTTGCACCTCTATCATTGACATCGATTCTGACTCTGGTACGTGCCCACAATGATATTGTGTTAAAAGCTGATATGCGAGTGTGTAATGTCGTGAAGTAAGGCAAAAGTGTTTTTACAAAATGCACAATCCTTATGGAAATAGTATATAGAAAATGAGAAATATTCAATACCATTAAGGAATTCTGATTGCAATTGGAATTCTGAATGAATATGAAGTCTGCTATGTGTTTGGGACTGAGAAGAGGTTTATCTCATTGGAATCATTGTTCACAATTGTTTTAGTTGAATGAAGTTTGTTAAAAGATAGTTCTGCATCAAATTCTTGAAAATTCTAAAACCAAAGAATTGAAGTTAAAAGTATTTCTCTTTTTATGAACTGTTATTTCCTTTTATGGGAAAACTATTTTGGAAAGTAAAGATTAAATGTAAACAAAGAAATTTTAAATTTATATTAATAAACCAGGTAAAAATTGTTATGAAAAGAACTGAAGACTAACCTCGTTTGAATGTAATTTAGATAAAATATTTAAATTTCCGGGTAAATATTTTTAAAAATAAAACTGAGTATAGAAGTAAGAGAACTAGTGGAAATACAACAAGAAATGTTTTAAAACAGTGCAAAATAATATAAAATAAAATATAAAACTCTTAGTATTATACACGTAAATATAAGTTCTATTAAATAAAATTGAAATACGTTTGCTTACAAAATCAAGAACATGCTTAAAATATTGATGTAATAGTTCTAACTGAAATTAATGTGGAAAGCAGAGAAATGGTTAAGGAATATAAATTGCTTAATTTTCCAAGAATAATTTTTCACAGAACTAGTAGAAGAGAGGGGTACAATGATCTATCTAAAGAATTTGAAAACAGAGAACATTAGACTAATTTTCAAAAGCGGATCATTTTATTACTATATAAATTTCAGACGGTTTTCAATTCTAAGCTAAATGGGGAGAATTCTTGAAATTATATAATGAGAATAATATAAAAACAAGAGAGAAAAATAATTATAAAAATACCTACTAATTTAAACTACGCTAAAACTCGTCATGTACTGTAAATATCTTCTGTTGCCAACTCAATCAAAGTCAGATCGAAGAAGAAAACAGCGGTATCAACTGTATTGTAATAAGTGTTTCTTAAACTTGCTCAAGGTATGCCACGCGCTAATTTCGTAGCCGTGTCTATGTATTTGCCTATGTTACGGTTCCAATAATCACATTGAAATTCTGTATTCATTTATTTCATATAATAAAATGTGGGCGGTCAGGCTTATTTCTCTGAGGCCTGCACGTTTGCACAGCCAAACACTTAGGCGGCGGAAAGGCGACTCGCCGCTTCCGCTGGCCGCCCCGCCCTTCGACGCATCTCTTCGAGACGTGAGATATGGGTTGTCAGCATCACGCCTTAGTGGCGTGAGTTCTGACCAACCAATACAAACAGGCGACAATGTCGTCATTATAATAAAAATGTATGACTGGCCCTTCCCCCTCCAACATGTCCCTTCTTGCAGGCGGCCGACTAGCGAGCGCGCGGGCAGTGTACGTGGAGGCGTATACTCCGGAGTATGTGTTGGCGACATGCTCCGTAATTTGGTATCTCCTTAAACCTGTAAATTCGTATCCTGTGGAGTGTGCCATGAGGCACAATCCGGAGTACACGTCCTCAATGCGTGCTTCGTAATTACTCAATATATTATAAATTCTTGCAGTGTGTCGAGGGATTCACTCCGGGGCGCGCGTGAGAACGTGCCTCGTATAATCATACTTAAGGTCAATTCTTTGTATTAGTAAATACTTAAATTTTTTATGTATAGACGGAGGCAAGACTCCTATTTTTAGGCATTACAATAGTAATTCTTTTGTTCTCTTTGTTTAATTGATTCTGGTTCAGACTCACATTCCAACCGATTCCCCCTTCCCGCAATTGTAGATGATACGCTACATACCAAGCGAGTGAGCTCTATATTAGATAGATAGTTACATTCAGTAAATCGAACTTGTAAGTGTTAAACAGAATAGAATCATTTAAAGGTGGAGACGCCGAAAGGTAAATTAGGACCCCTAAAAGAGGGGAACGTATCATCTATGTCAAAAATAACACGAGCTTTAAAAGCCATGAAATCAGGAATGTCAAATGACAAAATTTATGTGTTGTATTGTAATAGGCAAATATATAATTGTGTCTTAACAACATATTTTCTGTGACCTAAATCTTGACACGTAATATATAAAATATGCATTTATGAAAAAATTAGACATTATGAAGTTATGAAATCAGATATAACTAATGTAAACGATCTTGTTAACGAAAGTGACCCTCTTAACCTTTTGCGTTGGATGAAAAATAGACAATATCTTTCAAATGGACCGTCATTAATAAGGCGTCGTGATTAACACTTTCGTTATATACGCTCTTTATTTTAATAACTAAACTTTCAATACCCTTCCCAACAAATGTGTTGAAAAAATGCAGAATTTGCCCATATTTTATCCTAACATTTGCTTTTTAAATTTGTGGTAACATTCCCTACGGTTTCAGGAATACGAGTTATATTGCCTTTTCTCGGATATGTCCCGGCAGTAACTCGCATAGCAGTCTATAATTAATATAGAGGAATCTGTGAACATTGCTTTTCGCGTACAAAACCGGAGGGTTCAATGGGATTAGCGGTTTACTGTAAAAGAAATAATGTTTTAAGAGAAAGAGAATCATAAAAGAAAAATGTTCAATTTATCGTGTTAACTAAAATCAGAAAATAAATATTGATTTTTGATGATCGTTTAGAAAAGATGCTACCCGCACAATCATTTTCCTTGCACACCTGAAACAACTGCGGATCGTGTTTTTAACGAACAGAGGGTGTCTAATATATTAATCCCCCAATATGCTATGCATGAAAATTATATGGGGAAGAGAAGGACGTTTAAGCCCTCATTGCAAAACACCGTCATTAGTGTTTTCAGAACCATCTTTTTTCTTGTAAAATATGTTCCCTTGCAAGCGCAATAGCAGCAACGTGACTCGAGACTAGGATTCAAATGTGCTTGGTGTTGTTCACACTATAAATTGTTCTTTCTTGTAAGGTACTATTAGCGACTATTGTAGATGAAGCAAGAAAGTGATAATGCATTTTCGCGGCTGTCGTTTATAGGAAACATTTCGAATCTAGTATTTAATAAGGTCGTTTGCCTTACCCTACTGGAGTAGAGCTCCTACATGCATGCCTATTTTGTTCATGTCTCCTTATTTGACTCAAACCATTAGTATAATATGGCAGGTTGAGACGATAATCTGCGGCTCACAGTTTGAAACTGTTCCTGTTTGTAACTAATCACTGGATACCATTCCTATGATCTGCGTCTAGGCGCACATCGGTAAAATGAAATATTTTTGTGAGAATTATCATGATTGAATTGTGTACAGTAATTTTTTTAATGAATTTATGAAGTATCACCCTATTCTTGACAGCAAGCCGATAAAATATTCTACACGTGCTTGAGAATTAGAAGGAAAGGCACCAGCTGAAACTTTGCTGTTCCAACCACTCGCATCCAAACGTAGTTCTGCTACGATATTTCTTCTCACACAAGGGACAAATTTTACCATTCTTCAAATTTAAAAACTAGAATGTCGTTCCAAGAAAAATTCATGATTGCAATGATTATTTCTGTTGTTGTATTATATTACATACATGTGATGATACGAACACACAACGAACGTTGTGTAACAATTAATTTTGTGTGTGTGTTGATTATATTGTTATACCAATGAGTTATTTTGTACAAATCATTGAAAGAAATTATATATTTAGTCAGGTCATCTTTGAAACCAATCTATCGACTCTCGTAATGATTAATTTAATTCTAAACGTTTTAAAATAGGTATTTTTACTTCTTATTTCTCATTGAATTACAAAATCATTATATTTATTTTATATCGATTACATATTGTAAAATAAAAAGGTAATTTATAATTTATTCTTAAAATGAAAACTCTTGTGACCGTAAGAGAAAATATAAAGTGTTCTCATGAAGAGGCCGGCCTGAGACGCGCCGTGACGTCTCTTCTATATCACCTAACCCTGGAGAAAGCATTCACTTCAGAATGAAGAGCTTTATATAAAAAATAAATTCAACTATATCAGAAATTATTTCTCGCTTTACAAAATTTCCTGGACAATACTTGCAATATCCGCCAGCAGCCTACTTTTTTCATGTCATGTCAAAAAAAGTTTCCCGTTTAGTATTTTATTACAACAATTATATATAAAATAATTCAATTTTATTTTCACGGTAGGCATCCAAGACGTCTTGGTCATATTCGTGCGAAATTTTAATTTTTTAAAACAAAATTTACATGGCTAAATGGTAGTATAATTCACGCGCTGTATTTGACCCCTCGCCCTTCCATCCGTCAAAAACCTGTGGATGCCTCAAAACCGCTAGCGTTTTCAAGACGGTTTTGCTAATAACTCGCCAGGAACTCGCCTCTCTACCATCCCCAAGTCCTGCTTTTGGGTGTTAACACGAGGCTACTATGCTAGCGGTGCCGCGCCGTGAAACTGCGTTGGAACTAGCCCCGTGTACATCCCTCTTTAGCTAAATATAAAGTTTTAAAAATATTGTGAATATATTTAGGGAGAGAGAAGTCTATAGTAACCGTCGCATGAATCTTAGATGTAATAAAAATATGTTTTTCTTGACTACTCGGTCATTATTAATTATATACAGCGTACTTCAGCCTCATTACATTTCTGGCGGTATCATGAATCAAGGATAAATTTTTCCTCTTCTATGGGAGTCTTGCCGTATGAGTTTCATCGATTTTACGCCAGCCGTGTTTTCTGTCGATAATGCAGCGAGCAACCCGCAAACTGATCAGCTGTTTCCTACTATTGTATTTGGCAGCCAATTTACTTTAAAACCGATTTTTAATGGGGAAGATCGTGTAAAAATAGATATATTTTTTAGGTTGTCTTCGAACCGTGAGTCATTTAAGCAGCAGGAATGAAACTCATACTTTAGGTATTGCACTCCTACTATTAAGTGGAATAGCCGCATATTGTATCGGAAATCATCCGTATGTTGACTCCTCCAAATACATGAAGGATAGATTTAGTTAAAAAATATCACGTCCTCCGTTGGAGAAAATGCTTAATAACTGGAACCAGCAACAATTATAATCTTTTAGAGAGCTTTCTAGTCACCCAAGATCCCTGGGTGGAAATCTTCAGGGATTGTATAGCAACCCGGAGTCAAAAATAGATCAATGAATCTATTTTTATGAACCCGCTCAGTTTGCAGTGGATTTGAAGGAACAAATTGGTAGGTTCATCTTTGTACGTAATTTCAAGGACTTGTTAGAGGCCCAGGAGTTTGTGAGGTCAGAAGAATCCACGGCAAGGAAATATGCAAAAACGTACAATGTGGTACAAAATAACATTAGCCTGACCCATTATTCTACTCCGAACGCGTATAGGTTTTTGGTACCGTCACAAAAAATACAACCCCCTCCGTTCCTGAATTCTCCAAGTATTGGACGATGACAGAGCGAACAGTTCCTTCAGACTCCTGTAGGATTTCATCACGCGCCGTATTCTCAAAATAGTGCGTATTCTCAAAACATCATCTGCTGAGCCGTCACCAACAAATCACGATACACGTATGTGTTATTTGTTTGAAAGAACGGGTCACATTGCAAGGCAGTGCCGTGCAAAACCCTGTAAATGCTTTCATGGCGGTCCGTTAATAACTTGCAAAGAAATTGTCCGGAAATGCTTTGTAGTAAATGCAAGCAGTTATGCAACCGCCTGGAAGACTGACTGCTTGTGAAGTCACTTTCAGTTGAGGGAAACCCTTATACCCCAACCACGATGTCCGGGGAATGCTAATACGTGCCGTTAGTCCAAAATGGAAGTTAAGTGTTTCAATACTAGGAGTCCCACCTGTTCTTGGTAGATACAGGTGCGTGCGTTACAATATGTCATCGACGGGTATTTCTTATGCCTCCAGTGTTAAGAACGCCTCTGGGCACGCTCTCGAAATCGTGGGTCAGAGGAATAAACCAAATGTGATTGATAATATTATATTCCATCACAATTCTCTTATTGTCGACTTGTATTCGTCAGCTTACGTTTAAATACTAGGTCTTCACTTTATGGTGAAGTGTGATAGTGGTATATCATCAGAAAGTCGAACAATGAAGGTATGTGACGGGCATGAAACAAACAGCTCCTAGAAACAGCTTGTGATGTGTCTCTCATTTTGTTTTCTTACAACGGTACTGAGTAACACACAGTTCCGAATCCTCAGTTCCGTGGTAGCAATACAAAAATATTTAATTCATCAATTATACATTAGCTTAGATCCTGACATTTGCTTAGGAACAGCTAATAATGACATTCTTATTACATCTATGGTATAAAAACATGCACCCAAAATTCTTTGAGACGAATGTACAGTAACGTGCACAGACAATAATGAAATGTTAAGAGTCTGTACTTCAAACAGCAGTGATCCTGAAGAAGGGGTCAGTGGAACCATTGAGAGAGATCTGATTATACTCTAGACCGAATTTTAAATTTAGTAGAAAGGACTGGGATGACAAGAGATCCACTGAATTCAGAAAAAAATAAGAATAGGTGATAACTGGGGTGGAACCAAAAGGAGAGATTATATATAAAGCACTCTATATTTAGAAATAAGTAGAGTGCAAAATGAGGGAACGCTCCAGAATTCAATCACTTCAGGAGAACGAATCGTAGAGGTCTCTGAGAACGGTTCTTCACGTTTCCTGTTGAGTAAAAATAGGTCGCAGAAATGATTAAATAAGGGAGAACAGGGCGAACCCGTATGATGTCCGGGGTCATGTGAGAATAGCACCATGTGATCTCCACTTGTCGTAAGAGGCAAATAACTGAAGTCGATGATCGCTGACCTTACCTTATTATTTTCTCTCCCCTCCCAACAACATTCCCTCACCCACAGAAATCGATGACATTCCATCGCCCACAGGAATCGAATAGTGAGTAATGTTACTCTGAAACTCTTATTACCCATATTTATATCTTGTTTCTTTTTTCGCTCCCAGAAAGTGATAAAGGTCATGTGAAAAAGGAACTTCAGGTGAGCGTTTAAGTATTATTTTCTTATGTATCTCCAAAAGGGACTGTCGAGACACTCGTGTGTGATTTAGTGACTGTGGTAGAAATTGTGTGCAAACGCCACCATTCCACTTTCAAGTGCATTCTTACAGCATGAACGGGCTGATTAAATTTCAGTGTTAACAAATTGTCAGTGACCCTGCTCACATCCTAGTACTACTCATGAACTTTACCTTCTTTACAATCCGCATGGACACATCTCTCGACATCAAGAGAAAGTATCGTGAATTTGTACCTTCATGTGCCGGAGATAAGTGAAGGCATGTGGACTTGCTTGTGACAGATTTGGGCCAGGCAATTGAGTCAGTGCAACAAGTGAACCAACTCAGTGAATTCACACAAGGACAAAAAATATTAGAATGTATGGTATTATGTCGGGAGAATATACCAGGGACTGAGAGTATAGGCTGTTGAACATTCAAAAAGACTTTCAATTTTTAACTTGGTCCGAGGACTCTGGTCTTATGGGGAGAGGCTTGCTGTATGCTGCTGGGTTGCACTATTTGTGCAAGATGGCAGCGGACGATAAGGTGAGACTTTTGAATAAGGAAGTGAACATCCTAACGGCAAGGGTAAAACAATCTTAAAATTCACATAAATCATATCTCCCAAATATGAGTGACACTTCAAGTCGCCATGATATATTGTCAAAAACAGAAGAATGCATTGAAAAATTATCGGTCCAACAATTTTTTTTCATTGATCTCTACTTGTCAAAAAATCGTTAGGAAATACATATTTTAAATCCCTCCATGTGTCTTTAGTCGCATTATGTTGCCACATCTCCAAGAAGGATCTCCATGATAGTAAGGAGCATTTAAAGGAAAATTGTTCTTGCAGAGATGGGCAAACTCATACCAACCCTCATCTCTCTCTCCTAAAGGATGCTCTAAGAGGCGAGGTGGCAAAATTACCAGCAGATCTAGCCCTTGATTTTACCCAATGGGATTGACTTGGGTTCAATATACAGTATTTCGTGCACTAGCGTACTTCGACAACAAGGGAGCATAGTGCTGCCACTTCAGGAAAAGGGGATGAGTTTTGCCATCTTCAAAGCGCACATATTCCCCATGAAGGTTAGTACGGGTGAGACAGAGGTAGTGCTAAAAGCAGATTCGCCCTATCTTGCAGAAACTAATAGGCGAGATCGTTTTATACCGTTTCCACGGGAGTACTCTCAGCTGTGTGCAGATGGCAATCCAAAAATCTGTCGTCCAATATTTCCAGTTTATCTCACTCCATTCAGCTCGGGCAACATAGCTACATTTTAATGACTTCCAGTTAATGAAACAAAATTGAGACATACACTTCCCTTAAGCATCACACTCTAAAGGTGAATTGCCAGAGGAGAGGTCAGGTGTGAGAAAGAGCATATAAACGGACATTACATGTCCAGATGAATTTTCAAAACCTTTTATCTCAGGTCAGGATAGTTTCAAACTTGTCTGAACAAACACTGAAAGTCATCATTTTCCGTCCGTGGCTCAATTACATTAACTAGAAACTAATTTTTTTTCAACGAGCAACCTATGTCCGGAGCTCCCTCTCGATTACAATTGAAAACCCAAGAAAAATGCTTTTACGATGTTTTAAAACAGTAAGTTTGTAAATATTTTTCAATTTTCTGTAAATATGTTAACATTTAGAATTCTAGTTGTCAATAAACAACATGGCACAAGACATATTAAAAATTGCCAAATGTTTTTAATTTTATGTATATAATTTTCAAAGTACATTCCAACGTTTTGTAAATATGTTATTTTTAGAACATTAGTTATTCATAGCCCACATGATAAAGGACACATTTTAATACTTGCCAATGATTTCTATTTTATATATGTAATTTCCTAAGTGTATCACAATATTTTGTAAGTAAATTACTTTTTAGAAATTGAGGTATTCATAATTCACATGGTACATTTTAAAACTATCAAATGATTTCAGTTTTATGTTTATATTCCCAATAAATAATAATAAATTTATTGTCAAAAAAGCACTTAGAAACTGCGTATGATCATCTGGAAAACAATAAACTAATTTACTCTCCGGAATCAAGCAAGGGACCATCCCATCAATTCTGATCAAGGGTCCTAAGGCAGAGGAAGATTTAACATTTCAGCACACTCTTAAGATAAGAATAAAATAGTTCCTGCATGTTATAATATTAACATAATACCAAGAAATTTGAATTTAATTAAACACCAAAAAGTTATTTCAGAAGTACATATGAATGTCAAACTATAGATTATTCGGAAAATATTGTTTAAAAATCGCAACTACACTAAATCCGAGATTTTATTATTTCAAGTAAATTATAATGGGTGTGTATAGAATAAACGTATTATTTAAATGATTTGATTTGTCTTATTTTCATGCAATACTTAATTATTATTCTAAAATTTTCATTATTTGTTATTGTTTTCATTTCGAGTAATTTCCGTTTCAGGTAACTTGTATTTGTAAGGATTATTACAAATCTTTCTCCCGCAAGGGCTTGTCTGCACCCGGAGTGATTTATTTATTTATTAGTTAGTAATCATGACAAATATTTCAGTAAAACAATAACTTAACAATCTTGTCGAATTACAAATAAATACCTGTTTTCCCCAGTGCCGCGGCTTGTTAGCCAATAACTGGGTTATGATACTCTGCACTTCACGAGTACGTTAGCTTCCGCGAGAGTTACCGTCTCCATTGCGTGTACGCATGAAAATTCCCATTATCAAGGGTTTTTCTCACTAATGATACTTCTGTTACAAATTCTCCAAAAGCTTCATTTACATGAATCTATATCTTGTCGTTTTATTAAATCCGATAACGACGCCCACGTGTATACTCCTTTCTTTTTAATTTTCCATACCATACACGTCTTTCCTGGTCGTTGAGAGAACAATCGAAAAGCACGTACAACACAGTCTCTCGCACGCATCCACATAAACAAATATCTTCATCTGAGAGACCTCGCTGTTTCAGATACGTCCGAATAAGGGTATGTCATGTAAGCATTTCTATTACCAGGTTAGTCGGTCTTAACCCTCGCCTGTTTTCTATAACAAATCTCACTGCCGTTATAAATCCACGGAGACCTGCTCCTTCCTTACTTATCTCCCATCTATGTTGCCAGTAACCCCAAAGTACTCAATCTATCTCCTTCTTCCAACCTGACATGGTAGACTTTATAACACGATCATCTAGTTGTATGCTCTTATGTCACCTCATAGTATAACGCAAAATAATCTTATCAATATATAAATCTATTGGTAATAGGACCATTATTACTAACATGGCTAGTGTAGATACACTTCTGTATCCTCCATACCAGAGCTGCAGACAACTTCTCTGACTACTGCTTAGTTTACGCTCATGAAATTGTTTCTTTGTCTGGCCATACCACACAACCTGACCATATGTTATGAGCGGCTGTAAGGCTCCCAAGTACAAAGTCCGTAACTTATCATATGGCAGCGTATATTTGTTCAAGCCTACGCGATGCAAACTATATATTAGTTTTTTGACTCGTTCACAAGTATATTCCAGATGTGGTGTGAAGGTCATCCGTTATTCGAAAATCAACCCTAGGTATTTCACTGGTTGGCGTATTGGTAAACAGTCATTCCCAACACGTATTATAGGGTCTCTTCTATTAATCCCTCCATGTTTGAGGCCAATCACCATTCCCTCTGTTTTTGTCATTGATACTGTTAATTGAACAGCTTCACTTATTTCAATCACATATTTTAATGCCCCGTATCCTCTATTTCTTTTCGACTATTGGCGGGGATCATAACCACAAGATCATCGGCGTATACAACAAAAACATACCCCGCTGCATCTAACGCTTTCAACACTCGGTCGAGTACAGCACACCATAACAAAGGGCCAACATGGCTCCCCTGTGGACACCATTTATTTAACTTTCCATAGACATTCCGTCCCCAATTCCAACAATACATATCTCTATCTGAGATAGGACGCCAGTAGTTTCTTCATTTTTTCGGAGACATTGAGAGCATCCATTTGGGCGTGTACGACGTCCCAGTGGGCACTGTCAAATGCATCTTTAAAATCAATAAACATCAATTGATTATATTTTGCAGTCGAAGTTGTAATCATATTCGTAAGGGCACAAAAAGCATCATCCGTACCCAGACCCTTGGTGAACCCGAACTGTCGATTGTTTAATTGCCCACCTATTTCACTCCTTACAGTATTTGACATATACTTGTCGAATAATTTTCCCAACATTGGCAACAGGGTTATCGGCCGATAAGATTGAGCCTGGTGTACATCCCTGTTCCTTGGTTTTAGGAATATTCGCAAGACTCCCAATTTCCACGATTGTGGAAAATAATTCGATGTTATACACATATTCATAATACGAGTTATTTCAGACGAGTAACAGGTCCAGAGATGCTTTATCATATCACCCGTTATATTGTCGAACCCAGGACTTTTCCCAGGTTTAATCTCATCCACCATTTGTTAAACCACCGCTTCAGTGAATGCAGATTCACTCTGCTCCGTCATACAGTCAGTCACATGTACTTGCACATTCCCCACCTGCGTGCATCCTAATATTTCTTTCAGTAACGCCTCGCCTGTGTCTAACCAATCCGTCGTGTAATGTTTGTCTTGTCGTATAGTCATCCATACTCTCTACGTTTGCAGCTTTTCCCGCCCCATTATATAGGGTAGGCCCCAAACTGATTTATTTAAATTAGATTCCAAGTACTGGTACCAGAATTCTCTTTTGGTACGACGGATATTACGACCATTTGTTCGTAATGCCTTAACGTATTCTTCCCGTGCCAGAGCCCTCACACATGTGTTCGGAGGTATCTTCTGGTATCATAGGCGCAGCCTCCCCACGTTACGTTTCATCTTCGTTAACTCCTGGCTCCACCATGGTCTCCCTTTGTACTTTCCATAGCTCGATGGTCTACAATATGGACTTATGAAGATGATGATATCCTCTTGTATACTTCTCACTCGCGCATGTATATTCATCGATCTTATTTTCCCATCATATTGGTCCATGTGCCTGTTGTCCCTTCCCAGTTCTCCCATTCAACTCGTTTATAGTTCCTTGTTGATTTGCCAGTCTGTTTATCGTCAATTAATTCTATTACAAAATCTATTGCTTTGTGGTCACTCAGTATTTTGATGTAAACCTCCACTCTGTTGCCGTTGACTACCGTGTCCTGTTCTGCATAGTTAAATCTATTAAGGATTGACCATATTCCGTATCAAAGGTACAAAGGTCATATATATTTAACAATGTTAAATCATTTTTTAACATGAAACTTTCCAAATCGCGCCCGTTTTTATTATTCACTTTGTATCCCCACAATAGCGACCTCCCATTAAAATCCCCACAAATGTAGACATCCTTTCTCTTATTTTCATCCAATAGCTTTTGTAAACATAGGTATATCTCTCTTTTTGTACCATACATACACATTAATCAACAACACCGTAAACGCACCAGCCCCATTCAATAATGCTTGAACATATTCATTCCTATACTGTTTATATTCTAATATCTCCAGCTGTGGGTTGCACACTAGAATTCCCAAGGACCCATGAGCAACACAAAAACAACGCATTCTGAGTGACACAGTGCAAATTTTTTCGAAACGCATATATGGCTTCTGTAGCACACATCTATCTATCACATTATCCTCGACATATTTTATCATCTCATAGGTGCCTATTTGACCACGGTTTAAATTTTTCTGCCGGATTTTAATTCTCATAGTATGTTGCTGCGCGTAAGATCTCTTTAACACGACAGTACTCTGGGCAAATGCTACTAGTTACACTGTGATTTAACGGCTGTGCGCGACGAAGACAATTTATACATTTTCCTTTTTCTCCTTTCGTAGGGCATGTCGCATATTTATGGTTGGTATCCCCGCAATGGCCGCACACTTCCTTCTCCTCTCTACAAGAGCGTGCCATATGACCATACCTCATGCACCTATAGTACGAGTTCTAGATATTCCGCTACTCTATGGGAAGAGTACTGAGTGTACATCTTTCCGCGGCGCATAATGACCGTGTACCATTCTCTGCTAAGTATGACGGAGCAGTTCTTTCGGGACCAAGTCAAGTTACCTAATTTCCTTATAATGCGAATGTTATGTCCGGTCACTCCATTCCTTTCTCGTAAGGTTTCTATAAATTTCTCCTCATCCACTTCTGGCACACCGTATACTATTAATTTCGGACGTATCTTTTTTAAGGGAATCTCTTTTAGGCCAGTCGCATTCTGAACCTTCCCACGCAATTTTTTATACGACACTTCATCACCTAATACTAGTAGGACATGACCACGTCGTATACTACGACATGCATCTACTGGTAGTGTTTTTTCCTCATCCAGCATATTCTTTACACACTGCTTCACATCTACACCTGTGTCATCATTTAATTTCCACATCAGTATTATCCTCTTTTATGGTCGTTTTCGACGACTCACCACCTGTGCGAATGTCTCCTGCACATCATCCAATGTCACCTCACTCCTATCCATTCTTCCTGGTAATATTTTATTGACCAACGTGCCCCCCAGGGCCTCCCGTCCCTCCTCAAGTATGCGTTGCATAGTAGATAACCTATCGTCCATTGCAGGGAGTAGCGTGTCAATCAACACTGTCTCCACTCTCTCGACCAACGCCCTCAAGTAGGACCCTAAACCGCAGAAGGGATATTGTTGATTCGTTTCGTACTTTCTACCAACTGCTTCTCAAATCTATCTCAATCCCTATCGACCCGTGCAGTTAGCATATTCCATCCTTCGTCGATGGTTTGTCACTATTCGCTCCTCCAAGTTCTGTAGCGCGTCATTGTTAGTCAATACATGTTTATCTGTCTTTTCCATCTCCGCTACACGCTGTCTCAAACACTCATTGTCCTGTCGCAGGACCAAATACACTTGCCAGAGACTCCTCATCATAAATCTGCTCCATTGTACTAGATTCTGTGATCCCCACCTTTCGATACGTGCGCGAGCGCGTTGAAACAATATCCTCTTCACCCTTTGTGGACGTATTCTCACTTGACTCAATACTCGCCCCATTGGACGTGTAGTTCTTATGTTTTTCCACCATGTCTTCACTCTGAATGTACCCTTCCCAACTAACTGTCGAAACCGCGACTCAATACACTTTTTGGTTGCGATTGTTTCCCTGACTACCGTGTTCAGGGTATATCTCTGGTGTGATTTGGCTTAGTATTATTTCCGTTTTCGTTTCTAACGCACTCCCCTGCACGTCTCCACCAAGTTTGGTGCACCTACAGTCCTATATCTTCACGTACATATTTCCGTGTGTACGTATAGGGGGCGACACTTACTTGTATAGTATGTTATTACTTGCATAAACATGGAATTCTCCCTCAGATAAAAACAAATATATATTCTGAAGTATAATCATCTACAGGGGGCCGTGGATTTCTCTTATGTAAGATGTTCGTTTATACTTCTTGCTAAGCAATGTTTCTCTACTTGTCACCTTCACTCATGCACCTAATCATTTTTTTTTCAACACACCATCCCTCAGTATATGCGACAATCCTTATTAAACAAGATCTGTAGCTTGTTATTATCCTCCTGGTAAATCCCTGGTAAGTATGTTAGTTTGAGAATCGTCCTTTCCGTAACCTGAAACAAACCTTGAAAATAATAATTACCAGCTTTCACTCACTTACTGAGTTAAGATCTCTTCAAACGCATGTAATCCAATTTAACAATGGCGCGTCACGCCATGTTAAGGTAATATACGTTAATGACCATATTCGTGGTCCAGGCCATTGACCTGCGCCACGCGTAAACTCACGAATGCACCACACTACTGGCTTATATAATGAATCAATTTATATCGCCAAGCACACTGTAATGTAGTTAAAAACAATAATATTGAGCAGCTTCCTTCCTTTGCGTGCGTTGTATATTCAAGGCTCCCTTATCCGGAGTGATGTAGTAAAGGTACATACTTGGGTGGAACAGGGGATGCAGCAATTCATTCCTCTTGCTGTTATACCAAGTTCGAGCCATTCATTGCGCTGTTAAGTTCTAAATATTCCAGTGAGACCACCGCCCGTTGGTATGCCTCCTTGGGGCTCACGCCCAAGGTCTCTATTAGTAAGTATTGTACGTGTTTGTATACATTTTCCCATAATAAATGATTGTTATGTCTCGAGTTATAAGCCTTTGCATCACCGCTAAATCCCACAAGTCATTTTTTCCTACGCCAATGGAATAAAACAAGTACAGGATGGTTGAAAGTTACATACAGAATGTGACATGCGGAATGAAAAATTAGAAGCGGTTTCATTCAAAAGGGTACGTAATTGAATTTATGACAGGGCATGGAGATTTTGCACAATGTTTGAAGAAAATTAACAAGAAAGATGACGAACTGTGTATGTGTGGACGAGGTAACGAGTACAGTGACCATATACAATGGGACTGTGTCATGTATGGACGGAAAAGAGGAGACTACTTATGATTTTTACGTCAAGAGGGAATCTTTACAAATAGTTATAAAGGAAAATTGATAAAGAAGAAAAAGAAGAATGGAAACGACGTTGAGTGTGTAACACATTAGACCATCTAAGAAAAGGGTACAAAACAGGAGGGAATAGGAGTTCATTACAGCTGGGTATAAGGACGTCCGTCTCCTTGAAACAAGGACGGGAACAATGTAAAATATCTAAGGATACAACCAGGAGGGGCAGAAAAAGATCAAAGGAAAAAAGAAGATAAGAAAAAACAAGTCTTGCAATGATACGAGTTGAAGGCAAGACGGTCAGGGATGATTATGGCAACGGAAAAAATGTAGTCATAGGACCTCTAAACCTTTTAAATCGAGGGCTGAACTGAAAAATCTTAGCAGACAAGTGGACCACCAATATATCTCACTAAGTAACTACACTTGTACCTCCTTACATTTACCAGATTAATAGATGTTCATTTATATCATATTAGATAGGCATGCCCGACTAACATGATTTTAATGTTTACTTAAAAGATTACTGATATAGTATATTTCATAAAAATATATTAAACATGCATTTGAAAATAAAATAAACTTATTTTTAACTTATAAATCAAGTCAGGTTTGTAAAAATGTCATTTATTTAGATTTTTTACCGTGACATTTTTAAGTTTTATGATGGGAGATACTTTTGACCAACAATGATCGTCGATTTGAGATTGTACATTGATTCACTTGTTGATTAAGTAAGTGCTGATCAGATAGGAGTCTGACCGCGGGGCGGATAAAACCGTTCGCGGGACGGTCCTGACCCACTGACTGCAGTTTGGAGACCCTTGATGTAGACCCACAGAAAGACCCTGGGGAAACATTTGTAAGCCGGAAACTATAAGCACGAGGAATTATCGCGTCAGCGCAGATTATCGGTTACGAACCGGCCAGCGATAACGGACCAGGACCGTTTGGATGTCGATGGCTAAATGCTAGAAAATGGCACTTTTTCGTTAACTCATAAATTCACTTTTTAAATGTGAAGAATATTTATCCATGCCATCACCAATGTAGAAACTGTCAGAAGTTTCTTCCAGTGAAGAGTGATTCGTAACAGTGGGATGCCTACAACTCGAGAGACCTGGGGCGGGAGTCTTCGAATGCCCCATTATGTTCAAGCAACACACGAATGTGTTTGTATACTTAGTACGTAATCCAATGCTTCTGTGAATCTACAAACTGTATATTTGAGTTTTAGTCAACAACAATCACAGGAATTATTGTAGACATAAAAACGTTTATGAGTGGGGTTTATTTTCTTGTATAATACATGATTTTTGTCCCGTTTGAACACCGCTTCCGGGAAGAGATCCGGGATGGACCTCTCTCCACGCCACTTATTCGAATACGTTCATTCAATCATTGTATTCACCTTCATTGTTTGACATTTCAATCCTTGTCTGAATGAACTGAGAGTGACATTCGTTTTTGTTCGTTTCTTCACGATAGTCATCGTTCAAAATAGAGGATGGCGAGTCAAAATATTTAGTGAACTAATAAAAGTATTGCCCTGAAAACATGTCTGCTGTAATAAATATCTTCGTAAATGTATAGCATCTATTTAATGTTACCTCACACGACCGCATTCACATTATTTTCTGAATTATCTTTGTTTGTAAAGAAACCTAAGGAATTTCACTTTTATACTTAGATCACACTGGACAATGAAAGTCAGCACTTGTTCGTCAAGCGTAACATACCGAAAACTAATATACAAAGTCATTCAGAAAAAAATGATTTATCGATTCCGAGTTTGTCAAGAGGAAGCAGACGACCCTTCACAAATAACCAATGTCCAATGGAAGGTTAGTTATAAGGAACAATAAAAATCAATAATTCAGTATTTAATATTTTCTAACTTAATTACACGAGGCACATCACACATCGCTCAGCGCACTAATGATATAAATGTTTGAAATCACTTCCTTTATTTCCTGAGTTTAAGGTTAATTGGAATTAAGAAAAATGAGCAGCAGTATTTTTTATACGGCCAGGTTCTCAGAAATTTCAATCCCAACTGCTGGAGAAGAACATTGAACCTTCGATTTTTATGATTTAACTAACATGCAACATGATTCCTCTCAGTCATCCATCATCACTAAGTGGAGGGGGGAGGCAAAAATATGTTCACTCCAAAATAAAAATAGTTTACTTCAGCAATTTGTTTCTTTAATCGAATCCAAGAATCAGCAGCATTGTGTCCCTCAACATGAGTTTGTCACAAAGCAAAACGTCATCATGTTCCTTCAATATTAAATCGGTTCTTCTACGAGTAGCTAAGCTTTTTCGTGACTCTTTCTCAGCTATGAAGTAGGTTCCTCCTCCTCTTCGTCACCGTGTTCCAACCCCACACTTTTCGATCTTTTATACTTATCAATTGTGATTCATTTTCAGCAGTTCTGCGTCAGTGTTGACTTCATTTTACATTATCTCTCAACTTTTAAAGAAATACTTGCACAACACACTAACTAATCGATTCAGTTGCACGCCTGATTTTATCTGTCAGTTACAATTCTGACGTTTCTGAGTGAAACATGCAATTCATGATCAAGTGGGAAGAACGTGACAAACAATGAAGAAATAAGTTCACTTATTTACTGTATTAATTAATTTGTATACTGTAGTACTAATTCTGTATTATGAAGTATTAAATATATTGTGAAGTATTAGTCTGTATTATGAAGTATTAAATCAATCATTCATTTATCTATGAAGTCGGTTTACTTGTTCAGAGAACTGGTAGCCCAGTTGAGGCTAGTTGTTTAGTGTGCTCCCAGTGGCGATGAGATGCAACTCATCCGGACAACACAGATTTCTCGTCCTACACCGTGTAAAACGTTTATTTTGGAACGACCATTTTCTGTGCACGCAGATGGTGTCAAACGTGACGTCATCTACTTCACATCCACTCCTCGTTAAGCAAATTGTCGCAAGTTGTCTGTGAAATGGACTGTAAAACGAACTTAAGAACGGTCTTACAGACCAAAAACTAAATTTTCTGTACTGCTTTATTCAAACAGGTCACTTCACAACTCTGCCACAGTATTTGCACATAACGCGATCCTTTGCACGAAGGAAGGAGAATAGGAAAGACTACCCAAAATTCGCACGTTCCCGGCACAATGGTTGACTCATTTCCCGGACCGTAGTTACTCAGAATTTGTTTCTTTGTTTGAAAAATAGTTACCATATTAGCAACTATCAAATTGTTGATTTTGGAAATTGAAATAATTGTAATTAGATACCTCAGCGACGTGAAAATCAGTCTAAAGCCACCTTATTTTGTCTTCAACTCAAAAACGTAAGAGACATTAAAATATTATACGTTGTTATTAATACTGTGCTACAAAAGTTTCCTAAGACCTCATAATTGATTTGTGCTATCTCAGTTCAGTTCAGAAAGCAATCGAACACAAGATATCCTACTCCTACCTCTACATAAGTACACCATAAGCTCGAGCTAAGAGCCACAAGAACATGATTAATAAATAACCTTTGAGCGCCATCTGTAACTATCAAGCTCATGACTTTAATTAATAACAGAACTTTAATATTAATATTACTACTTATTGGCCTAATAAAATACAGGGGTAACAATGTTGAAACAATGAAATATATACACGAAAACAACCAACAACATGAATTTATTCAGCAAAAACTACTTTAATTGTAAAACAATAATGAAACAATTAAGAAAAACGTAAATTCTCTTTTTGCCTACAGCTTTCTTGACTCAAATATTCGTGAAGGATTCCTTTCTGCAACTGGCAAACGAGATCGCTTGTCCTTCAAACGCCTCGTTTGAAACGTAGACCCTCCGCGAGCACAGCATTAACTGCTTATTGGCGATCTAGTGACCTTGGGTCTCCGCTCCTCACACCACCAAAAGATTCTCACTTTGAAATAGTACAGGTGTTAGAAAAGAAATACAGCCAACTACTGGAGTTCATTGATCCTTTTATCACGTAAATTCTTGCGAAACACCACAACACGATGTTGCGCAATAGCTGCACCATCTGTTCAGCGTTACAAATTTTATCACAAATTCACATGGACTTAACTAATTAATCAATTGTAAATTGATTGCAATTATAATGAATGTTCAAACCAGTTATCAACAGTTCATCACTACTTATAATTTCATCACGTGCTTGATTATGTAAGTCCTTTAAGTTCATCAAATCGTGGTAAGTTCTTTAATGCATTTATTTTATTAACTGAACAATAATCTATAATTATTAATTTTCAGTATTAAATATTGTGATTCGTTAAGATAATCAGCATTATAAACTTCATTAGCATCGTGCCATGCACATTGCTGGCTGAAAATCACCCATTGATCAAATTCTTGAATAATTTCACATAAATATACAACTTGGTCTAATTAGAAGTCTCATGGGAACATCTAACAATGTTTCACGAAGTAAATTGCTAGTTACACGTGTTCGTCACTCTACCGCGCTGCTCGCGTTCCAACCATATAAATCGTCTGAGCTATCGGCACGGTCTGGGGTCGAATACTTCTCGTCTTCCCAATTTCTGCACACGACGCAATTGCTACGGGGTTTACTCATCTACTTCTACCGACTACCGCTGCGCGCGCACCTCCTGTCTACATCTGTAAATTACTGACATATTACTCCAAGTGCCCTCTTGGTTTCATAATTATATTTCTGCTCGAAATCATCATAAATATAAAAATTAAATCAAATAATAATAAAAAGATCAATTAGCATGTCCAAATAGACATTATTGGGACAATACTTACAATATAATAATATAGTGGCTCCAAACATTAACATCCTGTTCTAGAAACACGCATGACACTTAACGACACAGTAGGGTATCGCCATACTTTACTTTGTACATAAAATATGCATTTTATAAATATTACTATATTGTAATAATATTTTAAAATTGCCTGAAATTATTTTAGGAACCTTTAGAAAATTCGGTAATTCGAAATCTTTAAGTGTTTTGAGCTATTTACGTTTCACGGAATGTCTTATATACCTATAGTATATGTCTATTACTCTTTCAATATCGCTAATTTGAGAAAAAGTATTGAATCTGTTGCAAACCACGCTTCTTAGCGTCTGTAAACGATTTTCTATAGCAGTTTGAACACGCGTCACGCTCGTGGCGTACCTTCGTTGCAATCATTTGGTGTAGGTCTGCTCCAACAGATCTTCATAAATTAAAAAAATTACCAGGTACGAAATGTATTTAAATGCGTCTACCTCTAGTGGGATATATAATTAAGACCTCTAAATATCTAAATATAGCCTGTGTCTAAAAAAGTAATGTGTCTGAAAATGAATAAAATATTATTCTCATAAATACTATTGTTATGAAATATATTTTCCCGCTCAACATAGTGATGTATTATTCAGAATTAAAACAATTTTATTGAATTTGATCCTAAAGTTTTTCCATTATAAAATCTTTCCCGCAAACCTTACAAATTACACAATTTAGATGTTAAATCCTAAAATCTATTTACTTGTTAAAACACAAAATGACTAATTAAGCTTAAATGTATCAAATTTATTGTGGGTATGTTTGTTTAGCAAATGCAAATAGTAATTATTTGGACGAAACATTTACTGTAAGGAAATTGAGACATTATGTTGAAATGGAACCTCGGCGGCCTGAGTGGGTGCTGTGAAATGAAATATTTGTGTGTCCCACATGAAACCATATGAACCATGTAGCATATTGAAACCTGTGAAACTATATCTACCATATAAATCACAATATGAGTATGTTTTTGGTCAAATATATAATTTTATAATCTACGTACAACAATTTGGCACTAACATTCAAAACACATTTTTCAGGAAGATTACAAAAATAATTAAAAATTTGACGTTGATAAAATGAAGAAGTGACTGGGGGTCAATAATCAGACACTGAATGATGCATTCACTTCTTAATGAAAATAATAAAATTGCATAATATTAGCACGGTAGAATAAAAAATTCACTCGATTCACCGCACTATAAAATTTTATTCGATACTAAAATTCTGCATGTACTTTCAGTTAAGGGAATGAAATGTACGCAAACTTTGAGAAAGTACACGTCGATTTGTTATTCTACAAAATGCTACCAAATGATTCTTCAGATGTGAAACATATGTTTTGTCGCTTCAAATGAATCTACACAATCAATAGAAGAACTTTGGAAAATAACACTCATACAACACTTGGTTTAAAAAATAATTGCCAACATCTGCGGTTGTTTACAGTAAACAAACGAATAACTACACAAGGAAAAGAATGGGATGTGACCAACCTCACTTTTCTCCGAATATCGTATTTTATATGAATGCTGAATGAAATGTTACATCAAAACAGAAGACGACAGTACGAAATATGTCGACTTAAACTGCTATTTTTGAGAACGCTTGTAATCAATCCGGAATGGAAAGACTAGGTTTCACTCAAATTTGGGGGTGTCCACATCTCACGCACGCAGTTGGAGAGGAAGGTTCAGAAATAAATGCAAACCGTGACACACGTAATTTGTGTCACAGAAATTTTAAACAATCTACACTCGAAGTCATGTTCCTTGGCTTCTAGAAATTTAACTGAAAAAATAAATCATGAACGGAAATACTCTGAATGTATTTGTTTGCTGTATATTAGTCGCCATAAATTACTTTGTTGTTCTAAACGTGGTCTTAGGCAGTTTTAACAGCTCTCTTGACAATAAATAATTTCATTTCTTTATTTATTGTCAGTATAATTGGCTTGATGTCAGTATAGCTCTTGTGCATAGTATAGCCAACACTTTTACTTTGCCATCGTCTATAAGAGTAATGCTATTTGAATCTCGCGTTATGTTGGTATTACATTCGAATTTCTGAACACCTAAATCTGTTGCCAAAATCAGCCATCCATTCAGTGCACTTGCTCTTGTGGCGCTATTCTGTTCCTTCCTTCTCGAGTGTGTGGGAGCGTTGTGTCTTAGTTCGTTATGTTATCAAATTGTATTTCTTTACAGCAAATAGTCGCTTTTCTGACAATTATAAATATTTATTATTCCCCATGATGAACTCTCGAATCAAATACACTCTCTCAAACCTAGCTTCATCAAACTATAAAGTATACAAATACTTTCGTCTCAGAAGGAGACACATTAGCAACTATGACGACAAATGACAATCAGATCAGTTCTGGAAAAAGTGGAAGGATGTAAATAATGTGGATATGGAATTTGCGGACACAGTATAACCGCAGGTAAATAATGGTGTGCAACCAGACGTGAGAAAGTTTCTTAATTCATGACTACAGATTAGTAGACCCTTTTTCTAACTTTTCTCATGGCCAATATAGTTTCTCAATTTGAATCCAAATCACCCGTGGAAAATTCAAGGTAAAATTTCATTATAATTCTACGTACACCATTTTTCCCATAATAGCATTACCATTAATATGAACTAGTACAGGTAAATAAATGTACATTTATTATTGTGTGTGCAAGGTTTTGTTCCTTAAATGGCAGTTAACATCGACTCAATAGTACTGAGGCTATTTTTTTAAAGGTAAATTTGTATCTGTGACAAATGTCTCATGTTCGCATGTTTCACTTTGTTTGTATGAGCGAAATACCACTGACTGATGAATCACGAAATATCAGGAACTACAAGGTCTACAAACTTGAAATTTGGCAGATACATTTCTTATGTGAAGTAGACATCTAATGAGAACGGATTTTACGAAAACTCACACCTAAGAGGAAATGGGAGTTGAATGGTTGTACACATGTATCCCACAATAACACTGGAGTGTTCTGAACAATTTCAACTAAACTTTATACACAGATGACTGGTTATCTGACAACACGCACTGTGCAGAAACTACATCCCTAATAACTCTGGGAAGGAAGTGAGAAGGTGATAGCATGTAAAAGTAATGGAAAAATCCTATATCATATTTGTACCTATAGTTATTGGTGCCGTTGAGATGGATAAAGAAGCCCCTGATGCTTCGTAAGTTCACAATTAGTCCTAACTGGAGATATTTAACCCCTAGCATCCCTGGGGTAGGGGTGGAAACAGGTAGCAGGTAAAAATATTCTAAAATGTCCGATAGGGATGTTGAATACATCAGCTTTGCGGTCGGAGAAGGGAAAGGTCACACTCTCAGCGCAGCTTCAATCCTTCGTAATTCCACAATCATCTACTATGAGGGAATATACTCCTTTTCGTCAGGGAACGAAATGTAAAAATAATCGAAAATGACTTATATGGTAAAAAATGAATGTAGAAATAATAATATTCGGAACCGCTGAAATTAGTAGTGACATTTTCCAAAATCCCAAAGTCCAAAAACAAGCTCTTATTCACCCCTTGCATCCCAAAGGAAGGGATTGCTATGTACAAATTATCGAAAATGGTAGATATTAGTGGCAAATTCAGAGTTTTGGGCGCTGCTGAGATTAATGGTATCATCGCTTATAACGTTTGTCTCAATTCAGCCCCCGTGAAGTATAAGACATCTCTTGTCACCCTAAAGAGAGAGAGGAAAGGAGAGTGACACGAAAAGATAATTGGAAATTACTGATTTGCATCGGCTCCATAGTTTTCAGGGTTGCTGATATTTATAACTATACTACCAATGTTAAGTCAAATCACATATGAGTACGGCTCTCAGAAAGCTGGGATGGGAAGGCCGAGGCATAAAAATAAATTAAAACTACCTATATTAGAGTTGAACCTATGGTTTACCAGTATTCTGAGATGAATAATCGTACTCCCGAAGACGTAATGTAACCATTAAAACCATGTGAGGTGCATGACATCCCTACAGGTGTGTATTGGAAAGAGCGTAACACGAAAACTTACCGAAAATGACGATATTAGTTTCAATCCTTTATAGTGTTCGGAGATATTGAGTCGATGTATTACACTCCCGATACATTTACGTTTCAGATGACAGTTTTTTTATTGTGTTTAAGAAGATCAGAAGAAGAAGAAACAGGCAACGCCGGGTAATAAGCTAGGATATAAATTTCATACATATTGGTTCTTCAATAAGGGATTCAGGATACACATTAATACTAGCATACCAGTAATGTTAATGGATAACATTCTCACAGGATGCCAATGGGGATATAAGAAAGAATAACGTATTACAGATCCTTCAGATATCCATCAATACCTTACTAAACTACACGATACATACTGAACGACCCTCACTAATATCCCTCTGATTTATTGAAAAAAGGAATTTTACCTTCTAGCTCAAATTCTGTACCAAAGTCATTAACTCAAAATCTTCTAAGCCCTCTGCATTATGTAAAGCGTGGTATTGACAATCTTCTCAAAAACTTGTATGAAATCATAGCCTCCAACCTCCCTCTCCAACAAACCCTCTCAACTTTTCCATAAACAACCCCCATATCTCCACAAATTATTAAATAACAATTAAGAATTAAACCATGTCCTTTTGACTTTCTCACCGGTCACAAAACGCAGAGAAAAATCTAGATGCATGACACACAATGTCATTTATCCTTCTACGTCCTTTAGTAGATCTCTCACCCAATTCACACACAAAATTCGACAATCCAGTGAATGCATCTCTAGAAATTGCATTTACCTTCTACGTTGTTCTATCTGTAATAAATTTTATGCAGGAGAAACCACTGCTTCTCTCAACATCAGGATGAACTATCACAGAGTTACTTGCGATAAATCTATTTCTTCTTCACCTGTCCCCTCCTACGTTAAATTACAAAATAAAAAAATTAAGGTATGTTTTAAAGTTATGATTTTGGAAACACTCCCCAAACATCCCCAAACCACAGATGAAAAAACACATGAATTAAGTTTTGTCTTATCCCTAGTAACTTCTTCCAATCCCAGTTTAAACATACCACAGTAAATTCTTCTTAATTCAATTTCAAGTTTCAAATTTCCTTCCTACTTTTTTTTCCTTTATCCAATGGTCGGTGAACGTAATCCAAAGAGACAAGTCTCGAATCATTTCCCACGTGGCTGAAAAAGGCTGAACACCGAAAGGGTTCCGTTAAATTTATGAGTGATTTTTATGTGTTTTTCTGTCTATTTCTAATTAAATTTAAAAATTTTCAATAAACACTGTACCCTTTTAAGAGGACATGGGTGAAATGGGCAAAACGTGTAAAAATAATGGAAAACCACCGATAACTGTGTCGAATCCATGGTTTTCGGAGATTGTAGGATGAATAATCATATTCCTGGTTCCATTATGTTCAAGGTTAGGTCATATGGGGTGAATGACACCTTAGAAATGGGATTGAGAAGGGTGTCACAGGTTTGAAATATTTGAAACAACCGATATTAGTGTTGGATCCATAGTTTTTTGAGATGCTGAGATATTTTATACTCCTGACACTGTTTAATTCCATGTTGAGACAATAAAAATTAAATTCTCCTAGGAGTGAAGTAGAATGGATGTGACGTGAAAAAATAATACAAAACTACAAATACGAGAGCCGAATTCATAGTAAACTGGGTCGTTGAAATAAAAAGGTTCACTTATGCAAGGATACAGCAACCATTGGGATTAAGAAGAACATACCTTGATCCCGTCTGGGTGGAGTGGTGAGGGGTTATGGAAAAATAATCGAAAACGTCCGGTTTTAGTTTCGATTTAATAATTTTCGGGATCGTGTATATAAATTGTTTTACCGTGTCGTTCAAGTACAAGTTTAGCTCTAATAGGGGGGGGGCGTGAGATACACCTTATACTCCATGAGGTGAAGTGGTGTTAAGATAAATGGTGAGGGTCTCCATGGTATTTAATCCTACGTATAGTCGAATACAAATAATGCAAGTCTGTAGAACAATCTGGAAACTTTTAGTTCACAATGTAATAAATAAATGTAATAGAGAATCAACTCGGATATTATAATGGCTAAATTAGGGAGTCCAACAAACGAAGTGCAGTTTAGGTGTAAGTCTCTGGCGATGATATCTCATTCTGTGAGTCTTAATTTCAGTTTTCTGATCTTCCCGAACCCTATTTTACTGAAAACCAAAGGGAAAATATATCCACGTTTGCCGTGATATCGTGACTCGTTCCAGTAAGGGCTGACTCAACACTATCTTCCGTGAATGTGTACAGCATCAAATCGATTTCTAAACCATAACAATTTCCTCACTACATTCGCCCCACTCCACTTCTATTATCGTGTGAGTAGAAAGGCAGGTTATTCCGTCAAAATTATTTTACTTCCTGGGATCAGATAATCATTGAATTTACATTTTACGCTAGGATTATGGTAAATTTACGTTTTTTATTCGTAAACGTATTTACGTATCGGTTTATTTCCAGCAAATTTAGATGACATTTACGGCCTTCAAAAACTTTTACACCATTTGCAATTTTTCAATTTTTTTTACACGAGCCATCACTAATTTCTGTTCCAGAAATTTTGATATTTTCTCAAGTAAGTTAGAGTCTTACGTATCTCAAGAAATGTACATGAATTCCTTCAATTTTATTCGAGTTTCTTTCCGACGTAATCTAAAATAGACCTTGAATCACATGAATTATAAGAACGTTTTAATAAGGTGTTACTTCATTAGTAATATGGTCGTTCGGGGACATCTATTTAGCGATCTGCTAGACAACTGTTTTACAAAAAAAATTTCTCCCAAGGCGAAGATACTAGACCCTACATTGAAGGCATTTTTGCGATCACATTTCTTTCCTCTTCACGAGTGTTTGTGCATAATATTTTACTGAAGTTAACGAGTTATGCATGACGTAAACAACACGTTTAGTATGGAAAATTAGTCTATTGTCCTTTATACCTTGACATTACATAATTAGCTCGCTTGGTTAAGCATATTATCTCGTTCATTCAGTCAAGACGTATATCATAGCAATTATTGTATGCATTGAAGGTTAACTTTCAAGTACCCGCAATACGAGGAGTTTCAAATTCGTTATAACTCGTCAACCATGCAACTGTAATCAGGCACATTTGTTTACATAAATGCTAATGTCACATTATAAGTGTTTTCAACAATATTGAACAGGGACCTCCGAAGCACCGGTGTTACTTACTTCCACGTAACCCCTTTAACGCAATACAAAGAAAACGACTAACCTGAGACTTTTATTATAGTTTCAGTCAAAACATTTGCATAATATGCTCTCATAGGTGCTCAGAATAAATTGGCACTAACGGTCAAGCATTGCAACATCAAGGACAGATGAAATAACATCAATTCATCAATGTTTCACAATTTGTCTGAAGTTATTCATTATTCAGTCCAGAAAACGGTTGAAATGTTTATATGAATATCACTGAAATGAAATAAACATCTCACTTGAATGGAGGAATGCTTCACTTCAAGTATAAAGAGAATGTCCCCAAGGTACCAATTTGATTTCGTATCTCTAACAGGGAGGATAAGCGTAGTCTTCGTTCACATAAATTTTCAATTCGTTCTTGACACAAATTGGAGTTCGTAAGTAATTCCACGGGATGTGGTAAATTATTAGTGACAGAATCTTCAAGTGCACAGAACAATTGCCTCGTAACTGAGGTGTGTAACATCACTGACAGGACAGCCACATTACCATGACACAGGGTGGATTTAAAAACACACACGTATATATTGATACGGCTTATTTTTAAAGATACGTCAACTTTCGAGAACTCGACCATTCTTTCTTAAGGTTTTAAAAAATTTGCTCGAGAACTACGAACTATGACCTTGAAAACCTCTCATACAACTTACCTAGCAACTCTGGCTGCCGACAAAAGTAAAATCGGATTTTTTTCTTTCAAAAATCATTTCCAGCATGTAAGTTCAACTACAAGAGAAACACATCTATTCATAGATATAACTACAGTTTCATGATTTACAAATATAGAGCGGAACGACGGCTGAAAATGGATTGCATTCTTCTAACTTAGTTAGGGCTACGATAGATCGGATTAAATCAGTACGAGCTCCCAACCTCGAACAAGTTGTCTTTCGCAACCTTGGGTACATGCAAAAGACATGCATTAATTTATTTTCGACAGGAACTCAACCCAAATACATTTTTTCGGCTCGCTGCCAAGTCATCGCGACAGGGAGTGAATGAGACGGGGTGGCGCAGGAAGGCGATCTGAGGAGTATCTTCCCAAGCACCCGCGGCTCAACTCCGGCGCGGTCTCTTCAATGGCTTTCGACACCAGCTACAACACGTGCTTGCAACAATAGCGCGTGCTGCAGGGACGCGGTATCACCCATGGGTCGTAATTAACTTAGCCCGAGTACACTCACTCATTAAGCGAAGAACCTCCTGTCGCAAGAGTTGAAAGACACAAGACTAGTGAGCGAAATAAACATAGCAACGCACAAAAAGCACACTACAACACAGTAAGCACTCCACTGCACGCATGAGGTAACTTTCTCCACGATGTCGTACCTGCGCTTAAGTAGGCGGAGAGAAAGATGAGTAGACGGAAGATCATCCCAACTGCCAACAAACGGGTATGGAAGAAGAAGGTCCACAATGTCATGTTTCTACAGGGCAAAGTGCCGTCCGATTGACACTACGCGCACTGCACTCGCGTTGGACTCGCGCGGGTCAAATGCCGACGTCTGCCCGTCAGTCGCCTCGCGCCACACGCCGCCCACGTCCGCGCACCCACTACTACCACCTACCACCACTGTCGACGTAACGACGACGGCAGAAGCACGGCAAGTGGCAGCGGTGGCGGAACCGCGCATGCGGTCCCGCGTCGTACGCGCGCTCTTCGACCAGGCGCGCCGAACGGCTTCCGACACGACGCGGTCCAAGCGACGCCACTCCTGCACATCGTACGCATGAGCTATTTTTTCTCTCCTCTTTCTTTCTTCTAAAATTACCGCCTGCACGGTCGACGGAAGCCACTTGCAACACGTCGCCCTCGCCACCCAGTTGCGGGAGAATGGTGCTAGGGTGAAAGGGCGGGGCGCGGTGGGTGGGAAGGTGGGAGGGAAACGGCCAGAAAGAGGCTCCAGAATGGCGGCGCGCCTGCGTAGACAGCATTGCCACCACCGCCGCCGGCGCCGTGGCCCGGCGACCTAGCCGCAGCCAACACCGTCGAGGAGCGAATAGGTTACGCCGGCAATAGTAACCGCGGGCGAAGGTGCGGCTCGCGGTTCTTCATTCAAAGACTATTAAAGCCGCGACGCGCACGATGAGGCACGGTGCTTTTTTAAACAACTAAGGAGCTTCTCCATCACGACATGGTGATAATTTCATGGTGTTTCGTACATATCGTTCCGATGTCTAAAACATGGATATCTCGTTCCCATCCATCAACGAAATTGACATCTGATGTTCCCTGTGAACCTCTTTAATTTTGGAAATAAAAATATGAGTGCTGAAGATCACATTCCGAAATGTCAGTGTAATTGACACACATTCTGGAAGAACGAACATTGAAGAAGTAAACGGTTCATATTTTTCATGATATTTCATGAAAAATAAAATTATGGAAATTTTTTAATTCACCTTGTAAAGCATTTATATCCTTATTTAGACTGAACGAATTCAAGACGATACTTTGGTATCGCAAAAATTACCTCTCGAAAAGCTTTAAAAAAATTACCTGACTTTATAAAAACATATTTACATGAAAGTATTTTGTTTTTATTTTCTATAAAGTATTTCGCAACTTAAACAATAAATAATTTTTACTGAATGGAATTTATTGAATCACCTGGACACAAATGTGTTCAAAAAAAGGGCATTACCGGAGAGAATAACCGTGATAAATATAGTGGGTGGCTTTGGAGACGGTTATGACTCATTTGAAAAACAAATAAAAAATATATCAAATTTAAAGTTCGTGATAATAACCAATTTCAAGTCTTCGAATTGAAAATCCAGAAATTAATCGTGCCCATAAGCAATTCACAACTGTCATTTATTTTATGTTACATCTCCACTTTTTGAAGAAATTTTAAAGCTGCACCCCCAAAAAGAAGCTGATTTGAAGTTCCAAAAAAGGAGTATGTAAACCTCCTGAAAATTGATGTGTCTGTTATAGGACAATCGGGAATCACGCCAAATTTCTAAGCAGAATGCGAATAATTTAGGTTTTGGTCATTGACTTTCGGATGAACAATTTGCAACGAAAGAGATTTTCATTCAAATACTTGTACCCCTTTCCACTAAATCAAAAGAAAGAAGCATGAGTTCTTCACACGTTTCCTTTTGCCAAGAACTTTCGGTAAGAGCGTCACTGAGGTTTTTTCCCGTGGACTTTACGTATCCAATCATTGTATAATGCATAAACATCCGCCGACTGATGATGCTGAACGGTGACCATTTGCTACAGGTGGTTGAAAGTTCATCGAGAGAGTTTGAGGTCAGGGTACACCATACGCCAGATGTCATACGTGTCCAGTAATTGCTTGGTCCACTTGGTTGATGACGAACTGCCAGTGGGCAGGTGATAGCACCAGACTGCTGCTACTGCACAGGACTGAACAACTGAACGCTGCAGAGGGACGGGGTTGCCGCGCCACCACGAATCTATGGCTTGGAACAAGAGCAATCGAGCACTCATTTACTTAGAAGTTCTCAAAATACTTTACTTCTGGTACGTACAACATAAATATTTGTAAACTTGTGGTTGCATGGAAACCACAAATTATTAAGAAGAATTTTGCGATATCTTTTTATTCGTTTGTTTGCAAACCTAGGTTAATACATCCAATGGTCTGATCACATAATAATGGGATATAATACATGATTAACTGTTTATATAAATGCGTGTTTTAAGGGATTAGAAATTCCAAGAGAGGGAGATGGCTACATTACGTCATACCTAATGTATTCAATATAATGGAAATACAATACTGAAGATGTTTCGTGTGAATAAGCGAGCTCTATGAAGTGTTGGGACAGTGAAGGCAAGAATCTTGTGCGTTAGTTCCGTTACTATTTAAATAAGGTATCCATTATAAATAATTCAAATCAAGGGTTTTGTATTAAATTGTCAAATTTGTTTGAATGCGACTTCGATGTTTACCAAATGACTCAGAGAACGAATGTGGAGTCGTTAGATGTAATATTGATACCCTCAGTAATTTCTGAACAGTTATTATGTTTTAATTAAAAAATAATTGTGATTAAAATTCGATTAAGTTTTCACACAGTCCATGAAACAACCTATCAGTATGGTTTATACAGCATTATGAGACAGGTAATATAAAGCAACCGGTCATCATAGAAAAAATAAAGTGTATTTATAACTGTGTAATATAAAAATAGTAAGTCGGCAAGCCCACTATGAGTTAATTCTAATCATTCTCGTAGAATGTATCCTAGTCCTGAAGTATTTTTCAAAATATTGAATTATTTCTAAATACATCCTCGAGAGGTAAGTTCACTATTCTCTCGCTTTCGATAATGATTGGAGTACGAACGTCTCGTGAATACATATTTAAACATATGAATATATTGTAGATTTAAAAGTAGCATTTACGTGAATGCTTCCCGTTGTAACTCAGGTTGCTGTCGGGTGATACATGGTTGTGTACATCTCATATTTAAAACGGTATATTATTTTATGGGTTAAATAGCCCCAAAACAAATTTGCCCATAGAGTTTGCTGAGGGTACAGTCTGTTCACTTAAGCGAAGAGTACTGAGTCCCTGGCTACATACCTTAATCACCACTTATTGGAAGGTAAATTTTATTTTTGATTCTTTGATATAGATCAAATTTCGTGTTCTGTATCATTTTCGTTAGAAGTTACTTAGATTTTAATGATACCTAACTATCCCTGTTACCTGTATAAAGAAATGAAATTATTTTTCAATCAGATACGAGTTACACAATGAGTAAGTAATGGGTTCAGCGGGCGGAGCACAGTTGAAAGAGAGATTACTCGGGTATCATCCGCAGGTGGTTCGAGACACTGCGTCCTTAGCTCAGTACATACCATGGATCGGCGAAGTTTCTTGACCTCGTAATAAGGGGAGCGTGTTTTGACTCCGGGGAGCGTGTTTTGACTCCGGGGAGCGTGTTTCTGACCCGAGGACAGAACAGGTAATCATTTTGGAATAGGTTCAATGGGCCTGGGAGTCAGCCGGGAGTCACCGAAGCAAAAAATGCCTTTCGACCTCACCAGCATGAGAATCATGGCCGTTCCACTGAGCTTCGGACTCTTTATTAAGACCACGATAAAAATGCTTTGTTATTTCGGTGGTTATCAAATCCAGTTGAAAATGATCAGTTTCTTTCACAGATGTTTATTTGCAATCATTGAAGTAACTGGTTGCTTAAGTAAATGGTGGTTTAGAAAATCTTACACGCACTCCTCCTGGTGATTCCTTCTGCGCAACTCGAAGTAACCAAAATATTCCATTCGAACGTAATATTACATGGTTTACCATTCAATTTTTTAAATAACTTACGATATAGAATTGATCATATGATATTGTATGTAAAGTATTCATGCAATTTTAAAAGATATCTCTGAATCAATCATCAACGACAATATCATAGGGAGATCTGTCCTGAGCGTGGGCATCCATAGAAATGCACATAGTTTGAAAACCGAATCAAGACTTTCAAACTCTCTTGATGTCATTATTGACCGGCAGTAGATTTTTAGTAAAATGGATTCGAGCAATGATTCCTTAGGAGTAGATTACCTGCAAGCCAAATATGTTCACGGGGCAAGTCACCTGCATGGCAACATACCTGAATATTGGGTCGAGTATCAGTGGCATATCAAAGCGGGGGCGTACAGTGTGGTTAGCTCAGGGCCTCCTCCTGCAGGGGACCTCCGAATCAGTCGCCAAAAGTAATAATACACTTTTAAAAAACCTCTATAATTTCCTTTCATCACATCTCTCAAAGTGAAATTAATTTTCTTACAATGAGAAGAAATTTCATCTCGAAATAAGAATATGTTCTTATCATCTTAGAGATCGCGGAAATAAACATAGTCGATGAAACGTTTTAATTAAATTCACTATAACGCGTCACATACAAAAAGCACGTCATATAGCGAGTGAGAGTCGTCTGCGGGAAAATTGCTTCCTCGCTTCCAGGTAATAGTCGTGGTGGCTGCAATCATTCCAAATAAGATGGCGAAACACCGTTGAAAAGTAGGCTAATATTTATAAAAACAACGGAATATCGCGTTTAGACCAATTTTTTGAGATTGCAAAAGAATATTTGCTTATTGCCCTTAATACTGATTAAAATGGATAAAAACAATGTGTCCAGGAAGATTAGTGCATACGAATGCCTGCATAACTTAATTCCTGGTACGTGTTAGACACAGTCCGGATGATTTTTATCTCAAGCGTTCTAGGCATAGTTCATAGCAAACTTAATGAAATGTGTGGCACATTTTTATTCTGCGCACTAAAAGAGATGTTTGATTTCATCCACAAGTTCTAGCCACAAAGATAATTAGTAGCTTACACCCTTTCATATCTCTCTCTCTCTCTCTCTCTCTCTCTCTCGAACAACTTACATTTACTACGGTTCGAGTCACGCCACTTCCTCATTTTTGCCGAACAAATCTTCCTCGCGAGGGGAATTCTTAAAACGAAATATGCTTTTGTTCAAAATAATGAGTGTATTGTCTAAAAAGCAGTTCAAACTGCGTATGACCACGTAGAGGACAATCAACTAATTTACACTCCGGAAGCAAGCAAAGGACCATCCCATCAATTCCGATCTAAGGCCCTAAGAAAGAGACGGATTGAAAAATTTCAGCAAACGTTCCTAGATAAGATAAAAAGTTAGCTGCGAGTTATAATACATAAATAATGTCAATATGTTTGTAATTTAACGCAAATATGTTTGTAAATTTACATGTACAAGTTATTATCGAACTATAGATTATTCTGAGTATAGTGTTTAAAAATCATAAGAGTTGAAAAAACACTAAATTCACGATTTATTGTTACAATAAACACGCCCCTAGAC
>NNCF01131406.1:107936-136990 GCA_002313205.1 Laupala kohalensis | reverse complement strand
TTTTATATTTTTGGGCAGGGATTTATATAGAACGATTCCCGAATGATGCGGTCCTTTTTGGCAAAGAGTGGTTGACACTCTAGGGCGATGAATATTATTACTATTGCGAGTATTGTGTTTGTGCACGAGACTGTTTCGTATAAAGCAAGGGTGGCAGTACAGTAATTCGGTCTTAACAAACAAGACCGTTTCATAAATATAAATGCAGGGAAGTGTTAAGATATTTAATTCCTTGAATAAAGGTTTATAAGAGTTTCGGGGGTGAGATTTACAAATTATCCGAACTATCCTCTTCTGAATTTTGAATGTTGGAATATTTTGACCGGAATTACCCAAGAAGGTAATGCCGTAACGTAAATGGGAGTAAACGTTTGCAAAATATACGCATTGGTAAATACGTGGACTAACTGCGTTAACTAAANTTTGCTTAATTGGGAATTAAGATTGTCAACGTGACCATTCCATTTGAGGTTGTCTTGAATATGGAGACCTAAGAATTTTGTATTCGTAACAGTTTTTAATTGTGTTCCGTTTAAAGAAAGAGAAACCTGGGGCAAAGATTTTGTATTACACTTGTGAAATGACAGAGACTGTTTCGTCAGTGTTTACAATGAGACGATTTGCATGGAACCAAGTCGAGAGATTAGACAAAACTTTTTGAGCAATGGCGTGTTTACATAGTAAATTAGTGTCATAAGCAAAAATAACAATTTTGCAATCTGATGTGGGTGATGAATTGTCGTTCACATACAATAAAAAGAGTATAGGGACGAGAATTGATTCTTGGGGTAATCCGTAAGTGGCTTTGTTTCTGAAAGACAACGCTGAAGTATTTTATTTTTAGTATAGGATATTTCGACCTGTTGATATCTCTCTTTTAAATAAGAAGTTAACCATTGTTGTGAAAATCCACGAATGCCTAAAGAAAGCAATTTGAAAGGGGGAATTCCGTGATCGATGACATCGAATGCTTTGTATAAGTCAAGAAAAACACGCTGAGGATTTTCTCCACAGTCAAGAGATGAGGTAACATCGTTTAAGAAAGAAAATATGGCGCTTGTAGTGGAAAAGGATTTCCTAAAACCGTGTTGATCGTCAGAGATAATGTTATTTTTTGATAGAATATCTAGAAGTCGCTTATAGAACAATTTTTCTAGGATTTTTGAGAAAGTCGGTAATTTCCAATATTAAATTTGTTTCCTTTCTTGTGTAAAGGTTTCACTTTAACTCTCTTAAATATATTAGAAAGCACCCCTTCCGATAGAGAACTATTAAAAATATTAATGAGTGGATTTAATATAGCATGGGACGAAAATTTAACAATAAACTCAGGTATATCATCAACGCCTGTTGAAAATTTGTTTTTTAATGAGCTGATTATTTTCATGACTTCACTGGCGTTAGTTTCGGAAGTGAACATAAAATTGGGTACGCTGGTTATATAATTGGTGGACATTGATTTGATGATATCGAGTTCGTTATTTTACTTACTTTTGAGAAGTCCGGATTAAAGAAATTTGCGATGTCCTGAGGAGTTGATACGATTTTGCCATCGTTTAGAAGAGAAATATTTTCTTTGCGATTTTCAGGTGACGTGTAATTTTTAACAATATTCCACGAGGTTTTTGTCCGGTTGTTCGATTTTAGTATCTGCCTGTTGTTTTCCATTACTTTAGCTACATAGACTACTTTTCGAAGAATAGTCTTATAATTACGAAAATAATAATGGAATGCGGGTGGGGGTATAAAGTTTTCAAAGATAATATAAACGGCGTTTTTTTTTCAAGAAATTCTTATCCCTTTGGTGATCCATCTATTGTATTCCTTTGTGTTATCTACCTTGTTTTTTATGAGTAAGCTAGAGTTGTAATGTTTTAGGAATATTGAGATAAATACATTGAATTTATCGCCGGTATTTTGGCAATTGTAAACATCTTTTCATGTTTCTTCACGCAAATAGTTTATAAATATGGATTTATTTGTGTCAATTGTCAACTCTCTTGAAAACTTGAAAAGGATTGTAAGTGGTTTTAGTTTATTTCTAATTGTCAATACTTGTGCATGGTGATCGCTGTATCCGGCGATAAACACTTCAGATAAATACGAGATTCCACTGTTGACTATAATTTGATCTAGCAATGTTTGAGATGAGCCGGAGAGGCGAGTGGGGTCGTAGTAATAAGGATAAGGAATCGATAAGATTTTTGAATCGATTAACTGGTGAATGTGCAGAGTCGGATGTACTCAGGAAATCGATGTTGAAATCGCCACGTATAACGATAGATTTAGTAGATATATGTGGGTAATGTTTTAAAACAATTTTGATGTTCCGAAAAAATATATCAAGATCTGATTGAGGACGTCTATAAATACACAAAATAACAATACCGGTGTCGGTCACATTAACTGCAGAAAATTCGAACACACTATCTACGCATAAGTTCTCGTAGCCTGTCAGTGGATAAGATAAAATATCATTACGAACGTAGATACATGTCCCTCCGTGGGGATTTTTTCTTTAAAATTTTTCCGACAGTAAGAACTTGCTAAATAATAATTAGAAATAGCAGTGTTGTTGATGTTGTTAGTTGAAATCCAATGTTCTCTGAGGCATAACAAATCGAACGGATTTTCATGTACCAGAATTTCAATGTCTGTCAATTTGTTTGAAAGGGATTGGATATTATGATGAAATATAATTATTTTATTTTCGCAAAGAGTTTGTGACTCACGAGAAATGGAATCGACGTTGGAGTGTGGAGAGGAATTTGAAATTGGTACAGCTTTTAGTTCCGGATCAAGCCCGCACACCGCACCTGAACGCGATTGTCACCTTCGAGTACCACATCGTACTCCTGAGCGCAAGTTGTAACTGTGTATGGGGGCAGCAAAAGGAATAGATAAGGACGTGCGAGATGAGGAAGCAGTAGGTGAAAGAACGGGGAAAGGAGAAGAAATGGGTGTCGAGATAGGAAGAGGAGATGGTGATGAGGTACGAGCAGAGGGAGATGGAGAAGGAGGAGATGAGGTAGGTGCAGGAGGAGGTGGAGGAGTGGGTAAAGGGGTAGGTGGATGATGTGAGGTCAGATGTGAAGCTAGGAGAGGACCAAAGTGATGTTTCCCAGATAGTCTCAGATGTAAACCGTGCTGGCAGTGAAGTGTAATTGCAAATCAGAAAATGTGACTTTTGTGTCTTCCAGGTGATGTTTTAGGGAGATGTTTGCCAGGTTAATTTTTTGGTTTATTTGTGGAACGTTGAAACGTGGAGGCAGGTTAGAGAGCACTATATTCGTGCAAGGAGGCCATTTTTAGTTTTTGTAGATGTTCAGACGCGTTGAAATGTTCGCCCAAGTTAATATCGTTCTGCCCACCTATGATGATTACTGTGTCCCGCTCTGTGTGATTTTTAGTGTAGGTGTCCAATTCTCGAATAACTTCAGCCAAACGAGCGTTTGGATTAATGAAACCGGATACTGGGAACTGGCTAGGAAGCAATCCACTCAAAATGGAGTACATCTGAAGACCGTGCGATTCAGCTAATATGAGCACGTTTGATTTTTGTGTGGAAGTGTTTGCTTCATCATACACATGTAAGTTGATGTACTTGTAACTCATACGTGGACCGTCGCCGGAAACATAAAGAATATTAGTTTTGACATGAACCGCCTACGACTCAGACTACTTGACCCAGATTTCACTCGACGTCTGGGTTGCGAATGATTAGGCGTCTGTCGGAATAGGAATAGCGTGGATGAAACAAACAATTTAATATAACTGTTCAAAATGGTCAAGCGACATGTATAGAAAAATATGAAAAAGTATTAGTGAATTATATTTAAATTCTTTGTTTCATCCGTGATGGTCGTATTCCGATAGACGCCTATTTATTCGCAACCCAGACGTCCGGGTGAAATCTGCGTCAAGCTGTCTGAGATGTGGAGATGCGTGCTGGCCGTTAATGTCAAAACTATGTGAATAACTATATAAAACTATACATAGAAAAATATGTAAAAGTCACATTCGTGGTAACACATATACTGATGAAATTTTTTTTACCCGGTAAATTATTAAAAGTACCTCTTTTTAATATTGCGAATAGTTCTTTTGCGCTTTGTTGATTATTTTGTATGCGAATACAATTGGTTTCTCTCTTCCTCTGAAGCATGAGTTGCGCAAAAATGCTTCTGCCCTGGAGTAAAGTGCGACAGCTTGATTGTTAACGAATACTAGCTTCAACTTATTAAATGCCATTTTACATTGTTTATACCAATTAAATTTATAATTTTTCTTCCAAAGCTTATTTAATAGAGCTGAAGGTGTTGCTGCATTTGGAATAAATTTAGTATAATATCCCTTTTTCCCAATAAATGATCTTAATTATTCGTAATTGACAGGTTCCCGAAGTTTAAAAATAGATTGAATGTTGTTATTTGCGGGTTAAATACCATATTTCTCCTGAATGTGTCCCAGGTACGACTTACTAGGTTTTTAATATTCGCACTTATGTATATTACACTTAAGACACTTATCTTTTAACTTCTACGATAACATTCTCAAAATTATCTCATGTTCTTCAGTGTTAATACCTGTGACGAGAATATCATTCAAATTATTACATTTGGGTATTTCACAAGTAATTTGTCGTAGGAACCGTTGGCATATTGTCGGAGCTGCTGCGATTCTGTAAGATAACCGTTCATACTTTAATATTCCAGCTGTTGAATTGATCACCATAAATTCTTTGGATTCATTGTCCAATTCTAGTTGTGAATATGCGTCTGTCAAATCAATTTTCGTGATGTATTCTCCTTGTAGTTTTGAGAACAATTGCTCTGATCTTGGCAATGGATATGTGTCAACCTCCATTTGTGGATTTACCGTTGACTTCTCAGCACAATCTCAGCACAATCTAATTTTCCCATCCTCTATTTTAACCAAAACAATCGGCGAAGCCCATTTACTGACGGTGATTGGTGTTAATACCACCCCGCCCCATTAACCAATCACTGGAGTTCCACATGAGCTTGATCTGTAATATTATAAGGAACTGGTCTTGCTTTACAAATTTTCCCTTAGATTTGGTTTTAACGTGATATGAGCCTTATACGTTGTGCAATGACTCCGTGATTTGTCAAAAACATCATCAAACTCTATACAGATAGTCTCAGTTTCCTGACTCTGTTCTGATTCTATTATATTATCATTGTTATTCTAAATATTGTATCTTGAAGTTTCAAATGCTTCTCAACCATCTCAAATCAATTGCGTCTCTCGAAAAAATAAAGTTAATATTTTTCATCATAATGATCAGTCCCTTTCCAACAAAGTAACAGATATTAAAATTATTTTACTTGACAATCCATTCGATTTACTATATCTAACAGAGTATTGGCTTTGTGATAATGACATCAACAGTACTTTTATTTCTAACTATTCTTTAGTAAACTTTTATTGTCGAAAAAATTTCGAAGGAAAAACTCCTAACGATGAACATGTATTTACGTTAGAAATGACATTTCATCTTCTCCTCGGTCAGGTTACGAGAGATTCAGCTTGGATGGTATTTTCGAACTCTCTGCAGCTTATTTGACCTACATAGGTGTTTCAGTTTTGTGTATTTATAAAACTTCTCTATCCGATCTTGAAATATTTTTTTAAATTTCGAAATTGTTTAAAATCGATTTCCTCAGTGAATCGGATTCCGTACACAATCCCAAGAATCGATTCAATAATCTTATCAGCTCCTTCAATCTTGTTACTACAATAATCGGCCATACTCGCATCTCCGGCTAATCTCAAACATTGCTAGATCAGATAATTATCAACAGTAAACTCTCATATAATTCTCAAGAATTTAACGCGGGATAAGCGATGACATTGTCCAAATATTGACTGTTATAGATAAATTAAAACCACGTAAAAACATCTACGAACTTTCTAGACAGTTTTACGCAAAAATGTATCCGTTTTTAGGAAATTGTTACATAAGGAAGCTTGGGATGATGTGCGTAGTTGTAAAAAACATTAACGATAAATTTAAATGTATTTTTTCAGGATATGATTTTTAAACACTATACTCAGAATAATCTCTAGTTGGATAATAATTTTTCATGTAAAATTAATTTTTTGTGTTAAATTACAATCATATTGACATTCTATTAGTATTATAACTCGTAGCTAACTTTTTATTTTATCTAGGAATTTTTGCTTAAATTTTTGAATTCACTTCTGCCTTAGGGTCCTTGATCGGAATTGATGGGATGGTCCCTTGCTTGTTTCCGGAGAGTAACTTAGTTTATTGTATCTCACGTGTACATTCGCAGTTTGCAACTGCATGTTTGACAATAAAGTTTATTTATTTGTAATAACAAACTTGAATGTATGAAAACTATTTATACATCATATTGGTTGGCTACAATTATTTTTATCATGTTATTCGTTTATATTTGACTGTTACTTCCAACCTTCCCAGAATGAGCGTTAGTTGTCCGTGGAAGGTATATAATTTGCTTTTCCACTGCAGACCTTTTAGGAGATCGTGTTTTATCATCAGTTAAGTTTATTAACGTAGCTGTTGATACTGTGCCTAATTAAATATTTATTTACTTACTATTGACTTGAATGTCCAGAATAATTAGTTTTTGACCTGATTATGATATAATCTGTCCGCACATTTCTACTTCCATATGCTCTTGCATATATTTACGAGTCTTGTTTGCATACTGTGGTCATATTCAGTTGCATTAATGTTGTTATATGAGCGCCTATTGTCTATATCATTAATATGTTCTTTTAATTTTTGCAAACATGTTGTCTGAAGATAATCTATTTTTAGACATTTCTTACATTTTGCTTGCAAGTATTACAGTTCTGTCTATCATTGTGTAAAACAGCCTTTACACGATCTATTTCTGTCAGACGGTTTCCGAACATTTTGAATTATTTGCGCTACTCACGTATTATGTTCAACACTTATACTTGTGATGCAAGACTTCTGGAAAATTTTTGCAGAAATAGCTATTACTTTTTCGACAGAAGTATCTTTCTTTTTAACTGATCTAAGCTGGTAATTGTGAGTATATATTATTATTATGTCCCTAATTGTGCTATCTGCATAAGAAGTATTACATTTCGCACATTGAAATTTACATTGTTTTGACAAACCTTCCAGTTCAGCGATTCATTCACGATGCGGTTGCCCTGGCTTAATTCTAGTTTGCAAAAAATTGTATCTTGCTGCTACTATATGCGTGCGTTTTATTTAAAATATTGTGTTATTTTAGTTTTGAGTGAACTTGGCAGGGTGCCCATGCGAAAATATCTTCTAAACGAGTAAAAATGTTTCTTCCTCGACGCGATGTCAAAAGCAGTACACGCTGCCGTGTCTTTTCAGTTACATTGAATGCCTCGAAGTGCTGTTCCAGCCTCTGGCAGTATGTCGTCCATTTTTTTTGGTGTTCATTGAAGCGAGGAAATGGGGGTAATTGTGCGTCCGCTGGTTTACTCACATTTTGTTGCAGATACTACTGAATTATTGAAGATTGTGGCTGAACTTGTCGCATTTTTTTTAAATTTCAGCTTGCTATTGTTGCATTTGTTCGAAGTGCTGCTTTTTTAACATTTGAACAATCTGTGTGATGTTCTCCAGTGTTCAATATTCATTGCTATCGTTGTATTATTATAAGTATTTTCCTTCCATGTGGTCGTCGTTTTCTTGAATCTTCGTGAAAATTGTTAAATTCTGATGAATATATTTCCTTCTGAATGGTTGGTCGTTTTCAAAATCGTCGCCACCGATGTTGTATTTCACAAAATGGTTGAGAGTTTAATAAGAAGACTATTTACATATGTACAAAGATACAAAACGTTCTAGATAACGGGTGTCGTGGCTTGACGTGTCGGCCGATCCGCGACGTCCTGCAATAACCCGCTCAGCAACGGGTTTCATTGTCTCGCAGGTATAGGTTGTCGAGATGCGTTGAAATACGGCGAGTTGGTTTGTTCTCCGTCGTCCGCTCTACTCTGCCCTTTGCCCACAGTTTGTCCTACTTATAAGGTCGGCCGTGCGCGATTCTGTACCAGCAACCAATAATGTAATTCTCCTCCTGCGTGATTCCACGGAGCTGCGATACCTCGCAGTTCCTACTGCTACCTGGTTCTCGTAGTTCGTATTACAGTGTCACCACCATAGGCGAACATGGTGTTTGTTGCTTCTACTGCTCCACTCCAGACGGGATACCACATTCACAAATTTTGAGTCTGCATTTGTCATATTATTGCATGGTGGATTGCATATGTCTTACAGACAATGGAACGTAGCCTGTAGCATAACAATCAATCTTATTAAGGCGTTTTGTACTCCTCCATTACTGTTTTTTCCTTGTGCTGCATGGGAGCACGCGTTTGTGTAGTAGTATCCCTCCGTAACATTTATGGGGTCCTTGTTCTCTCTGATTATATCATTTCAGTTTGGAACAGGTTCAACATAATTTATTAACTGCACCTCAAGAAAACTAATTTAGTACTACCAGGAAAGAGGAGTTGTATACGTCTGCGAAAGATTATTCAAAATGGTGAACAAGAAATCTTTGAGAGTACGTAACTTAGATCAATTTTCTCATACTCATACAATCTTATTGCTCATACATGGAATACCTCATACAATAAAATTTAAATTAAGAGATTCCGTAATTTTTTCTAAAATAAGAAAGCAGACGATCAAATATTTCTGTAATGAAAATTTAGGGATGTAATATTTCATTTTCATTCTGCGTCAACCAAAAACATTTCATTATTGTGTAATTCTTGCTCCCTCTTTAACTTTGTTTGACTTATGGTTCCATTATAATAATCGTCGCCGACCTCCGAAGAGCGAAAGACTAGGCGACAAACCCTCTCTTAGCTGTAGTCACTAGTGGTTGATATCAAATCCAATAGTGATTACAACAAGAGACGGGTTTATCGTCTACAATCATCATCATTAGCTAGATGCCTCGGATCATCTGCATGGGTCATCTCCCATCAACTTCACTAACGTTTTCTTCCGTTATCTTAAAGACGAGCCCCACTTCGCGCACGGCTAACGTCACCTTGGGTAGAAAGTCGTCGTACCTGTACAAGAATGCATTAATATGACGTCCACATCAAACCCAACATGTTAGGAATTTTCGTAAACAGTGTTTGTATATAAGAAAGTCTATTTAATAATCATGTGAATATTTTTTTCAGGATTGGTGACATCAGAAAGATGTTGGAATATGCGTAAAGGCATCAGTTATGGAGTTGCTGAATCTGTGCATAGAGCAGTGTTCTAGTTTGAGAAGTTGGAGAATTATTATATTCTTCATATTAATGGAATTGAATTTTGTGTTCAGTGCACATGAGACATAAAATGTTCTTAAATTATTGTTAGGTGATCACAATTTTTGACAAATTATGAACTCAGCATGAAATATGGCATGATGGCTGCAAATGTTGATGTCTGAACATTTTAATCTGTGCCTGAATTATTTTATAAGTTCATTTGTGGCTGTCAATAGGCAGAATTCATTGTATCTTCTAATAAGAGGTATGTAATTCAGGGATGGCCACATCTTCCCGTTCGAGTATTTTGCTCGCGCGTGCAGTGCACGCGTTGATGCTAAGTGCATTTTCTATGAGCTGCCTCGCTGAGGAGAGGATGGTCGTGTGCGCAGTAGTGGGGTACTGCCAGCGCTGTTTAGCTGTTCTTATCGGAGTAACAGCCGTGTATATTATTTTCTAGATATGTCCGAGAAGTGGAAAGTATTCGGACTATTACCTTAGTTTATTATAATAATTCTTCTGTCTGTCGAAGGGGTATAAATCCCAATGTACTATTTACAAAAAGATTATGGTACGAATGCAACATAAAAAGGCATTATGACATCAGTCATTCGAACCATCTCATTTTTCATATGAATGCAATAGTAAAGGCCTTTAGATGTACTCACAAGCGGGAGACCCAGATTTCAAGCAACAATTTTTTGTCATTTCCTTTGTTGAAAAAAAATTGAAAAAGTAAACGTGATGAAGTAAGGTAACATGCTTGGTGACTTACCGGAAACATTAACCCGACCTTTTAAATATATTGACAATTTTGAAGACCGATTCACTTTAGTTTTAACTCCTTTTCACGTCAACCTTGAAAATGTTCCTTCCTCTCTACAAATGGGACATTTTGTTAAGGTACATGTTTATCAGCACTGTTCAGAGAACAAATGGTTTAATATTATTTTTACAAAAAATTGTTTCCAAGTTTCGATAATTTCGCGCGTTTGCTAGGTGAAAGTATATCGATGTTCGGCAATACTTACTCTTGAGAACGTTATTTTTTGAAAATGAATCTCACAAAATCCCATTTGAGATCAAGGGACACGGATGAATCTTATAAAGCTGCCATGAAAATTCTATCTGCTCGTGAATCGAAGATATTGTTGCTGAAGAGGCAGTGTAAATACATTCACCAATTTTCATCAATATTTTAGTTATTGTCACTTCATGAATTTGTATCCTTTTTATTTACTATCGTGTGGTAGTTCACGTTATTTATTGAACTAAAAATGAAAGTTATCTTTATTATTATTCATCATAGATTTTTTCAAAATAATTGTAACAACGGGAAAAGGTTTTAGAGATGAGGTCTGTTGAAATAATCTATAAATAAATAAAAGCGAAATTCCACTTACGTGCCTGACTTATTGATTAATTGAATCACTAATCACGAAATATCAGAAACTATATAGTCTACAAACTTGAAATTTGGTAAGCAGGTTCCTCTTAGAGAGTAGCCATCCGCTTATGAAGGATTTTACGAAAATTCACCCCTTACGGGGTGAAAGGGGAGGGGTTGAAATGTTTTATGTATGTATCCCTCCATAACTCCAGAATGCCTGGAGCAATTTCAACCAAACTTCATACATAGGTGACTGACTATTGGACAACAAAAACTAAGGGGGGAGGGAAACATCTCTGGCCCACCTAGGGGGGGGGGGGGTGGTGGGAAGAAGATGGCACGTATAAATAATGTAAAAATCAGATATTAGATTCCAAACCATACTTTTCGGGGACGTTGAGATGGATAAGTACGACCCGGAAGCTTTATAAGTTCACAGTCAGTCCACATTAGATATACCCCTTCAACCCTTGGGGTATTTAATCCCTGTGCAGAAATAAGTTATGATTGTATCTAAAATAGCTAAATGTCTATAATTTTACTGCCAATACAACCAAAATCCCTATTGTGCGTTGCGGATATGAGAGAATTATCAGAATTTTAAATAAAATCAAAGCGAAAATCACGTGACATCGCCGCGTTCATATAAGGTCATGTGCGTTCGCGTACTTGCTGCTGTAAACAACGTTGTTGTACGCAATTAAACGTTCTAATTTCAAACCAACCATATAATGCAAGGTAGGTGAGATATTGTTATTACTATTACTATTATTATTATTAATTATTCAGTTTTAACGGAGTACGAGATGCCAATGTACGTGTTTTTTTTATTTTGCTGCAAGTAAAGGTTAAGTGTGTACAACTGTTAGTGTATTTTACTTGCCTCTAAGGGTGTATCTATTTTTTCAGGTACGTTGAAAACACTTTCAACCTCAGGAAAGTGAACCACAATAATTAGATGTGATCATGGTGAAGAATAAAGTGTCTCAGTACATTCCGCAACTATTTCCAACATCTGTGCTATCATTACTTCCAAACTGTCCTGCATAGCTTCAGTGAAACCAAGACCTTAAGACGAAGTCAAGAATAAGAAATACATCGAATAATACATATATTATGATCTTCGTGATACAATTGAAGAAAGTGAAAGGAGTTTTAAAATTACTTAACCCAAACTAATCGTGCAACATTTGATGGACTCATAAAAATCTCGAATTTATTGTGATTTTTAACCTTTTGATAGTGATACTTAAAGAATAGTTCCTTCTGTATGTTGTTTTGTAGTGACTGTCAACAAACTGTATATGAGAAAATTTTACAACCAAAATAGGTTATGAACATATACCTGTGTGTATGACAAATGTGGGAGAAAATGATATCGTTAAAAATTTGGAAAGTTACCTTCATCTTAATCTCGTAAAGCGGGCGGCGTCTTCACGACACTAAAGCAGGGCTGACCAACAAAGATGCATCACTTGCAATATTAATAGATATTTTATTTAATAAAAATGTATTATTAGCACTTGGCGAATTTAATTCTTGAACAAGTGAAGTTTTTGTAGTGCAAAGCAAAATCCTGCTGTGCAATGTTTCTTATATTTTGTTGATTAGTGCATTAGATATCATGGCACTGAACTTCGTATGAATTTCTACCAAAGTATTAAACAATACAATTCCATAAATTATTGGGAATGTTGTTCTTCTTTTAATTTTGACCCGCATTCAGAACAATCTAATAATAAGTATTTGATCTGCGTTTTCTGAGAAGTTGGAAAATTATTTTATGGGTGAAATTCATTTTGAACTAAATCTTCACTGTTAAACAGGGAACATAATTGAATTTGCGAATCATTTAAAAAGGATTGCTTCGAGTGCACACGTTTTACTGATTTCGGCCTGTTTTTTAATTTCATTAAAGTGCCAAATATTTGTGCTGTAAAAACTGTGTACTGAAAACTTGCATGATGTGCTATAGTCTTTTGTGGTTTTGTCCTAATATTATCATAAACAGACGTTATGATAAACTAAGTTAACATATTGTTATAATATTGTCATATTGTCAAGGGCTAATATTATCAACAGAAAATGTGTACAGCTATTTTCAGAAATAGGAGAATGAAAGTGTACGTATGAACCTCCCGCTGATCTGAATAAAGGACTGTTTTGACTCGGTGCATGTTTTATATTGTGTTATAGAGTTGGTTTAGTAAGAAAAATGTCAATTACGAGATGCACCATCCCTCGTTTGATGAAAAAAGATAGTGGAAGGTCTTGTGTCTCTTTTCATTGGATAGACAAAATGTTAATTGTCGTGCGTCACATGGAAACAAGTGTGGTGAGAGGTTTTCCTGAACAAGTGTCCAATATCAACATAATTCAAATTGTAAATAAAATTATGATCTCTGATGATAATATCGCAAAATGTAATGAATGCGTCTCTATATTAGATTATTTAGGTGGTTATTGCAATCACGAGACATTGGAAAGAACTGAAATGTTTGGTTTGTAAGGGTACTGTAACTATTACTAAACCAAGAAACTGAGAGTGTACATTATGTAATTAAAGGAAATGTACGGGGAAATTCCTGTACCTACATTCTGATGTAGTGAATATGGTTCTTATTATTATGTAATGGTGCCAATATTGTGTAATGTCCTCGAAAAAGATTTCTTAATGTGCAAAATCAGAGAGAATTAGTTTACAAGTTAACGGGTACTTTCCTGAAAGATGTTTCATTAGGTACGAATAGTTGTGGTGGAGGTCAGTAATTAAATTTATTGCCAAAAAAGTGGTTACAACTGCGTACGATTACGTGGAGGACAATAAACTAATTTACTTTTATATTGTCATCGAATATCATGTAACCAATATGATACGTATTGCCATATTTGTGAATAACTATTGCACAAGAAATATTTCTAATGCACAACATGCTTCTAGTGTACATTAAAAAAGGATTGTTTATGAAATAAAATGGAATTTTTACACACACATACATATATATCATTGTGTTTGAATTGCTATCCTAGAATTGCCACTGTTNACAAATTTAATCATTCTGTTGTGGAATTTTGACGGTCGAAGAGTAAAAATTTAAACGGACGACGGTTGGAGGAGTTGGCGGACACAGACGGAGCGCGGCACCAGAGTTGTCGGCGGCTCTTTTAACATCAATAAAGATTTATTAGGGTTTAGAAATCCGAAGCGAGTAAGAGGATGGGGGAGGAGGTCCCACCCAACCTCAGGAACACCATATGGTCGCCGGGTGAAAACATGCCCGAACTTGTTGGAAAGAGCGTTGGAAATTTAAACGTTTTTTGAGAATCTTCTAGAAAGCCCTTTAAACGTTCCAATGAGAATCAAGGCGTAAGAAGGGGAAATCATTTCGGTATTAGGAGTTTTTCGGCCACGTGACATTCAAAACTTTGGAAATTTTAGGGAGAAAGAAGGGATGGAGCCCATTTAAGGCTCACTCACATCGTATTTCGTCCTCACATCGCATTTCGTTCTCATATCTTGCAGATTTTTCGTCGTAGTGGGTGTAGCTCACACGCTTAGATTTTTCGGAGGAGTTCATGTAACTCGCTCACACTTCGCAGTTTTCGGAGGAGTTCATGTAGCTCGCTCACACTTCGCAGTTTTGTTCTCACATATCGCCGATTTCTGACGCAGCGGACGTAGTTCGTCCGTTCTCACGTCTTACTTAGATTTTTCGGCGGTGCGAACATTTCGTTCTCACATCTGACTTAGATTTTTCGGCGGTGCGAACATTTCGTTCTCACATCTCAGATCGCAGTTTTTCGGAGGAGTTCATGTAGCTCGCTCAGATTGCAGTTTTTCAAAGGAGTTCATGTAGCTCACGTCTCACGGAGATTCTTCGGCGATATTCAGATGCTCAGGCGTCAAATAGCTAACATTTCGCCTATCGTACGAGATTGTTGGAGGAGCTCAGGCGGTAGCTTCCTAACATCAAAGTTCGCGTAGAAGTTGACGCTGCTGACGTGTCCATTGGAGGCTGTTAGCGAGAAGCGGACGGCTATCAGACTGTTGAGGGGCGGATCTCCGGCAGGACCCTTCTTAGCGGCGGTCGTTGGCATTTTGGAAGGTATGGTGCGGCGGTTGGTGATTGTATCACACAACACCGTATTTGCGCTTTTGCGTCCTGGCACGGATTAAGTATATGTGGCATAAACTTTAAAAGAACTTAGTGCCCAGATTGACTGTAACCTTAAATGAATCCTGCCATGAGTAGAGTCAGTGTCTGGTTTGGTTAAGAAACAATTAAAGAGATTATTGTAAATTAAATTAAATTCAGTGTAAGTTGATTATCTGGTTTTTGTAATGATAATGTCACCTTGGCATTAAAAGAATTGTTAATTAACGACGATTTGTGTTGTGTCTTTTGGGGGAATTTCTGTTTGTGTTTTGATAGTAATAATGTCACTTTGGCATTAAAATAATGGTTCAATGGTATCAATTTGTGTTGTGTCTTTTGGGGGAATTTCTGTTTGTGTTTTGATAGTAATAATGTCACTTGGGCATTAAAATAATGGTTCAATGGTATCAATTTGTGTTGTGTCTTTTGGGGGAATTTCTGTATGTGTTTTGACAATGATGATGTCACTTTGGCATTAAAGGGACTGTTCAAGGACGAGGACTTGTATGTAGTGTCTTTTGGGGGAGATTTATTTGATTGAGGGATGTTACCAGTAATTAAAATAGCTTTTATTAATGGATTTATTTGCCTTGCGTTTTCCTTAATTGGAACCTCTGCATGGTCCTTTTCCTTCAGATAAAAATCGAACCCTTTTAAGTATTGTGGAACCCTGAGAAGAGCTAGCCGAGGCATTTACATTTAAATATTCAAAATTATTAATATTTCAACCCCGTTCTGCCACAATATAGAAGCCATTTTATTTTGACTTGCTGGTCTCTTGGATCTGTGTGGTGCCTTCTGTTCTGATAGATAGTACAGCAGCGATTCAGTGACCTAATAGATAATGATTCGGCAGCGAGTGTGATAGAGAATATAAAGTAGCTCCTGCATGTCTCGCGGTTTGTCTGGATATTTTTCAAATATTATATGTTTTTTTACATGTAGCAATGTTACTCAGCAACCCTTAATTGTTTCTGCACTGTTTATATAGAAGCAGGCTGCGGAATAACTATGTCAGCTGCTCTTGTAATGTCCACAACGTGGGGAACATGATTCCACAATGGCTTCTACAATGCAGGGCTTTGTTCCCAGTCTCTTCTCACTGCTGCAACATACATATTATCAAGCAATTCTCTTTTCTCGTCGTAAGAAGAGTTTGTTCGAAATATTAATAATATCCTCCTCTTTCCAGACCACTACGAGAAGTACCTTCATTGCCTCAGGTACATAGATCAAGCACTGGTGAGCCAACTTTAATTATGGACTCTATACTGGGTCACTGATGTGGTGGGCCATATGGGTAAGAGAAGGAAATCCTCAGCGGAAAAGGCAGAAACGAATAGGTATCATCAGAAAGGCGTAGTGTACTTATGTATGATATTTTTGAGGAATTTAACATAGAAAAGTCTTCGTAAAATAATGAATTAATATTTTACTATGTATTCATACCTTATGGTCAGAACATGTTTTAGAACACGTTTCACTCTTCGCCAGTATAGCTTGAATGGGTTTCTCTGCATTATTACTGGTGGCGTTTGAAACGATTCCCAATCATTTTAATCTCAGCTGGAATTATCAAATTCTAAATTTTAAAAGTGGTCCGATGTAGAGAAATTTTTCAATTAAGAAAAAACGTATCTTTAAAATCTTATAATCTTAAACAAACAAAAATTGCACATATTTGCAGCACATTTTTGGCTCAAGCACAACTTGCAAGATAAGACAACTTACACAAGTTGCAAGCACAACTTGCAGGATAAGACAAAACTATTGTGATTGGCCCATCAATGCAATGATTTCAATGCTCGGAATAGGAATAGGATTACATCTTCAAGTTTAAACAACGGGTGTTGAATGTTGAAATTATAATGTAGAATGTTTTGGTCGGAAAGTTCATTTGCTACCACTACCAGAGCAGGACAAAGTTAGGATAGGCTGATGGGGAAAGTTCTCCCCAAACATGTTTTGACTGTATGGTATGAATATATGTAGTGTAGTTGTGTTGGAAAATAATTTTTTACTGCGTCACTTATGTTTCCTTTCATCTGAACAGTTTCTATGTACTCGTACGATTGTTTCAGGTTTTTCCTGCTCCACCCAGCAACTGGGAAACTCGTTCAGAAAATGAGTTATGCACTAAAATGTCTTTACCGTGGAACTGGATGTGGAAGTTTTCTTTTAAGTTTCATTTCCGATTTGTAATTGTTATTTCTTGTTAAGTTGAATAATTGTAATTCACATTTCGTATTTACCGTAGAATTGTCGATGCACGTGCTCTGAGTTTTTTTACTTTAATACAAAGGGTACTTTACATGGAGGTCAAATTACTCTTTCGAATGTTTCTCAAAAACGTCTCCAACGATTTTGCTTAAATTGTCTGTACGTAAAGTATAGTTAGTATGCATTGCATCCGCATTAGCGGTATTCACTTGAAAGTTTGGTATAGACGCAATAAAATAGTTTCTGTCTGCTACACTTTTACATTTGTTTACTGTTTTAAGAAGCTTGAATAATATTTTGCTGTGTAAATGGACCAAATGCACGTAGAATGCACTTTTCGTTAACTGAAACGAAATATGTGATAATGATAAAATGCATAGGAGGATAGCAAACGCACTGCAGATACGAAAATACATCAGTTTCCGTCTAGAATGAAATTACATTGACAATATTTTAACAATATTTGTAAGGCTGAGATGTCGCTATATGTTTTGAAATACTATTCTCAATATTTATTTTATTTCAGGTTTTAAAAAAACAGTGATAAGTTCATCTAGCGACTTCGAGCCCGACAAAGAAGTTTTAATTTATCATTTTCTCCTTTATGAGGTATGTAATTTTTTTTATTCGCAATTTTGTCAAGTTCTGTGCTCACTATTATAGACAACCCTCTTTCTTTGACACTACACATTTTTGGGGGGTCGCAGAGGCCCAGTGGTAATGTCGTCGACTAAAAAACCACAACACTCTGGTTCGAATACCGGTGCTGCCAGACACCTGAAGACGGACGGTGACATAGCACGTCCGAAACGTGTCATACGAAGTACACATATTGTAAAGATATAAACAAATAAAAACGATGGATAACGTCCAAAGAGATTTAATAAAATTTCTATTAAGAAATTGTGAGTATCGAATTCATCAAGGTTGTTCATTTATTTACGTATGCCGTTGACGTTTTGGATCTAACTTTAGAACACTTCTTCAGAACGTATACACTAGAAGGTGAAATACATAACAAGTTTTACATAAGCATATAAATTGCATAAGTTACTTATAGAACGTGTGTAATAAACAATTGAACAATTTTAAAAAATTGTATGAATTAACACACATATGACACCATGCATTAACATTCTTTGATATTTTTAGGTAAAATTATTATAGTCCATTAAACTTTGCCAATGTTTTCAAATTTCACCGTAACATTGTTCGTTATAAAAAGATAAAATAAGTTCAGAGTAATAAGTTGTTAGTTGCGAGTTTCCAGGAGGAGTCTGTGGGTTGTACGGAAGGTAGGAGTGTTACATAGAGGAGGGGTGGAGGGGTTAAACTAGTTATTGGGAACATGAGGAAACAAGGTGTGTGGTGGGGGAGGGAGCGGCAAAGCGGAGAACGGGGTGGGGGAAGAAACGTTAACCATCCTAGGTGGTGGAGACAGGGAAACTGGGGGAAGTCTACTAGTATTTTCTTGTTGTGAGAGTACTGTATTTATAATAGTGTGTGGTATTGAAATGAAGAGGTTGCAACGCAAACTATTTTTATATTTTTGGATTCTTAATCTTATGTAGAATAAGACTGCTTTCTGATATAAACAGATTAGACTCAATTTGATTATTCATATTTGGGAGCATTTTGATAAGGATTCAGAGACTATCCTCAAATATTTTTGTTCTCTGTCCATTTTACGATTGTGGGCATGACAATGTTCAGAAATTCCACCTGTGGCTCGATTTATTTCTCTTTTTTTCATTCTAAGGTGTTATTGGAGTCTAGTTTTAAGATATCTTTTTGTTTGTCCTATATAGTAAAGGGAGAAATGTTGGTATGTTGTTTGATATACAACATTATTATATTCTAATTTATCCAATTTGTCTTTATAGGGACGGGTAAAGGAATTCTGATCGCAAACTCTGTATATAGGTTTTAAATTATGTCGTTGAAAAATTCTTTTCATTCTATTTTTCATTTGTGGCACATATGGGAGTGCCATAATGTTTTTAGATAATTCAGAGGACCTAGAATTGGTTTTATTCTTAATTGAAGCTAACTTCTCTTTTATAATTTTATGGACACATTTGGGTGGATAATCATTATAATAATCGAATTCTTCAATTTTGTTAATGTTGTCATTTATATACTCTTGATCTGAAACTGTTAGCATTCTTGGAACCATACTTTTGAAAAATTCCAACTTTTATATTTCTAGGATGGTTGAAGTGATAGTTAAGTGTTCTTCTTGAGTCAGTGGGTTTACGAAACCAATTAGTTTTTATTTTATTATCTTGTCTTATGATGGTCATGTCAAGAAAATTTATTTGAGCATTCATTTTAGTCTGAAGGGTAAACTGTATCTGTAGATTATATGAGTTAAATTCATTTGGCATGTCAGTAACATAATTCTTTTCAATGATCAAGAACGAATCATCAACAAACCTGTTGTATGTAAGGCAGTTAAATTTAGTAAAGCAAGATCTTTCTAAACTTCTTATTATCATTTCACTAATAGTGATACTTATGACACCACCTATCGAAGTACCATAAATCTGTTTATAAAATGCATTATTAAATCTAAAATTAATGAAACTGAGTGTTAATTTTATACCTTTAATTGTGAGAGGGGTATTTTTAGTTGCATATTATAATTGGACACAACATATTTTATAGTTTCACAAATTAGGTTGTGTGGTATACTTGGATACATGTTCTTATAATCAAGTAAGGCTATTATATGTCCATAAGGGATCTCTTAATTGTCTAGTTTTTCTTTAAGTGCACTGCTATTTTTAGTGTGTATACACTATTAAATAAAGATTTTAACTGGACAAAAATCGTCCAGACACGAAACTTATATAACGCCGTATAAATTCAGTTTTGAGAGACGAATTTCATGATCGATTACATCAAATGCTGTTGATAAATAATGAAAAATGTCTTGAGGATTATCTCCACGGTCAAGAAAAATGATTACATCTTTTAAAGAAGAAAATACGGCGCTGTTAGTAGAAATTGATTTCCTAGATCAGTGCTGATCGTTTGAGAAAACATTACTAAGCTTTAAGAAGTCTAAAAGTCACTTATAGAAGATTTTTGCAAAGAAATGTTAAGAACATTTGCAATAAGGATATGAGTCGATAGTTTCCAAAATCACTTTTATTTCCTTTCTTGAGAAATGTTTCACTTTAGTTTTCTTAAATATGTCAGGGACCACCCTTTTGACAAAAATCTGTTGAAAATATGAGTGAGGGGACTTAGTATAACGAAGGAGGAAAATTTTACTATAAATTCAGGTATGTCATCTTTCCTTCTCAAAATTTATTTTTAGTGAACTGATGACATATAAATTCACTGACGTTACTATCGGATGTGAACATAGAATGTGACACATGTATGGATGTATTTAGTAAATATTGTTTTCGATATAGTAGCTATATTTGAGAAAAAAGAATCAAACAAATTTGCGATGTCCTTTGAATTTGATACTCTTTTGCAATGGTCTAGTAGGGATATGTCTTCTTGGTAATATTCTGAAGGGGAATTGTAATTTTTTTACAATATTCCACATGTTTTTGGTCCGGTTAATCGATATAAGTATCTGTCTGTCGTTTTCCATTATTTAACCTGCATAGACAACGTTTCTAGGAATGGAAGTATATTTAAGGAAATAGTCATGAAATTTGAGTGGTTGGTTATAACGTTTTGAAGGATAATATAAATTATGTTTGTTTTTGGAAGAAACTCTTTCACTTGGGTTATACATCAATTGTGATTATTTACTTTAACTATTTTGCGTTTTATGAGAAAGCTAGAGTTGTAATAATTCAAGAACATTGAAAAAATACATTGAATTTATCGTTGATGTTTTTACAACTACACACTTCATCCCAAGCTTCCTTATGTAGCAATTTCCTAAAAACGGATACATTTTTGCGTAAAACTGTCTAGAAAGTTCGTAGATGTTTTTACGTTGTTTTAATTTATCTATAACAGTCAATATTTGGTCAATGTCATCGCTTATCCCGCGTTAAATTCTTGAGAATTATATTGGAGTTTACTGTTGATAATTATCTGATCTAGCAATGTTTGAGATTAGCCGGAGATGCGAGTATGGCCGATTATTGTAGTAACAAGATTGAAGGAGCTGATAAGATTATTGAATCGATTCTTGGGATTGTGTACGGAATCCGATTCACTGAGGAAATCGATTTTAAACAATTTCGAAATTTAAAAAAATATTTCAAGATCGGATAGAGAAGTTTTATAAATACACAAAACTGAAACGCCTATGTTGGTCATATAAATTGCAGAGAGTTTGAAAATACCAGAAGTTCTCTCATGGTGCAGAAGATGAAATGCCATTTCTAACGTAAATACGTGTATCACCGTGAGGAGTATTTCCTTCGGAATTTTTGTGACAATTAAAGTTTACTAAAAATAGTTAAGAATAAAAGTACTGTTGATGTCATTATCACAAAGTCAATACTCTGTTAGGCATTGCAAATCGAATGGATTGTCAAGTAAATGAATTTTAATATATATTACTTTGTTGGAATGCGATACTCTGCGGTTTGATGAAAGATATATATTTTGTTTTTTCGAGGGAGGCAATTGAGTTGAGGTCGTTGAGGAGAATTTTAATTTAATTGCTATCTTAGTGCATCACATCTAACTTTCGACCTCAAGATATAACCGTGATTGGGGACGGAAGGAGGCGTGGATAGGGCTGATGCAACGGGTATGGACGAGAAATGTGGGATAAGGTGTACAAACAGGTCAGAGACGAGAGAAGAAAAGGGAATGGTGAGAGATGGAGAAAGTTGGGTTGGTTTTCGGTGTAGGTAAAGGAATTGATGGAGGAGATGAGGTAAGATATGTAGCTAAGAAAGAAGCGAAGCGTTGTTTCCCAGACGGTTTTAGGTGTAGGTTCTGTCTGGTGAAGTCCTTGACAGAATGGTGGGATTGCAGATAAACAAATGTTATATATGTGCCTTCCAGGCGCTGTCTTAGAGAGGTGTTTACTTTGTTGAATTCGTTATTAAAGTGTGGCATGTTGTAGCGAGGAGGCAGGATAGAAAGTATGATGTTAGTGCGTTGGGCGGCCTTTCTGAGTTTTTACATATGTACACTAGGGTTGAATTGACCTTCCAGATTAATGTCATTCTGCACACCAATAATTATTACGGTGTCCCGCTCTGTGAGTGCTTCGTGTGAGAGTCCAGCTCCCCGATAACTCTTGATAACGAGCGTTTGACGTGATGAAACCGAATACAAAGAGCTCTTTGGGAAGAATTATACGTATAATGGAGGACAATTGGCGGCCATGCGAATCAGCCAATATTAGAACGCTAGATATTTTCGTGGATGTGTTGTCTTTCCTAGTGTTGCGCAGAACATCTTTACGTGCTTTTGGACGGCTCTGCTGACCAGTGCGGAATTTGAGAGGAGGGTTGACGGGTTAGGACGTGGTCAAAGAAATTGGAGGGGTGTGTTGAGGGGTGGAATGGGACATGTCGTCTAACAAACTAAACCTATATTTTGTGAAGAGATGGGGTGGCGCATAAGGCATAAGTTTTGGATTGAACCGGGTGACAGCAGTTGGAAGGACGATAAAAACTGTTGTCCAACCACCGTTTGTGCTTTTATTGACCTCCTCCAGAGCACTGATACGAGTATCGATATATTGCAGTAAGTGTTTGTACGCCTTCAAGAGGTCATCTTGGAATGCGTTCAGGAATGTGATGGGGTCCATCGTCGTGATGTGGTTAATAATTTTCAACAAAAGTAGACGCAAGACAAGAGAACCGTTAATTACTAATAAAACAGATCTATCTAAACAGATAATTAATTGTTGTAATGAAATAAGAAATTTATTTGATACTACTGAAGTTTCTTTAGCTCTCTGATGTTGCAGAGGAGGATTCAAACAACTATTTCAAGAAGTATTTCAACAATGAGAGTCTAATACCTCTAGAAATTTAGATGAAATACTTCAAATCAAATTTGTAATATTTAACCTTTATGCTCTTAGAAAATACATCTGATAAATCTGTCCTACACTTTATCACACCTTAAAATAACATCAAAAATTTAGGAATATGATAGTTGATAAAGTACGTTGAAATAGTTCATTGTGCAGTAATGTTTTTTGATCCTATTTGTGTCTTAACACATTCGAATCTGAATACTTATGACACTACACTAAATCAAATTCTATGTACTTCAATCACAAAACCTCGAGAAAATATAAGAATTAAGAACATTAAAGTTAAAAATGGACAGAGCACATTTAGGAGTGTAGCCAAGAAAACATTTCCCTTCGATACGATGGCAAAATCGTATTACTCGTAAATCCAAAGGACATCGCAAATTTGTTTCATTATTATTCCTCAGAAGTAGGTAAAATATCGACATAAATAACTGAAAATCAATGTTCACTTCCGAAACTAACGCTAGTGAAATAATGAGAGTGATTAGTTCATTAAGAATTAAATATTCATCAGAGATAGATGACATGCCTGAATTTATAAAAGTTAGCTCTCGCGTTATATTAAGTCCCCTCATATTTTCAATAGCTTTTTATCAGAAAGTGCGAAATCATTACACAATAAAGGAAATAAACGTGATGTTGGAAACTTTCCACTACATATGCTTATTGCCAATTTTTATCAAAAGTCCTGGAAAAATCTTCTATAAGGGACTTTTAGACTTCTTATCACTTAATGTTCTCTCAAACGATCAGCACGGTTTCAGAAAATCTCGTTAGTAAACGACGCCATATTTTCTTTTTCAAATGATGTAAAATTTCGATTGACTTGTTTCTCTCACGAACAACTTAACGCTGCTTGCTCAAGGTGGTTTCATCCAATGATTTATTTATCCTTGCTGCTGGAGGTGAAACTCAAAATGGTCTATACAATCAAGCTTTGTATTATAATAAATTTGTAAAATTAGGATGCTATGTATTTGTCTAAAAAACAGTAAGTAAAAGTATTTTGATCTTACATAATTAATACATTCTTTTCCAGAGTCTAATAAAATAAAATTGATCTTTCAAGTAGAAAAACATCCCGTGCAACACCGGGTAATCAGTTAGATATGTACAAATTTCTTCCAAAAAATATAAAAAACGCTAATAAATTGAATCCATTCAAATCCGCGGTTAAAATATTTGTAATGCACTTCGTTTCTATAATGTTTAAGAATTTACAGATTTTATTACACGAAGTTTATGAGAGATTCTATTTTCCAACAAATATTGTTTTCGATATGATTTCGGATGATGTAAATGATGTTTATTTCTCATGTTCTTTGTCACACCATTGTTATACTGATTAAATCCCTTTCTTCATGAATGTTGGTTTTTATTCGTTTTATTTATAATACTATCTAACTGTACACAACCTAGGCACGTTTGTATACATCTCTGTAGCCCCATACTGGTCCGGGCTTTTCTCCGAGTAGTGACGGATTTTCCACAGGTGGAAATGTCGTTTAAAGATTTTGTTATTATTAACCTCGAATTTCGACTGCACTTTACATCTATGATTTATTTTGGATTAATAAATGGACTGCAGTACGTATTTTATTGAATATTTTTTATAAGTATTAAATTTGTCGCTGACCCTGGGCCCTTGATCGCAATTGATGGATGATCCCTAGCTTGTTTCCAGAGAGTAACATAGTTTATTATCCCCCACGTGATCATACGCAGTTTGCAACAGTTTTTTAGGACAATAAAGGTAATTGTTTTATTAATGAACAAAATTTAGAGAGGAAGGTCAAGACAGTGAGGAAGATGTTCAATGGGCAAACTTGACGGTACATAACAGAAAATTGAAGGCAAACTTGGAAATTTTTGTCCGACGTAACATATTAATACGTTTTATTCGCAATCATTCCATATTTTTTTTAAATATAGAACTCATTTCTCACCAGCAATGTTAGACATTTTTACAAGGCTTGAGAATTTTTAAACTTTTTAAAAAAGATTGGAATGATTGCGAATAAAACGTATTTATGCAGTTATGTTAGAGAAACTAGGGAAGATATTTTATGGGATTGTCCTATACATGTTTATATTAGGCGAGTTCATATTATTATTTTCGTAAATATAAAACTATTTTTTGAAAAGTAGTATACGCAGCTAAAGTTATGGAAAATGACAGGTAGGTACTATAATTGCACAACCGGAAGTCATATGGAATATTGTTAAAAATTACACGTCACCTGAAAATCGCAAAGAAAATATTTCTCTGCACAACGATGGCAAAATCGTATTAAATCCTCAGGACATCGCAAATTTGTTTAATCCGGACTTCTCAAAAGTAAGTAAAATAACGAACTCGATATCTTCAAATCAATGTCCACCAATTATATAACCAGCGTACCCAATTCTATGTTCATTTCCGAAACTAACGCCAGTGAAGTCATGACAATCATCAGCTCATAAAAAAACAATTTTCAACAGGAATAGATGATATACCCGAGTTTATTGTTAAATTTTCGTTATACATTATATTACATCCACTAATAAATATTTTTATAGTTCTTTATCGGAAGGAGTGCTTTCTAATATATTTAAGAGAGCTTAAGTGAAACCTTTATACAAGAAAGGTAACAAAACACTATGTTGGTAATTATCCACCAATTTCTCTACTACCCACTTTCCCAAAAATCCTTGAAAAATTGTTCTATAAGCGACTTCTAGATATTCTATCAAAAAATAACATTATCTCTGACGATCAACACGGTTTTAGGAAATCCTTTTCCACTACAAGTGCCATTTTTCTTTCTTAAACGTTGTTACCACATCTCTTCACCGCGGAAAAATCCTTTATGATGATTTTCTTGATTTATTCAAAGCATTCGATGTCATGGATCGCGAAATTCTCCTCTCCAAATTGTTTTCTTTAGGCATTCGTGGACTTCCACATCGATGGCTAAATTCTTATTTAAAAGATATATATCAACAGGTCGAAATATCCTATACGAAAAATAAAGTACTTCAGCGTTGTCTTTCAGAAACAATGCCATTTACTTGCGGAGTTCCTCAAGGAACAATTCTCTGCCGCATACTACTTTGATTTATGTGAACGACAATTCATCACCCACCTACGTAAACGCGCCTAATCTGAGAAAGTTTTGTTTAACCTTCCTGTTTGGTTACATGCAAATCGTCTAATTGTAATACTGACATTGTGAGATGAGAAGACACTGTTTTGTCAATGTCTACGTCATCTCACAATAGCATCACAAAATTTATACCTCTAGTTTCCCTTTTCTAAACGGAACACAATTAGAAACTGTTACGAATACAACGTTCTTAGGTCTCCATATTCAAGACAATCTCAAATAGAATTGTAAAGTTTACAATCTTAATTCCCCATTAAGCAAATTGTGACACGCAATCCAAATCCTTGTTCACATAGTTAGTCCACGTATTTCCCGTTGCGTTATTTTGCAAACGTTTACATGCATTTGCGTTACGGCGTTATCTTCTGAGGCAATTCTGATCTGAGCATCAAATTTCCAGACTTCAGAAGAGGATAGTTCGGATAATTTGTCAATCTCTCCCCGAAACTCTTGTAAACCTTTTTTTTAGGAATTAAATGACTGAACACTTCCCTGCATTTATATTTATGAAACGGTCGTGTTCGTTAAGATCAAATTACTGGAGTGCCATTCTTGTTTCATAGGAAACAGACTCGCTCACGGACACAATACTCCCAATAGGAATTACATTATGGTCCTAGTGTGTCAACCATGTCATCTATGAATCGTTCTATATAGTTCCCTCCCAAAAAATATAAATGATATTATGAAATTGAATCTCTTAAAAAATCCGCAGTTAAAAGATACCTCGTGCACCATTGCTTCTACAATGTAAAACAATTTATTGATTTTAATAAAAGTTAAATCCATTTTGCACTTTATAACGTCATTTTTGTAGTACTTTTCAAATAACTTTTAAGAATTTCAAATTCTATTTTCTTTGCATGATTGTGTTGTGTCTTATGATTCATATTAATTTAGTTTTATGTGTACTCAACTGTGGCACGGTTGTGTACATTAATTCTGTAGTCTCAACCTTGCCGGTGTTTTTCTTTGATTTTCCTTCGCGTAGAGGCGGATTTCATATACAGGTTCTGTATACATTTGTCTAGGGGTATGTTTATTAAAACAAGAAATCGTGAATTTTGTGTTATTGAAATTCCTATGATCTATAAACACTATACTCAGTTTAATCTATAGTTAGATAATAATTAAAACATGTAAAATATTTTGTGTGTGTAAAATTACAAACATGTTGATATTCTATTGGTATTATAACACGTAGCTAACTTTCTATCTTATCAAGCAATTTTTGCTGAAATTTTTCTATCCGCCCATTCCTTAGGGTTCTTGATCAGAATTGATGGGATGGTCCCTTACTTGCTTCCGGAGAGCAAATTAGTTTATTTTCTTCCACGTGGTCAAACGCATTTTACACTGCTTTTTTGACAATACATTGATATTTATTTCAATATTCTCCTATTAGTAATTCATCAATTTTCCTACATGCCATTACTGTCGCCACTTTACCCCGGCCTTGTGAAAGATCTCTTTCGCCTATTTATTCGCAACTTTGTTTCAGCTGACATATGGCTCCTGAATACTTTGTTTTTCAGAACAATTTTTAAACTCATTCCTTTTCTTTCCGCAATGCTCAAAGAGACTTCTTTATCAACGCAGATCCACTCCTAATGATCAAACCGTTGTCATTTGGAGCAACTAATAAGTTCAAAATAATCATCCTCTCTGTATGATGCAAATTCCATGTAATCCCTCTTTTCCTCCGTAATTCCATTGCTGTTTGGAGATCCAATTCGAGAATATGTTACTATATTGCCTCTCATATCGTTTTACTATATGTTTTACTATTTCACTGTTTCTTCTCTATGTACTCCGTAAATAATGTTTGAGCTACCTGCTTGATATTCCCTATCTTTACCTCCGTACTATCACTGAGTACCTCTCAGAGCACATTTTCATCCTCTTCTTCCGGAAACCACAACAGAATTCTTCCCCTTTTTGTTTCCCTGCCACTTATCACTAATATCGTTTTCACTTTTTCCTTCAATTGCAATTGAATATAATCAACTATATTCACATTTTACCCCTATTGCCTTTTCTGTACCAATATCTTTGATCCTTGAATAGCATGTGCGAACCTCCTTCTCCCAATACCCTGGGTATGTTGCAGTATTTCCCATTCGTATTCTTTCACTCCCTTCTTGTAATAATTTTTCTTCCTCGCCTGCATGTTTATCTACACGCTTTAGGCAATCCCGCACGTATTAGTTCCAATTTAACGGTTTCTTGTGTTCGTCGCATGACTTGAATGTCCTTTTCTAACCTCTTCCATATATTTCCACCCTCCCTCATTGCACCTTCTACTTGTGTAAGAACACATTGAGTCGTCAACTCAACTGCTTCATCTCCATACCTTTCTACTTACCCTATGCGACTAATTACTTTCTCTTGAATGCCATTGCTTGTCTCATGCATAAAGCATATTATTTCCTCCCTCACTTCTTGCAAATCTACTTTTCCTACTTGGTGTGTTATCTCATTTGCTGTTTTACTCTCAACTAACTGTAGTATTTCCCTCATCCCCTCGTTTCTTTCCTGTAACATCATCAGCACCCACCACATTTCTTCGTAATTTTTCGTACCGTTTCTGTACGTTGTTTAGTTTCTTCTTTCCCTTGTCCTCCGCTACAACTTTCTTCTCCTTCCGTCCTCTAATTCAAGTGGCAATAAATTCTTTCTCATCTTCTTGTGACATTGTTTCACTTCCTTCGCTTGATAAACTGCTCCTACTGGGTGAGTTCACATTATCCCGTCCAACCATTCCTCGAACTTCGATTTCCTCTCTGTTTTCCTCTTTATCCATCATTACCTTCCCGTTGTTCCCTTGATATACGTCTCTCACAGTATATATA
>NNCF01131406.1:96994-107813 GCA_002313205.1 Laupala kohalensis | reverse complement strand
GACCCTAATCTGAATACAATATAACATTATTCAAGTCCCCGTTAGAGCGCCAATTTATCTAATGCACCCTCGATCGAATAAAAAAATTACATTCTATTAAATTACTCAGACACATTTAGATTTAAATAAAAATAAGGATTCGGAACTCTGATGCAGACTATCACAATTTTATTTTGATTTCTCGAGTTGAACATATTCCCACAGAATCGACACGTACAAATATTTCTTCCCCATAGAACAATTAAGGAAACATTATTCTGCGATATTACTGTTACAAATGTTATTATTTAATATCTTTCGTGCATTTAAATTTCATAATACACAGAACCACTAATATTCTTTAAATTTAATGACATAATGTTGTACGTTATGAGCTCCTTAAATAATTTAAGCGCAGAGAAAATAAAACAGTTCATCTAAGATGATTCTTGAGGTTCTTCTCTCTTCTACAAATAAATACATTACGAAACTCTTTATTTCGATGGGCCGTTCTCTTATAACAGATACGCGTACCTCATCGAATTACAAATATTGCAAATCCCTATCATTTGATGCCACATCAATTAAGTTTCGTCTCACAGAGACAGATACTCACAACCCACAGATCTTCGTCGAAATCGTGTGTAGACCTAGCTCGTTCATCCTACAGCCTCCTCCATAATATACGACTTCGTCGTACTCGCAGCTGATTGCCTCGTACTGCTCGTTCGTCCTTTGCCGGGTGCAACCTTGACCACGCAGCCTGTCTTTGATGCTCGCTGGCACGTCGGTCTCCAGTGTGGTTCTACTGTTCACGGCTTCTAGCCAGCGGCGAATTCTCATATTCAACAGCGTATTTACGCTTCTAACTCACGTAGCGATTTAACTTTCGCGTTATGCAGCCGGACATTCTGTACTTCACTTGGAGGACTTTATACGTGATTGAAAATACTACGTACTCGCAAAAATATCTTTCTAACGTAATCTCGATCTGCTTCGAAGAATTTACTTCGACTCCAAACAACTACGTCTCTCTCGGACGATTACAAGTCGCGAAAGGCTCGATAGATAAAGAACCGTCTCCCCCGGACGGTTTTGAATAGTGTGAGCGATACACGGGGAATTGCCTCTCTTTACCCCTCGCATCTCCCCACTCCCAATGCTATCTAGATCATGTGCTAAGACAATACCCAATCGAGTGCTCACAAAAAGGTACGCGCGGCTAACTCCCAAAGGGTGTGTTTACATAGCCTTCTACATTGATGTTTAACTCCTGAGAATCTTTTCTACACATCGCGCAGGGAAAAACGCGCCCCGACCTGACGCTAAGTTTGAATTTCGTTTCTTCCTGGGTTCTATGTTCTAATTAAATTGGTTTTCACTGCAATTTTGTTTATATTCATTTTAATAAATCCTCTAACGATTTATGGTTCCCATTTACATGATTTTGACTAGCTGTATAACCCCTATTGCTTCTCGGAGAGCAAATTCGAAACGAAGGTGGCAATTATACCTCTTCACTTGTCCTCCAAACTGAATGAAGAATCCACCACGTAGATAGGCCCTAGGTGCAAAAATGTGAATTTAGACGAAGTCAGTGCTCGCCATTGACGCATCACAGACAATTGACCTCTAGACGTTATTCGGTTACACACTAGGTAAACACAGGAAAACAATTCTCTTCTCCATCATTCCGGCCGCGAAAACCTTCATGCATTCATTACACTGGGGTTCTTTTGTACTCCTATCTATAGTTAGCTTCTAGTGTAATATTATGCACGATCTTTTCCTTAAATATTTGAACAGCGGTCCTTTATTACCTATAGCTTACCTCATAATTATACTTTTATGTTTTTTTCTTAACCACTGCTTCTAGTTGTTACAATAAAAGCAACAGATATAATGGATATATAAGTTCTCACCTTCTGTAAAAATTTGGCGCCATTCTTTTAAGACGTTTTCTAGTTATTAATTGTTGTCTCATCAAGATTTCAACAGTCCAATTGTAGCTCATATCTATTTTTTATCTTCGACAATTTCCATGTAGTTTTCTTAAAATATCTCTCACACCTCATGAAATGTCTACCTTTTCATTGAATTTATGCAAATGTATTTATTATCGTGTATGACACCTTTGCAATAAATACAAAATGGTAGACTCCCTATTTATCATAATTGATCCGATATGGGCGATGCTGCAGTGAATCATCTATATTTACTTACATAGACTGTTAATTACATTACCCTTCCCATAGTTTGCCGTGGTCGGGTAAGAACGACCCAGAATGTCAACGGTCAGGAATCCAATTGAACTAATTTTTTACCCATTTGTTACTCTCTTCCTTGTGAATTTGAAATCCAAGTAAGAGAATTTGCAAAAGGTGGAACTTTGGTTGATAGTTTCACATGTACCCTTCGGTAAACGGTAGACGTTCTGTATCTTGTTTTCTCTTCTCATTTCATTACAGTGAGTAAAAGATTGAAAAGAATTTTATTTTTTGTTGACTCACTTCAAGGAAATTAATTTAGCGCGAATAGCGGAGAGGCGATCAATATCTCTGTGCAACATTATGGAAGTTGGCAAACATGGAACCTTTGAGAGTACTTAACTCTCGATAATACATTTAAGTTAGAATTTTCAAAACTTTTATCTTAATTAATATCAAACGATCATGTAATTCTGTAAAAAATTTGTGATTAAATAATTTCATTGTCGTAAAGTTATTGTTACTCGAGTTGACCCTCGAATAGAAAATAAACCAGAAGCCTACATATCGAATGCCTTGTCAAATATTCACTTAGTTTACTATCGCATTGCATTGACCAATCAGAAGCAGAATATTTCATAACTCTGCAATGCATGATATACAGTTCCAGAATCACAATCGTCACCGACCTCCGAAGAGAAGAAGACTATGACGACAATCGCGCTCTTGTATTCGTTAGTGGAGGAAAACAAATTCCATAGTGATTACAACAAGAGGCTGGTGTGTCGTCTTCAATTTATTATTAGGGAAGATGCCTCCAGATTATATGCAAGTGGCGTCTTCCATTAACATCACAGACAATAAAAGCAAAAAACTGTTAGATAAGGATTTCTGAGAGATATCATTTTATGAGCAACAATGATTTGTATTGCAAAGAATGATGTACTAAAAACTTAGGATCTATTTTGAACTACTCTCTGAGATACATCTGACACGTGTACAAAAAGTCCGAAAACCTTCAATGCGATCTCTACACGTAATACGCGTGCATTAAAGTTTTCAAATGCATCTTGCAAGTGTCGTATTATCTCACTTCATAAAAGTCATTATTGTATAAAATTTCTGGCGATCGGAATCAGGAAGTATGGAATCAAAAAAGAAAAGAAGAAAAAGAATATTTAAAATGCTCTAGGGAACTCTGTCCCACAGTCAGACAATTTATAATTGAAAAGACTGAGCAGCCAGTGCGTCAAAATTCAATGACATTAGAACAGAGGGAAAGCGAGAAATAATACAATAGTGACGAAACTTAATACGCCTTACATGCAAATTACTTTGAATTTCACGTTTATAGTGTATGAGAAGTGTATAAGAAGGTTAAGGCTTCTCTTAAATTAATAAATCATCAATAAAAATCCATTTTTGTAATAAAATTGACAAATTAACATTAATGTTTGTAATTAGACGATTTTCACTATTTTTTAATTCAATTCTCATTCTGTATATTTTATTTTTGCTATTCCAAATATGAATAATAAGTCATATTTTTACATTTAAAATACAATCATACGTATTATTCCCAAAAAAACATTTTTCCTTGTGTAGAATGATTTTAATATTCACTTTTTAATGTGTAAGGCATTTGGTTTAGTTGTGCAATTTTTTTTCGCATCGTATGACACCAAAAACAATGATCAGTTGATATGTGACTTTTTATGTTTTTGAACCGCGTATATACATAATCAATGAACCCAGTGTAGCACGAGAAAATAAATGGATATTCGTACGTAACCGTTCATCTCAGCGATCTCTACACGCATATCGGTCGTTTACTAGCACTTTTACATATCAACTACTTCCCATTTTACTTCTATGGGTTGTATGTTTGTCTTTACTCCACGGGAAATAAACATTCTCTTAACCCTAGAATGCTAACATGGAGTTAATTTTACTCCTCCTGGGAGATAAAGAGATGTTTCAAAGGTTCACCAACAGGTAGCGCGCTGCCCATCCAGCTATGCATTCTCTAGGATGACTCTTCAGTTGTGATCCAGCCACCAAGGCATTGACTCATCCGGAGCGCTCTCTGCATTTCATCTTCCAAAGGTATGTAAGTAAAAATTTCTCCATGTTAGCAATAAGGTTCACGGGATAGAGTCAAATTTACTTCTTGTTAGTTTATAATGGTTCATGAGCCGGAGTAGAATTCACTCCATATTAGTGTTGCACGCACTTCAGTGAGAGTAAAATCTCATCCAGTTTTGAGGTGAGGTCCAATCTTAAGAGTACCGGTCACTCCTTTTGGCTTTCTTGCTAACTATCAAAAATATGTAGACAGTACTTTCAATACGTCAATACAGTTCCACTCCAACTTACAATTATATTATCTTATTTTTAGGAACATTCAACATGGAGAGGGACCGTAAATTAACCGATCCAGAAGAGATTAGGGCGGTTCTGGAAGAGCTTGAGGATGACGATCCCATAAGCAGCTCGGAAGACGAAGAGGAGGACAACAATCTTGACGTTGATTGGAACGTAGATGAAGAAAGTGACTCGCCATCAGATGGTGACTCTGACATCGACGGAGATGTTTTTACTGTTGAAGAGATTGACACTTCCATTTAAAACAATGAGCCTTCAACATCTTCGAGCTCGACAAAAAGAACCTCGACGACAGATCAAGGAGGATCTCGGAAACGCCAGAAAACAGGACTCGATGACTTCGTCAGTGGGGCAGACAAAGAAGAGGCTTGCATCGTCACTCCAGATTCTAGCATTCTCCGAGGAAAGGAGGATAAAAGTGGTAAGGCGTTCATTTGGAAAACAAATGCTGTCTCGCATTCTGGGAAAACCTCCTCAAAAAACGTTGTGCACATAATGCCTCGACCGTGTGGTGCCGCTAAAGATGCTGTTCAACCGATTGAATGTTTTTCTCTATTCATCACCGACGAGATGCTTCAAGAAGTGGTGAAGTANCCAAATTTGCGAAAAAAACCAGTTCGACTCCCAGTGATTTGAAATCCTTGGACTAATTGAAAGCTTTACTTGGACTATTCATCTACTCGGCAGTGAAAAAAGACAGCCACTTACCGACGAACATGCTATTCAGTAGTTCATACTGTGGAGAATATTATCGTACTACCATGTCAAAGCAGCGATTCGAATTTTTGGTACGTTGCCTTCGTTTCGACAGTAAAACAACGTGTGAAGAACGTCTCAAAATTGACAAACTGGCCCCAATTACTGAGCTGTGGAATTCCTTCCTGGAAAATTGTCGGGCTCACTACAAACCAGGATCATATTTGACAATCGATGAACAGCTGGTGAAATTTCGAGGAAGATGCTCATTTCGCCAATATTTGCCGAACAAGCTAGGAAAATACGGCCTCAAAAAGATACTGATATGTGATTCAGGAACGAAGTATTTGATCGACGGAGTTGCTTATTGTGGAAAAGGGACATTGCCTGTTGGAGTATCAGCCGATGCTTACGTCAACTGATACTTTCTGTGAGAAACACAAACAGAAACATAACGTTCGATAATTGGTTTACAAGCATACCCCTCGTTAGCAAACTCCTGAAGGAAGACGGTTTGACCACTGTGGGAACAATTCGGAAGAATAAGCGAGAACTGCCTCCAGAACTAGTGAACGTCAACTACAAAAAAAGAAAGGTTGGACTTCGATGTTTCTTTTTCATGAAGATATGACTGCAGTATCATATAAGCCAAAAGCCAACAAACTCGTTTGCTTGGTCTCTTCCTCGCATGATACGCCTGATACCCCTCCCTACAGTGGTAAACCGTTGATTCATGAATACAATGCCACCAAGGGTGGCGTGGACACCCTCCACCAGCCGTGTGGAAATATGTCATGCAATAGAAAAACGAAACGTTGACCTCTCTGTGTCTTCTACTATGTGCTGAATTTCGCTTGCACGAATGCATATGTGTTCTTCAAACATAATCTCTCACGACGTAATCTGCAATCTGAAAAACAGGCGCAGTCGTCAACAAGAAGTGCTACCAAGAAGTCGAAGAAAGTTGCTTCAGCGAGTCAGAAGAAAACGCAGAAGGACAACTGACTTTCCAACGACTCGCATGAATTTCATGTTGAAGATACAAGAGCAACTGACGATGTCTTGGAAGAATAAACGACTATGCACTCGACTACCGAAAGAGCTGCGAAATGCAATTGAAGTAAATCTTGGTTTATCTCCTTCTGTGGGGAGCTAACAAGCGAGAGTCGAAAGCCATCCAGCAGAGAAGAAAATGTATAGCAGTTTCTGTCACTCGTCAAAAAAGAGGTACACTACCACATTTTGCAAAAAATGTGCGAAAGCAATTTGCGGAAGTCATCAAGTGAAATTTTGTGAAGACTGTTCTTCTTAGAACCCTGATTTTTTTTAAAGTACGAGTACTTTTGTTTTAATTTTTTCAATGTTTCTTTTATTCATTCCTATTTTGGGTTCGCGATGATTGGAATTTTTATTACAAGAGTATTTTTTTCACATGACTTCGATCATGATTCTCGAATATTTTTTTTACAGCGGAGGGAACTGTTTCTTTTCATACCTATAGGCTGATAACATACATCAAACACATTTAAATTTTTATCACGTGGCATGTATGTTCAGATTCGTTTACAGCTCTAGTCTTGTTCTGTGAATTGTAACCAAAAGGCTGTTGAATGCATTTTTTAGTTACCTATGTGATTTATGGAATTTTTTTAGTTGCCTATGTGATTTATTCTTCATCCGAATAACAGTTAAAAGTGACTTATACTTTGCTATTTTTTGTTCGACTGACCTGCATTTTTATTGTTTTATTGAACATGTGATTATAAGAATTAATTATATGGAAATATTTTCTTTCATTGTTTGTTTTTATTAAATTTAGCAGAAGTCAAAAACAATTTTGTCGGGTCGGAGTAAAAATTACTCCATGTTAGCATTGCCCGCCTAGTTGAGTCATGTTAGCATTCTAGGATTAAATTCTATCGGGAGTATTACTATTTCTCTCATCAGTCCCTAGAATATTCGACACAAAAAAGTTCACGTCATTTTCAATTATTTTTAGATATTATCCCTTCTCAAGCGCTTCTAAAGGTTGTACCTTCATGTGCGATGAATGTGAACTTAAACTGTTTTGTTAACTAATGTTCTATTTATTTAGAACGTCAAGTGTGTAAAATTTTATAAATTACTAGCAGAGTTCCTGCGACTTTGCTCACGTGAATTCTGCAACATATCTGCAACTTTATTCTTTCTCACATTCCCATTGGTATCCAGTGAGATTACTATTAGATTACTAAATTGTATCTGATTCTTCTATCCGGTTGGAATAGCATTACACCCCAGTGTGAGACGCTCAGATTAGTAGATTAATACAATCTGTTTTATTTTTGATAAATATCAAGATAATAATTTCTAAAGACTCATTAACTACGTTACAGGTTTGGTACATGAAATATTCCTCACTATTCATACCTGCTTTATGCGTATTTGAAACACTACTGTTACATAAGAGGGTAAAGGCGAAAATGAACCAGTCATTACCATTTGGTTTTTGATATTGTGTTTTCATATCCGTATTCGCCTCATACATGTGAGATACACTTATAATAATTCTTTATTACTCTTTTTAGAAAAATAGTGTACAATATTAGACAGCGATGAAGAGATTTTGCAGTACACATAGTCAAATGGTTGTTAGGATGAGGAAAAATCAATATTGTGGAAGGAGACAGGACACTTCTGGAATATAATGTTAAAAATGAAGTATCTTCCATTATGACTGATGACTCACAGAGGATACGGCAACGGATTACCTCATTAGTATCAGAATATCGGAGACACTTCATAACTTCATTGCGGTACTACCACAAACGTAGCACAACAAAACAATTGAGAATCCATATCCTTGTGTAAACATAACTGTTGCATCTAATGCAGCTGCAACGGATTTGGGAAAATCGTCGACTTAGACCATTACTACTCTAAAAGGCAGAACTTATGTGAAAACGACACGGGTAATTTTATCCACTTTTCGTACATAGTGTGATTTACTTGTTATTCGTAACAATTGCAGGAAATCCTTAGAATGCGAGCTCCTGTGTTCGTGATTACGTAAAGAGCTCCCGTGCAACCTCAGAACAGCGTATTTGCCCATTGATTACATTGTTTATTACTTAATTTTAACGTATAATTCATACATTATATTATATATTTTGTAATACAAAATGCAACAGTTCACATTCTTTTGATCATCAATATTCTATCCTTTCTAAACCCTGGAATCATATTTCTTTGAATAACCGAGCGAAGAGAGTGAAAGACGACGACGACGGGGCGGGGGTCGGGTGGCTGTAAATCCTAGGTGCTTAGGAAGAGGGTGCTCCTGCCGTTATGTGAAATTTAAAACTCTTGGAACCTTTTTCTTCTCGGACTATCAAAGGCAGAATGCACTATACTCCAACTTTTTTAATACATTATACTTTCCTTCATAAATGTTATAAAGAACCTTTCAGACTCTTGTCCTTACGAGTCTACTAATATCAGAAGTCAGGTAATACTACAATATATTTTCGTGTGGTGTCAAGTTACCTTTAATAAGTATAATTCATCGTTTCCCACATAGTGAATTCTTTAAGGCGTAGCTGTTTGCAGGAAGTGAGCTGCTTGGCAGGTGACTTCGAGCGGATAAGGGGTTGACCATAAATGACATAACCCAAAATTACTATTTTTCAATACTCTCCCTCCCCTTCATAACGCACCTGTTACCATTTCCCTCGCCCAATTAAAACAAAACGCTGAAACGTACCCCGCCCGTTCCGTTAAGAAACATTTTTGACGCTTTTTTGTTATGAAATTTGATGCACTGACTTCATTGTGTGTTCCTCATTGCTCTCACCAAGTGGTTGAGTACATAGATTACAGTAACAAATTTAAAGGTTAAAAGTGCCCTTTAAATCATTCTCTATATAACTTGTTGCACGACACCAAGGCTAGTAACCCCTACCTGGCCATATCGCATAGGAACGTTGTTACAAACCCCCCTACCTATGTGCGTTACGTAATTTACGGGTGGTTTTTAATGATTTCCTGTGGACAAAATCTTCACAAAAAATGAGGCAACCTTATTGTCATTTTACCTGGCAGGTTACTTGCCTCGAAGACCTTTGAGGCAGGTAGTCTCCCACCCACACACATATATACCCTCCCACAACTTAAAAACTGTTACGATCTTTGAAATGGATTCAAGGAACTGTCCATGAAATGCAGACAAAAGTGTTTTCGAAATTCTAAAGGTTTCTAAAGGTGTGATTTAATGTGAAATTATTCTTTTTGTTTTATATTTTCATCCAATCTTACCAATGAATTAAGATATCACGGTTGTAACATGCAAACGTGGTATTTTTGTCTGCACTCATTATTCCGCAGGATAAAGGTACAGCAGCCAAAAGAACTCCCGTGCGAACTCCATTGATGTAAAATGACACGTGAGATCCATATAGAGGAATTTGAGGACCTAGAACAACCTTTATAACACAATGAAATCAAACAAGTGCCAATATTTAATAACATTTAATTACTCATTAATTACCTGTCTCAAACTCTCAGCATTCTTCTTAAGCAGACACAATCATTAAACAATAATAATAAATTTATTGTCAAAAAACAGTACAGACTGCGTATGACCACGTGGAGGACAATAAACTAATTTACTCTCCGGAAGCAAGCAAGGGACCATCCCATCAATTCCGATCAAGGGCCCTAAGGCAGAGGCGGATTCAAAAATTTCAGCAAAAGTTCCTAGATAAGATAAAAAGTTAGCTGCGAGTTATAATACATATATAATGTCAATATGTTTGTAATTTAACGCAAATATGTTTGTAAATTTACATGTACAAGTTATTATCGAACTATAGATTATTCTGAGTATAGTGTTTAAAAATCATAAGAGTTGAAAAAACACTAAATTCACGATTTATTGTTACAGTAAACACGCCCCTAGACAAAGCCTAGAGAACCTGTATAAGAAATCCGCCTCTACTCGAAGGAAAAACGGAGAAAAACCCGGGCAAGGATGGGGCTTATTAATAATAACAATATTAACAATACGCTTATTAATAATATTTCATCTATCTGATAATTATATATGAATTAATTACTACTAAATGACGCAAAAATAATACCAAATTTTTACCATTCAAAATTATTTTAACATTTTTTTCTTTATATGTCAGTGGAAAGTTAGAATGTGGCACATAGTTAAAACGTGTCTAAATCTAATAAAATCAAATAATATTAACACAAAATATTATAACAATTGAGTAACAAAATAATTTTTTATTAAAAATTAATTAATTAGTAAAGAACATTATACTACGTACGTATAAAAATCTCAGTTTACATAAAAAACAATACAATCATACATTACACAAAAAATTAGAACTAATATAATCAACAATAAAAATAATATTTATTGTTAAATTGTCACAACATTCCAAACACATGATTCACAATAAAAAAATGTAAATAAACAATCATATTCGAAACTGAGAAAATAAGCATATCAACACGATTCAAATGAAAATTTAATACACAAAGAATTTCAATTATTTCCCACC
>NNCF01131406.1:47570-96800 GCA_002313205.1 Laupala kohalensis | reverse complement strand
CATAAAATGCAAAAAAAGAAGAAAAAAGAAAAAAAATGTAAACAAGAAACTTTTAATTTGTCATATTTTGAAGTGATTTTGTTAGCGTAGAAAATAATGGAATATGCATTTGTTCATAGCTATTCATTTATTTGAATCAAGTTTACAAATCGTTATGTGAAAAGAGTTAATTCAGAAGCACTTGAATGAAAATACGAAGTATGTTAGGTCCGTTAGGCTTGATAAACCTTAAGAAACGTTTTTAATGTTTTTTCCACCAAACACACACAAAAAAACAAATTTTAATACTACAATAAAGGTAGGAACTAAATACAACAACTGAATCACGAAAACTCGAGAAAATTAAAATAATTAGGAAGATTATACTGAAAAATACGGAGAGCTCATTCACAACCGTAGCTAAAGCCAAGAGCAGGTTAGCCAACCTTCATTTCATAACTATTCATTTATTTGAATCAAGTATACAAATCGTTATATCAAAAGAGTTAATTATTCAATCACTGTATAAACTCAAAAAAACCTCAAACAATGTTGTTTATTATACAATTATATCCAAAATTAACTTTGACTACTCTCCTGATAGTCTTATAAAGAATTTATTCGCTGACACTATAGACAAACCGTAATAGAAGTCATGGTATTTCACAACGTTACGGAAAAAATGTGGCAGAGGATACAATTATAAACATTTATGTCAACAATGCAAAAACAATAAACTTTTAATTTGTTATATTTTGAAGTTATTGTGTTCGATTAATAAAATGGAAAATCCACTTGTTCATAGTTATTCATTTATTAAAAATCAAGTTTACAAATCGTTGTACCAAAAAAGTTAATAATTTTCACTGTCTTAACTAAAAAAGTCGTAAACAATGTTGTTAAAAATACAATTATCTACAAAATTAACGTTGACTACTACCTTTATAGTCTTATAAACAATATTTTCAATGGCACACTGGCCGAGACGTGTAAAGAACCTATGATATTTCAAAGCGTTTTTTAAAACCCATTGCAGAGGATTAGAATATGACAATATCAGGCGAGAGTTTATTATTGTTAAAGGAATTGATAGATTATAAGCAATATTTAGTTAATTTTTTGAATGTATAAATCATTATAATGGTGACCGTTTTCGATATGAATAAATTTATACAAGATTTGGAAAATAAATAGCTATGAACAAATGCATTTTCAATTTTATTACCCTCAAGAATTACATCAAAATACAAAAATTGTGGGATTAAACGGGAATAAACTGGGACACGTCATCTAACACACTAAACCTATTCTGAGCGAAGTGTTGGGGTGGTGCATGTGTCGTTGGTCTAACCGGATGATAGCAGTTGGAAGGACGGCGAGAATTCCCGACTGTAGTCCAACCGCCGTTCGTGTTCTTATTGACCTCTTCCGGCATACTGACCCTTGCCCAATATAATGTACTAAGTCATTGTACGCCTTCTGAAGACCAACTTTGAATGCGTTGAGGAATGCGATAGTTTTTATTGTTGTGAGTTGGTTAACTTCTTAACGACAAAAAGCAAATGAGAATACACGAAAACTGACAATTAACACTGAATGAAGAGTATTAGTATAATAATAAATTTATTACTGCGGATGTTACAAATGAGATATTAAATAAATAAATAAACAAATAAATCGACGATTAATATTACTGAAATAATAATTTAGAACGACAACAGGAGGCTAATTAACTCGACAATAACTACTCTATATTATGTTAAAATGTAAAGAAATACGAAAAGAAACAAGAAAAACGAATTGTAAAGTGATGTAATATATCTACGGAATTATGACGATAAAACGTGGATGCAACAATGGGGCAGGGTTTCTTTGAAAATTTAATTATTATATGATAGAATATGCAAGAGAAAATCTAAATGCACCCTAACGTTTAATCTTGATGCACCATGAAACTAAGTTAATGATACCGTTGTTACTTACGTAAACTTTATCACACCCTTGAGAAGCACTTGAATGAAAACAATACGAAGTATGTTAGGACCGTTACGCTTGGTAAACCTTAAGAAACGTTTTTAATGTTTTTTCCACTAAACACACACACACAAATTTTAATACTACAATAAAAGTAGGAACTTAATACAACAACTGAATCACGAAAACTCGAGAAAATTAAAATAATTAGGATGATTATACTGAAAAATACGGAGAGCTCATTCACAACCGTAGCTAAAACCAGGAGAAGGTTAGTCAACCTTCATTTATAACTATTCATTTATTCGAATCAAGTTCACTACATTATATAAAAAAAGTAAATTATTTAATCACTGTCTTAACTCAGAAAATCTGACGTAATATTGCTAATAATACAATTATCTACATAATTAACTTTGACAACTCACCTGATGGTATTACAAACAATTTATTCGATGGCCCTCTACCCGAGAATTTTCACGTGGGCCTTTTTAATTTTCCAGGACCGTACAAAAACTAAAATCGGCATCTCAGCACACAAACATAGTACTCTCTCGCCTGCCTCCACGCATCAACGTTCCACAAGTAAACCACGAAATTAACCTAACATCTCCCTAAAACATTGGATTGGCTAGTCTGATCCTGGCGTTAGCTGCGGTTGTGAATGAGCTCTCTCTATTTTTCAGTTTAATCTTTCTAATTATTTTATTTTTTCGAGTTTTTTGTGATTAGTAGTTGTATTTAGATCCCAACTTTCGTTGTAGTGTAAAATTCTTTGTTCTGTGTGAGTGTTAAGTGAAAAAACACTAAAAACCTTTTCCTAAGGTTTTCAAACCAACCGACCAAATATAATTTCATATTGTTTTCATTCAGTGCTTCATTCCAAGGTGTAATAAAGTTTACGTAAGTACAAACGGAATCATAAATTTAACTTCTTGGTGCATTAAAATTAATTATTTTGCTGTATTTAGATTTTCTGGTGCGTATACTATTACATCATTATTAACTTACAAATAACGTACTCTATTGTTGCACTGCTCAAGTTTCGTCGTCGTAAATAGAATTATTCCAATATTTTACCATTTGTTATCGTGATCTTTTTGTAGTTATTCATTACAATTTAACATAATATTGCCTTAATTATTGTGGAATTAATTTATCTGCAGTTGTCATCCTAAATTATTTCTCTGAATTTAGTTGTCGGTTTGTTTATTTACTTATTTAAACCCTGCCCCATTGTTACACCCAAGTTATCGTCGTCATAATTTCATAGAATTAATACATGATTTTACAATTCGTTTTTCTTTATTCTTTCGTATTTATTTACATTTTAACACAATATACGGTAGTTATTGTCGAATTAATTAATCTGCAGTGGTCGCCCTAAATAATTATTTCAATCATTTTTGTCGTCGGTTTGTTTGTATATTAAATTTATTTATTATCTCATTTGTAACTTCCGTAATAATAAATATATTATTGTACTAACATCCTTCATTCAGTGTTAGTTGTCATTTTTCGTGTATTCTCATTTGCTTTTGTCGTTAAGTTGCTAACTATCTCACAACAATCGACACTATCGCATTCCTCAAAGCATTCAAAGTTGGTCTTCAGAAGGCGTACAATGACTTGGTAAATATATTGACACACGAATCAATGCGCTGGAAGAGGTCAATAAGAAAACGATCGGCGGTTGGACTACAGTTAGAAATTCTCGCTGTACTTCCAACTGCCACCACCCGGTTAGACCAACGACACATGCACCACCCCAACTATTCACTCAGAATAGGTTTAGTGTGTTAGTTGACATGTCCCTGTTTCCTCCCTTACCTACTCGTTTTATTCCCTCCCGTCCAGTACCCAGACCAGTTCACACACCACGCACTGGTAAGCACAGCCCCCCAAAGTCACGTAAAGTAGTGCTATCCAGAGATGAAATCAACACTTCCACGCAGAAATCAAACGTGCTCATACTAGCTGATTCAGACGGTCGTCAGATGTCCTCCGTATTGCGTGGATTTCTTCCTAGCCAGTTCTCAGTCTCCGGTTTCTTTAAGCCAAACGCTCGTTTGGCTGAAGATATTCGAGAACTGGACACTTACACTAAAAAAACTCACAGAGCGGGACATAGTAATCATCATAGGTGGGCAGAACGACATTAACTTGGGTGGTCATTTCAAAGAATCTGAACATCTACAAAAACTAAAAATGGCCTCCTTGCACGAATATAGTGCTCTCTAACCTGCCTCCACGTTTCAACGTTCCACAAATAACCCAAAAAATTAACCTGGCAAACATCTCCCTAAAACATCATCTGGCAGACACAAAGATCACATTGTTTAATTTGCAACCACACCTCACTGCCAAGGACTTTACCCAGCACGGTTTACACCTGAGACCGTCTGGGAAACATCACTTCGGTTCTCTCCTAGCTTCACATCTCACCTCACATCATCAGCCTGTCCCATTACACACTCCTCCACCTCATCCTGCACCTACCTCATCTCCCTCTTTCTCCATCTCCCTCTGCTCGTACCTCATCACCATCTCCTCTTCCTATCTCGACACCCATTCCTTCTCCTTTCCCCCGTTCTTTCACCTACTTCTTCCTCATCTCGCACGTCCTTATCTATTGCTTCTGCCGCCCCCATACACAGTTACAACTTGCGCTCAGGAGTACGATATGGTACTCGAAGGTGACAATTGCGTTCTGGTGCAGTGTGCGGGATTGATCCGGAACTAGAAGCTGCACCAATTTCAAATTCCTCTCCACAATCTAACGTCGATTCCATTTCTCGTGAGTCACAAACTCTTTGCGAAAATAAAATACATATATTTCATCATAATATCCAATCCCTTTCAAACAAATTGCCAGACATTGAAATTCTGGTACATGAAAATCCATTCGATTTGCTATGCCTTAAAGAACATTGCTTTCAACTAACAACATCAACAACACTGCTATTTTTAATTATTATTTAGCAAGTTCTTACTGTCGGAAAAATTTTAAAGAAAAAAATACGTGTATCTACGTTCGTAATGATATTTTATCTTCTCCACTGACAGGCTACGAGAACTTATGCGTAGATAGTGTGTTCGAATTTTCTGCAGTTAATATGACCGACACGGGTATTGTTATTTTGTGTATTTATAGACGTCCTCAATCAGATCTTGATATATTTTTTCGGAACATCAAAATTGTTTTAAAACATTACCCACATAAATCTGCTAAATCTATCGTTATATGTGGCGATTTCAACATCGACTTCCTGAGTACATCCGACTCTGCACATTCAACAGTTAATCGAATCAAGAATCTTATATACTCCTTCAACCTTATTACTACGATAAACGACCACACTTACCTCTCCAGCTCATTTTAAACATTGCTAGATCAAATTATAGTCAACTATGAAATCTCGTATCTCTCTGAAGTGTTTATTGCCGGATACAGTGATCACAGTGCTCAAGTATTGACTATTATTAATAAACTAAAACCACATAAAATCCTTTACAAATTTACAAGAGAGTTTAATGACATAAATAAATCCATATTTATAAATTATTTGCGTGAAGAAACATGGAAAGATGTTTACAATTGCCAAAACACCGACGACAAACGCAATGTATTTATCTGAATATTCGTAAAACATTACAACTCTAGCTTTCCCATAAAACGCAAGTTAATTAACACAAAGAAATACAATAGATGGATCACCCAAGGGATTAAGATTTCTTCAATAAACAAACACAGTTTATATTATCTTTCAAAACGCTATACCCAACCACCCGAATTCCATAATTATTTTCGTAAATATAAGATTATTCTTTGAAAAGTAGTCTATGCAGCTAAAGTAATGGAAAACGACAGGCATATACTAAAATCGAACAACCGGATGAAAGCCATGTGGAATATTGTTAAAAATTACACGTCAACTTCTGAAAACGGCGAAGAAAATGTTTCTTTACTAAACGATGGCAAAATCGTAACAAATCCTGAGGACATCGCAAATTTGTTTAATTCTCACTTCTCAAAAGTTGGTAAAATAACGAACTCAATATATCCAAATGAATGTCCTCCAATTATTAACACTTACATACCCAATTCTATGTTCACTTCCGAAACTAACGCCAGTGAAGTCATGACAATCATCAGCTCATAAAAAAACAATTTTCAACAGGAATAGATGATATACTCGAGTTTATTGTTAAATTTTCGTTATACATTATATTACATCCACTAATAAATATTTTTATAGTTCTTTATCGGAAGGAGTGCTTTCTAATATATTTAAGAGAGCTTAAGTGAAACCTTTATACAAGAAAGGTAACAAAACACTATGTTGGTAATTATCCACCAATTTCTCTACTACCCACTTTCCCAAAAATCCTTGAAAAATTGTTCTATAAGCGACTTCTAGATATTCTATCAAAAAATAACATTATCTCTGACGACCAACACGGTTTTAGGAAATCCTTTTCCACTACAAGTGCCATTTTCTTTCTTAAACGTTGTTACCACATCTCTTCACCGCGGAAAAATCCTTTATGATGATTTTCTTGATTTATACAAAGCATTCGATGTCATCGATCACGGAATTCCCCCTTCCAAATTGCGTTCTTTAGGCATTCGTGGACTTCCTCATCAATGGCTGACTTCTTATTTAAAAGATAGATGTTAACAAGTCAAAATACCGTATACTGGAAAAAAAATACTTCAGCGTTGTGTTTCAGAAACAAAGTCACTTACTTGCCCCAAGGTTCAATTCTCGGTCCTATACTCTTTTTATTGTATGTGAACGACATGTCATCAGCCACATTACATTGCAAAACGGTTCTTTTTGCTGATTACACTAATTTACTATGTAAACATGCCTATGCACAAAAAGTTTTGTCCAACTTCTCGGGTTTGTTCCATGTAAATCGTCTCATTGTAAACACTGACAAAACAGTGTCTATGTCATTTCACAATGGTTTCACAAAATCTCTACCCCAGGTTTCTCTTTCTTTAAACGGAACACAATTAAAAACTGTTACGAATACAAAATTCTTAGGTCCTCATATCCAAGACTACATCAAATGGAGTGGTCACGTTGACAATCTTAATTCCCAATTAAACAAATTGTGTTACGTATTCCGAATATTAGTTAAAGCAGTTAGTCCACGTATTTCCCGACGCGTATATTTTGCAAACGTTTACTCCCATTTACGTTACGGCATTACCTTCTGGGGTAATTCCGGTCAAAATATTCCAACATTCAAAATTCAGAAGAGGATAGTTCTGATAACTTGTAAATCTCACCCCCGAAACTCTTGTAAACCTTTATTCAAGGAATTAAATATCTTAACACTTCCATGCATTTATATTTATGAAACGGTCTTGTTTGTTAAGACCGAATTACTGTACTGCCACCCTTGCTTCATACGAAACAGTCTCGTTCACGAACACATTACTCGCAATAGAAATTTTATTCATCGGCCTAGAGTGTCAACCACTCTTCGCCAAAAAGGAGAATATCATTCGGGAATTCTTATTCTAGGCCCAAGAATATAAAATATATTATGAAATTGAATCTCTTCAAATCAGCGGTTAAAAACTACCTCCTGCACCAGTGCTTCTACACTGTAAAAGAATTTATTGATTTTAATAAAAGTTAAATCCGTCTTGTACTTTATCACGCCATTGCTGTAGTACTTTTAAAATAAGTTATGAGAATTTTAAAACTATTTTCTTGCACGATTGTTGTGTCTTATGATTCATATTAATATAGTGTTATGTGTACTTAGCTTTGGCACGGTTGTGTACATTAATTCTGTAGCCCCATCCTGGCCCGGGTTTTTCTCCGGTTTTTCTTCGGGAGGAGGCGGATTTCTTATACAGGTTCTCTAGGCTTTGTCTAGGGGCGTGTTTATTTTAACAATAAGTCGTTAATTTAGTGTTATTTCAATTCTTACAATTTTAAAACACAATACTCAGAATAATCTATAGTTCGATAATAATTTGTACACGTAAATTTTTTGCGTTAAATTGACAAGCATATTGTCATTCTATTAGTATTATAACTCGCAGCTTGCTTTTCATCTTATTTAGGAATTTTTGCTGAAATTTTTGAATCCGCCTCTTTTTGAGGCCCTTGATCGGAATTGATGGGGTGGTCCCTTGCTTGCTTCTGGAGAGTAAATTAGTTTATAGTCCTCCACGTGGTCATACGCAGTTTGTACTGTTTTTTGACAATAAATTTATTTATTACTATCTTACTAATAGGTCCTTGGCCTCCTTTCACGTCGGAATTCGCCCACTTGCCGGCTAGGACTGGTATTTCAACTCACGTGTGGCCCACACTTCCCCCTTATGCGTCTCCCCTCTATGCACATCATCTGCGACGTAGACGGATTATTCTCCGTAAAATACGACGGCCCCTGGGACTATAGTTTCAATCCGAGTTCGATCCATGTTTCCGACTGCTCTGCGTCCACTGGTCGTCTCGAGATCGAGCTCTGACTTCGTCGTGTGGTCTCCACTCTTCTGGACTTCGCCGTCCAGACTCCAGCTGCTACATGCAGTCCTATGCTGAATCTAATACGAGGACAAGCCATTTTGGCTTCGAGCCCTGGCTACGACAGCAACCCATATGTGCATTCAGCGATTCTGGCCGCACACCCGTAAGTAATCTCTTCTGTGGAGAGATTTCCACTGAAATATATGGTATTCACGTTTAAGGGCTAACCCCGAATTTTTGCATGTTATATTATTTTATTAGTTATTGTAACTCGTTTTAATGTCTTTACTTCAAACTCCCGATCAGACTCTACCGTATATCTGAGATCTCTTCCCCAGGTGTTCTGGGGTTAAACATGCCCCCGTGTGACAATATGGTACTACATTTAAAATATTAACAGACGATACACCTTTAATATCAATTTTAAACCCAAGCAAAGCCATTTCCGATAGAACTGCATAAAAGTCAAAACGATGGGCAATATTTCTATGTTTCTATTCATGTAGCATATGTTATAAATCCTCCAGCAAACATGCCAATGCAGATGCGTTGACACATCGTTGACGCAGCACCGGACAAACATTTTGACAAGTTGGATGAGGCGTGCGTCTACATACGTTGATTCTTCAAATCAAGTGTTCAATGAACTACTGGACAGAGTTCTGAACTGTCAACTTTCCAGAATATTTTAAATTTTAATGTGAAATGTCACAGAAATATAACTGGTTCTAATGTGACTAATATGATTTTAAAGTGATATGTAACTGTTTATCTTCATGCAATCCATGCCCTGATGAATAGGGCAACACACCTCGAAACGTTGGCAACCTGTAACCAAATGTAATAAACGAAGAATTGTAAAAGAGTAATTCTGTAGTGCAATGATTGTCTTTAATTAAGACATATAGTGCAGTGAAGGAGTTGTTAACATAATAAAAAGACAATCGATATTTCTTCATTGTGATAAGTAAATTAAATCTTCTACTTTAGTATACACGGTTGGTACAAAAAGAAATGAGGTCGTCTTTGGAAAATAAATTACTGAAGATTTTAAAACTATTAATTGTTTTCAAAATAGAAACCTTGACACACTTCTGTCAACGATTTGTTCTCACTTGTAAGGTGGTCTAGAAATCCTTTTCCGGAATACCCTCTAAGCAATGAGTCGAAACCGCTTAGACTTATGATATGGTCCCAGAGATGTATCTTTTGGGATTATATTAACCCGGAAGACCAAGAAAAGTAATTTCTGACCACATCAGGACTGTAGAGGTGCTAGGAATACGTTTGAATCCGTTCTGATCAGATAATCCTTGGACAGCGATGGCTTGATGCTTTGCCAAGATAAAATCAAAATTGGCGTCAATGCCTGAACTCACTCGGTTGACCTGGCCATTCAATGTTTTTAGCTTTTCCACATAGAAAACACCAGTGAGGATCTGTACATCAGCACAAATTCGGGTTGAACCATACACTGGTTACCAAATAAGACAATGAATATAGATAGCTATGGTCATCAATGCACTCATTCGAGAATTTTTTGGAGAGAGGAAGACGTGTTCCAATCGACACTTTGGCGGTTTGTCTCGGGACCTTACTCAAACACACAATTATCGTTGACAGGCTTTCATTCACGAACACTTGCTGGATCATGGCCAATGTCTTCATACCCGATTTCCCGAGTGTTACGTGGAATTTAATTGTGTAACTTTGTTCAACAGAACGTTGCATTTTAAGCTTCGACAGAGCCTACTGAGGGATCCACTTAAGTGACTGACGTTAGGTGCGCTTTGAAGCTGATTTCCCCCTCCATCGAACCCACCCAGGGAAAACGCGCTGAAACGTTCAATCGCATCAAAAAAGATAGGTCTCATTTCTTTTTATACAGAATTTGTACTTCCAGCATTCGGACATCAAGGGGATGCCGACCAGCAAAGTTTACAAAGTGTCATAGAATACGAGGCAAAGGAATCCTGAGACGTCAGGGATACACTTATGGAATACAAGAGTAAGTCATATTCAAACATAAAATATAAATACTCGTTTATTCGCCTGGAACACAAGCAGATATGAACATAAGTGCGTGGCTAATGACAACTGACTGGTTGTCCGTTCCTTTGTACGCCGCTCTTTCACTTCTCTCCCTGCGCTCCCGACGCATTCCGCAGGATTCGTTTACCCCAAGGTGAGAGGGGATGCATGAAGCGAGTATCGGTAGACTGGAAAAGAAGCAGGGCGCCTCCCCCATCTCCCACGGAGATAATGAGTCATGGCAGACAGAAATAATAATAATAATAATAATAAATTTATTGTCAAAAAACAGTACAGACTGCGTATGACCACGCGGAGGACAATAAACTAATTTACTCTCCGGAAGCAAGCAAGGGACCATCCCTTCAATTCCGATCAAGGGCCCTAAGGCAAATAAAAGTGAGAGGTGTATTCTGGCGACCAAAGAGACTTTGACTCCGTCGGATTGGCATCCTCCTGTTTCGGAGGATGCCAAGCAGGACGAGAGACTGAGTGACACATGATGGCGACCTTTACTGGTAGTGAAATCGTTCGACTATGCTGTTGGAAAAGGATGGTAACTCGAGGTCCGTAAGCGATGGCTCCCGAGCGTCATCCCAAGGACGTCGATCAGTTAACATACGAATTAGCGTCCTTGGTCCGTTGTGATTCATGCTGATGCACCAAATACGCTCTCAGTGGAGATCAAGTACGCTCTCAGTGCCTCCGCAATGATATTTTGTGGAGGGAACACATCCAGCCACCTGGTTTAATGGCCACCGTCAGGCAGTAACGATAAGGACCGGCGCTGGAGAGGGGTCTGTTTAAATCATTCTTTGGAAATCGAGGTAAAGGTGAAGATAAAGTCCCAAGACGTCGTGCCTTGTTATTTTGGCGCGCTGACAACGTTGAAGCTCACGTGTCCCGGTGCGGCACTCAAGCTGTACACCGGACCATACGAAACTTTGGGAGACGAATATGACGGAGGCTTTGATGCCTTGAGTGACTCATGTCGTGGAGAACGTCGAAGTTCGCCGTCATGTAGCGTTGAAGTGGTGTGGGAACGTACGATGGAGGATACATTGCGTATGTCGCTTAACGACACAGTACGTCACATCACGATGTATTTTGAGTCTTGTGTCGCTGGCTAGTAAATCAAGTAATTTAGAGTCAACATCTTGAAGGTGGGAAAGCGCGTTGAAGTCGACGTATGATAAACTGGTGACCGTGTTGACTCTCAAGAATGCGTCTGCGCCACCCACGTGCTGGGTGTTCGTAATGAATTGACTAATAAAGGACAAATTGATTCATTTGCACGGGGGGGGGGAGATTGTCTCGTCGTTGAAGAGTAGGTGAATGGCTTACGGACGGTGAATACTATGGATGGTAGTACCTCGAGAATATAACGGAAATGTTGGACGGCTGCGTGTATGGTGAGAAGTTCCGTATAGTAAGTAGGTCACTCCGCTTGGCGTGGTGGTAAGCTTGCGTGAAAAGAGAGATAGACGTCGCTCAAATGTCACCTGAGATCTCCTTCAAGCAGGCGCCGATAGCAGGCTCGGGTACTGGACGCGTACGTGAAAAGGTGGAATTGGCAGTCGGGGTAGGGGTGAACGAGGAAGATGATGTCGTTGAGAATAGCTAGAAATGAATGCTTGCTGAAGGGCTGGAGTCCAATGTATGGGCCGGTTTCCACACAGAAAGGACATCGTGGAGATGGGCTTAGTGTTGAGAGGAGGAGGGAATAAAGGCATCGGTATAAATATATAGTTCCAGGAAAACGACGCAGTTCTCAAGCAGTAGATAGGAAGACGAAGTTTCGGAGGGAGGCGACATACTTGGGATGGCGCTGTATGCCCTTGGCGGAGACTTAGTAATCGAGGAATATGATGAAAAAATGACGTAGAACTCCTTTACAGACGTTGATGAGATTGGCGAAATTAGAAAGATGACGAAAGAGAGTACGAAGATGGTTTTCGCGCTCGGTGACTTCACGAGAAAAAGAAACAAATTTCACTCATGAAAGAAAGTTATAGTCTAGACCCATCACCACCTCGTCAATGAATCGTTGGAAGGTTTTTACCCTATCTAACGAAGAGGTTGTATAACACAAAAAGAATTCAAAAGATTCGATTAGGGTGGTAATCGTCGTTTTCGATTCGTCTTCCTCGTTGCCTGAAATTTGCGCTTTCGCCTTCGCCAAGTATGGAGTATCGATGAACAACTGTAAATCTATGCTTTTGGTGCGAAAAGCCGTGGATACGGTGGACGGAGTATTTGTCGGAGACGGTGTGCTCTTTCAGAGCGCGGTTACCGTGTGGAGATGAGAAGTCCAGGACGCATCTGATCGGCGAGCTGTGCATAGCTTCGAACTCAGATTTGGCGATCATGAATCCGGATATAATGAACTGTGAAATGTAGCGTGAGTTCGGGGAACTAAGTCAAGATGGAGTGGGTTGGAGACACTGGTACGAGGGTTGTTACGCTAAGCTGCGTGATGTCTAAGGCATAACAAACCTTGGAGAGACCGGTCTGTTCGTCGATCAAACGGTGATTTCGAAAGTCCGGAAGGAGGGTGAAAATGACAGGAAGTCAACTACGATTATGGAAACTGCGACGTTGGCGACGACGAAACTCCAGCGGAACTCACGACGCAGGTCGATGTTCAGTGACATAGACACTTGGGCGTATATATGAATAGTTGACTCATTGGCCACAGGGAGGTGGTAGTCAGCGAGACGGTGACATCCTTTCAATAGCCAGCAGGGAAAGCAGCACAGGATTGAACCGGTGTTGATTAGAAACCTCTGGCTTCTGTTGACTTCGGGCTTTATTCAAAACTATCTGAATTACCTGACTTAAACTATGGGCTATGTTAATGTTTGATAAATAACCAAAGAAATTATTTATTGACATACTAAAGAAAGGTTTTAAAACTCATATTAATGTTGCCTTTTCCTAGATATGCTACCCCTTAAACGTATCCGTCAAACACCCGCTATCTTGTGATGAACAACATAGGTGACTCATGCTCCGGAAGAGGGAAAGAGAAAGTATAGCAAGGTATATTACGTTATGAGATATCGGTATATGCTAGTTGTAAAGAATCCACTGACTTACACTCTTTCTGTATTTACTATAAGTGCATGTATGTACATATGTATTCAGCTCCGGAAAAGGCCAAATAAATTTGTCAAAACGTTGACAAGTTCAATTTATTAATTTCATTCAAGACCTATAGCTGAAAATATCCATATCCAAATAAAGGTACATATTGTCGACTGTTGACCCAGTCATTCGACTCACTGTAAAGCACCTCCAGTTTTACTGATTTCCCTTACTGACTCACGCATTATCATCTCATCACACTTTATCTCATTTTTCTACACTTCTCTCTCCAAATCTTTCAAACAAAATTTACTGACGTCGGATTCCTAGAGCTTTCCCATTTCTAACACTAAATTTTAAAAAAATTCTAACTTTCCGGGTACAATGTTCTATCTTGTCGGTAAAATATTTCCACGCTGGTTCATTTCAATAATCTTTGTATCAATTGGTCGGTCTATCTTGTTCCCTTCGATTTTCTTAATATTCCAAAACTATATAATTTTGTAAAAATTCGAACACTCAATGAATTTAAGTGATTTTTAATCTACTTCTTTTAACATGAATACAAATGTACTTGAAGCGCATACTACCTACATCACGTCTATTTCATAAGTTAAAGAATCTAGAAAATAATTTGCTTTCATTTATAATTTTACCCTGAAAACCTAAAGAAAAAGATGATCAAACTAACCTGGAATAGGAATCCAAAGCCTCAGGCCAGTGCTTAACCTTCGCATTTTAACCATTAGGTCGGAGTAGGTGGTTTACAAATTTTTATGATTTTTAGCAAAGTTGCAGTTCGATAGGAGATGCCGTTTTCTTTTCCACAAACAATGACAAATATTGGTTTCCCCTTCAGGTATATTTCTATGGAGATGGAAAATCTTGATTGCTGATCTCCATGTCGATAATGACGCCATGGTAGGAATGTAACCAAGTTCTCTTTCAAAACCTGATTCCCTCTTGGACTTTATAATGCAAGAGCGAAATCAAGTTTTGAATGAGACTTGATCAATATTATGCACTCTATTCAAAAGTTCAGATGGATGTTTTATACACGCCTACTAATTATAATCTACAATTAGAAAAAAGTACAGTACCAATTTAAGTTCAGTAAGTATTTGCATTTTATTGCATCAATGTCAGTCGATAAAGAAGAGAGCAATATTGCATCAGTTATGCAAATGATTTTAATGTTGTGGAGTTCTAATTATTGTCACACTACTTGAAACAAGTTAAGAAACTGTATCGTTTACCATAGCTCTTCGCATACATTGTTACAACAGTGATTAATAGAACGTGTTTAAGAAGCGCGAGGCGTATGCAGTAGCAATAAATGAATAAGAAGTTATCTTCATTATTGCCTTATACCCCATGCCCTATTGAGAAGTATAAAAGGGGTGAGTTCTCATTGACCTGTGGGAGGGTAAATGAAGCTCGACCACATGATATGAAGTACAGGGTATTTATTGAACTACGATTACAGGTCGTAAATACAACTACGCAGTGCGCGAAGCGTGGCGCTCGAAACCAGACCTCGTCGGGGAGAGCTTTACCAACCCCGTGGCAGCGTCGCCTGCCGTTACTTCACGATGGTGGAGGTTGCTACGATCCCTGGTGAGATGGGAATTTTTTATCACACCTCAACATCCAGACTGACTCCTAAGCCTACTCAGCCTACAGTAAAATGAGTACCAGGGTAATCCTGGGTTCAAACCGGTTAAAGTGAGATGCTGACCACATCTCCTTCTAGTGCCGAGGTCAAGTAATTGCGGGAAGTAATCTAACCCCTTGGGCACTTTAGGGGTCTGTTGAGGTATAGTTTGAATACATCACAAAATTAGGCCTAAATTTGAAAATGTAAAATAAAACAAACTACATTACTACTTGGTAGCTTGTCTTGTTGTGATTGATATGTGTCCTGTGGTGAAATCCAATCCTGACTTATTCCTGACCATTGAGAGATGTGGTGGTATATTCTCACTGTCCTTTTGGTACGTAGGTAAAGCTTGCAAGTACTCCTTAACCTCCATTGGATGACGACATTAAGTCTGAGAACTTTGGATGGCCAATCCAATAGAAGTTGAAATCATGTGCTTGGTGATTTTTTTTCTCGTTCAGAGAGGTACTTGTATCCATGGTCAAATAGGACTTCGTCTCAACAGCCAACCGGTGCATTGAAGCTTCAGGCAAGTAAAACAATTTTAATAATGCCTTTAGACTTTACGGAGGGTCGATGTGTTCGTTCTTCAGCGGCAATTGGGACCAACAGAGCGGCGAATCAACAGAACGTGGATCGAAATCCTTACAAAAACTTTCAGATTGTATCATTGTGAATTTTAATTAATTCTATGAACTCAGAAGGAATTGTATTCATATGGGCTATGTTAGCTATGAAACACAACACATTTTGGGATGCCATGAAGAAATGAAGTAGGAAAGTACTCTGCTATATATTGACAATTAGATCTAGTAAATATAATAGCTTACCGTTCGTAACAGACTTCAAAACCAAAAATGGAAAGTTATATTTTACAGTGAAGGTTGGCAGTGTAAAACGTGTGAATGAAAATGTATAAAGAAAAAATATAGATTTTAATATCCTCCCACGAACGGGTGGAATGAGAGGAAATGGGCGACAATGAATGGTGCTAGACATCGACTAAAAACTGAAAGAGGTAAAGGAATGAGAGATAATACATTGAAAATAGACATAAGGAAAAATGGAAATCCAGAGAAATAATAAAACAAAACAAAAAAAAAGATTAATTTAATTTTTATCTTAGTTTTATGTACAAATTGTTAGATCCCGTGAATTTCTGGCATTCTACTTCAGTTTCCAAGTCCATCTCAAGCAAGAAGTGCAGAATATCAAGGGACGATGTCCTCTTCGAGTAAGTTGAAAATTTTGTTCCTGATGTGAATGAAAAGTTATGCTTCACTGCTCTTGATCTTCTACTATCAGTCCACCAACATAACATTTCTGAAGAATTTCTACGTTAAGCAAATAATTTTAGAACCATAAGAACCAGCAACACCATGTAATGGAAGTCTCCATACAAAATTACATGAGCAGATTATGAGGCTCTACGTGGCAGAAACAAGCTCGAGAATAGTCAAAACAAAATTTCAAGTTATTCTAAAACTTCATATAACTAATACATTGGCGAGCCCTAAATACCCAATAAAAACTAATACGTTGATGTTATTTTTTAATGAATTCGTCGATGAGTCCCAAAAGATTTGCTTTTTCTAGACATCCCATTCAAAGACTAGCATCAAAGTAATGCAAAAGGTCCAAGATGTGTTTTTTCTACATAAAACATAACAAATTCGATTCATTACTTAAATAAACACAACTGAATTGTTTCATTTTCTGCAAAAGAGACGTAGGTGACTTCGATGAGGTAACCTTCCCCTTTATCAAATACCATTGTTTTATTGGAATTCCATAACTAACCAATAAATCAAAAGTACCTGGAAAGAAGCCAGGTAGAGTTTTCAAGAGGCATGAAGAAGAGTTCGGAGGTGACCACACAGACGCAGCACATGATGCTTGTCAGCGTTCACTAGAAGCACGATCAGCACGTTGTCAAATTTACAATACGAAATTTTACAATCTTATGACTTATATTAGGGAATATATGTGACAATACAAAACGTGTATTAAGTTGAGGCATTGGTAATATTAGTAATAAATTGTTTAATACTACGAAACCGTTTCGCGGTATAGCGATAAATAAGATAGAGTGCAACAGTCTATCATTACAGAAATTCCCTTGTCGCTCAGACGACTTAGCACTGGTCCAGGAATAAAGGGTACGTATATGCATAATAATGGATTAGGAATAAAGAAATATGCGTAATAATCACGATTATTAAATATATCAAAGCAATGTGAATATCCTTATTTTATTTTGTTGGAATACACGTATTTAAAATGATACACATAAGTGACTCAAAGATACGAGTCAATGCTTCCTTCTACCTACGTATCTCAAAATAATTAAATAAAAATGAGTAACAACCTTTTTGTTTACTGTCACTCAAACACAGTATGAATCTCCCCTTTTTGGATTAATGTCTGCTACGTTTTCTGAAACAGTTGAAACCATTTAACATTCATGCATGTTTCGAGGTATCGATAAAAACTTTTGCTCTAACATATATTTTACGCTAATATTATAAAACGGGAAGAAAACATGAATATTTAAAAACAATTTTAATTCATTTAGGCATTTACTTATATAGAACGCTACATTTACAATTAAATAATACAAATAAATTAAATACTGCAAAAAGATTCGGAACATGAAACGAAATAAGTGTCAACGATCGACAAAAGGAACAGAAGCAGATGAAAGAGAGCTCGAAGTTTATGGAGAATACTTGAAAGAGTTAAAAAAATAATTCGGAAAAAGAAGCGGGAAGACTGGACACAATATCTCTGGAACAGCGAGATAAGATTAGAAGAGGTCAATATGGGGCCAATAAAGAAAGGGAGTGTGGAAACAATTGGGTGGTTGGATACATGTGAACAACATATAGCAGATATATTACATGGTGTGCAAGAAGAAATGCCACATCGGGAAAACGATTTTAACGAAGTAGATGAAAAACAACAGATTTGGTATAATGAGGTAATAAATTTGGAAGCCAAGTTAAAATATATAAAGAGTCCTGGATTTGATAACATCACTAACAAAATAATAAAGAAGTTAATGACAATTTATTGAGTGGAGACTGTCAAAATTTTACAGAAATGTTACAGTTATGGCTATTTCCCGCGGTGCCGAAAAATTGGGCTCCGAAATAGTTTGTCAAGCCGGGAAACCGTATAAGTATATCGTACAGACTGATAATATTGCTCCCAGGAATCGGAAAATACTAGATAAGGTCATTGCGGAGAGGCTTGAGAGCAATTTAAAAGGTAAATCATGTGAAAATCAATATGACTTCACAGTTAGTCGGAGTATGGAAGATGCGATAGGGCATTTGCTAGAAAAGATAAACGGGAGAACGTCACTGTGTGTGCTCCTTGTAAGCGTAGATATACAAGGGACATTTGATAATGTACAGTGGACCATCATATTAGATGAATTGCGCAGGAATTCAGCCCACCCCAGCTGATGAAAGTAGTGCAGTCCCATCTTGAAGATAGATATATACTACTGGAAATAGGGAACGAGAGAATAATCCGTACACTCCAACAAGGCTGTTCACAGGGTATTCATACAGGCTCTATCTTCTGGAAGATTGTCATTAATGTGGTACTCAAAGCAATGAAACAGGAAAAAGTAGAATTGGTAGCATATGCGGACGACGTAATGATTATGATTGAAGGAAATAGTCAAAGAGACCTTGAAACTAAAAGCAACACATGTTACAGAATTTTGAGACAAAATGTACAGAGTTGAGGCTAAAATTATCCCAAACAAAATCGGAGGGACTAGACATAGGATTAAAACGAGGCGGTCGAAGTAGAATAGAGCCAATTATTAAATTTCCCAACAGGCGACAGAAGATTAAGAAAACAATAAAATATTCAGGGATTATGATAGACAAAGCGCTGTCATTTACTGCCCAAGTAGAATATGTAAAACAGAAAATCAAGAGAACAATGTATGGGCTGCAAAAGGTAGGAATAAGTAAAACGATAATAGGACAAAGGCAGCTTGTACTGTTGTATCAAGGAGCGCTGCGTCCGCATATATTATATAGGGCACAAGTTTGGTACGCTCGGAGTAAAACACGGCACATGGAAAGAAGGTTGTCCAGTATACAGCGAATTTGTCTATTACCATGTATCGAAGTACTTCAACAAATGCTGTGCACGTTTTACTAGGGGTGTTACCCATGCATCTGGAAATAGATAAAAGTTACTTAAGAACAAAGCTTGGTCGAGGGGAAGAAGTACAATGCGGAGAAGTAAAAATAAGTCAGACCATTAAGGGGTGTAAAGGAAGATTTACAAGAGAATTGATTAAAATCTGGGCGATACGGTAGAAAAAGTAAAGAAACATATCGGTTTTTAAAAGATGTAGCCTTTACTTCTAAGAGAAGGAAATGATTCCACCCTAAGCAGGCAATGTTTGAAATATAGACAGAACATGGTCAAATACGGGACTACCAATGAAAGAGACATTTAACAGATGATGCTCGATGCCAATGTGGGCAAGAATTAGATACAGTCCATCATATTCTACATGAAGGCGAAATAAATGGGAATGAACGAGCTAGATGGCAAAGAGATCTCCCGCAACATGGAATATTTTCAGTTAAGGATTAGTCAAAATATATCTCGACAGAACAAATGTATACAAGTTTTGAAGAGAATGTGAATAAACCAATGTGCGTTCGATAAGAATATGGCTAGATGTTGGGAAGTTCCCCACCTCCTCGCTATTGGGATGGTAAGCACATGTGACTGTAGCACATATGGGTAAGCGGGAACAGCCAAAAATGACCATAAACAACAGTCGCTAAGGAAGGAAGTGAGAGAAGAAGGAAAGAGAAAGTACATGAGAGATATAACAATTCATTCAGAAGGAGATGTAACAACTGGAAAGAGACAGTATTATGACTGGAGACATCAAAACCCAAGTAGTGGTCACATGGTCGGTAAACCGGGATGATGGACAAGAATGAAAATGAAAAGGAACTTGTTGTAGGTTCCTTCTCCATATGCAACAAATTTTAAATACGTATTGCAGCCATACAAGAGACCAAATGGAAAGGAAAAGAAATTTACGACTACTAAGATTACACAATATGTAAAAGGATCAATAAACACCTGGGTTTTCGGTACAGCATTTATTATTCACGAAGATGTTAAAAATACCTGCTTAATTACAATCCAGTAAATGAATGTTTGTGTTCAATAATACTGAAAGGAAATTCTTTAATATTACAATTATTTGTCCTCACGCTCCAAACTGAGAATAAGGCTAATAACGTTAAACCAGCTTTCTATGCAACATTGAACCAACTAATTGAGAGAAGTAGCAGATATGACATTAAAATAATGCTCGGGGATATGAATGCTATGACTGGCACAGACAAAACATCATACTCACGTGTCGGGAGAGATACAATACATAAGGAGACTAATAACAACGGAGACAGACTCATCAATCTCGCAACAACCAAGAATATATCAATACGTATCTCTCATTTCCAACATAAATCCATTAATAAAGCAACAATACAGATTACAAAACAGCCAATCAAACAGACCATGCACTAATAGATAATAGACACAAATCCGAAAAAACTGATGTGAGAAGATACAGGGGAGCTGATTGTAATACAGATCACTTCATGATAAGAGCGAATTACCAACCAAGGACCTCCTCGTTATCAGCTTATAAAGATCAAACTAGCCGTAATTATGATGTGCATAGGATGTAGGACCTTCCCTCTATAAATAGTTATAAGAATTATATGAAGTATAAGCAACAGGAAAACAAAGGCTATCAATCAGGAAAGAGTGTGGAAGAGGAATGGAAAAACCTAAAAGACATAATACTCGAAGCTACAAAAGATAATTTTGGATTGCCGAACAAACAACCTAGAAACGACTGGTATGATGATGAATGTAAAGTACTAAGGACTCGAAATGATGCCAGACTTAAGGAGCTAAAAAGGAATAACAGGCAGAATCACTTGGAATATATTGAAGCATGAAGGGTGACCAAAATATTTTGAGACCGTCGATTGAATAATCAAATGATTCAACGATGTTCTCAAGATTAAGAAATATTAGTAGTCAGAAAAAGTAGCTATCCGAGGAGACGGTACAAGGGTGGTCAAACGCAGGCAAGGAGAGAGAATATTTTTTCGACAAAGCAGCAAAAGCTCTTTCTCAATTCTAGAATACAAAATAAACGTAAAAACTAATATACTCAGAAACTCAAAGAAGCACCGCTCAGATCCCACGCGGAAGGAAGAAACATGTTCGAACTTGCAGCAACATTCAGGAAAAAGAACCTTTTGAAATTCAAATAACAAAATAACAAAATATATTCTAAAAGACAGTCTGCAGAAGGAGCGGATACCAGGAAATATTATTTTCTCAGAGCAATATCGAATTGAATAGTGCGAACGGACAAAAGGTTCGCGGTAGCAGTAGGACGGCGCAAAGTGCACAGAAAAAGAACCCCAACCCTAATAAACCGCAGTTCAAGAAAGAACTAAGAACGAACGTCGCAAAATGTCCCTGGAGACATCGTGCGCGCTGGGAAACGCAAAATTTGAAGGAAACAAAAATGGAAGGGTCGCGGCTAGTTGAAAGGAAGGAAACTGCAAAAGGCCATATAACTTTCGGGTGGCGAAGGTTCTCGCAAGTTTCAACAGGAATCGTAGCGTGTGGTACCAGATCACAGAAGCCGCACTAGTGAGTAATAAAACCATAAAAATTGAGGATCTAAGAAGGAAGCCACTGCGCAGAAACCGTCACAAAGGATATTGTTGGAAAAGAAACAAAATGGTGGAAAAGGTATATCAGTAGAGAACAAAGTCGGGGAAGGAAGCAAAATAGGGACGACGAATCAAATAGTAACGAGGGCAAGACGATAGACGGGGATTGGTAAAACAAAATTTCAACAAAGTTCTTTCGGAAGTACCCAATCAGTATCGTAGTGGGGAGAAGGGCGAAACACAAGTATTGGGTAGTGGAAATAGTAAGAAAGGGAAGGTCAAATGACCAGGTTTTACAATAAAAACTAGAGGACAACAAGCGTGAGGGACACAGCAGAAGTTTTTTTGAGCAGAAGATCATGATAAGTTTGTGAGTAGAGCACACGATAAATTTTTCGGCTTTCAAGTTGAAAATATTTCAAATAATATATTCAAGCTGTTACAATTCCAAAAAAAGTGCTAAATTACAAACGATCCATTTAACGAGATGCAGTTTTAATGACAGTAGAGACAAAAGTGCGAATCGTCACGAGTTGACAAGTTCAGAGTGATAAACCATTCTGTTCAACAAGTGCTTCAAATTTTATCAACATTCTGATACTTGTGTAACTAACCGGTCTGCTTGTGAACAATATTTCGTGAATTTAAATAGCAAGAAATATCAAATTTAATCGCCAGTGACGTGTGACAGTATTATTGATCAAAAATTCTGAACGATGATCTGTGAGAAACGGCGAAATAACCGACATTAGGAACTAGTTCGTGACGCTAAGAATTCCGACCATGTAATATGGTGACTCTCGCGAGTAAAGAAAGAAGCAAATTCGGGGTGAAGCGATCCGCCGTGTAATCAGTTTTGTGTAATTGTGAGCCAAGGATTGGCAACGTTCTTGCACAGTTCTACATGAGTGCACTTTATGTTCAGCCCGAAGGCAGAGTATTGGTAATTAGACAAGTGAACACGAAGATATAATTAAATATTGCAAAGAATGATTAATTAATAAGTAAGGCAAACTGATTTATGGATCAAAGTACAACTCGGACACAAATCGCGATGGAGGAATTAATAACGGGGAAAGCGGTAAAGAAGACGAGAAGGGTCAAAGCGTTACGAAGAGAATCGAAGTGGGGTCTTCAACAGCCATTCGAGTGACACTGCAAACTGGTTCATCATACAGTACGACATCATCAGATAATTTGATAACTGTAAAAAAAATAAAAAGGTGTAATGTGTTCCCAAATTTGTGCAAGGCCAACTAAAAGTGTAATTAAATGTCATCAGGCCAAGTGTAAACGTGCTATGTGTAATAAAGTGTTAAGAGGTCAATCAACCGACAAGTCCAGTGGCAGAACTTGGGGTAAGTAATCTTCTAAAACTGAAGAACAGGCGTTGCGCAGTAAGCGTTTTAATGTGTAATGCCCGTGAAATTCTTGTATTCACGAATGTTTCTGTGTGCAGATCAACCTAATAATAATGTTATGCAATAAATATGTTTGATGTCATTTGAACACCAGATTGTTGTTTTTTTATTGTAAGTAGTGCCCATAGGAGTGAGTGTTCAGGTCCCTCCCCCTTTGGTTTAACAAGATAATTTATTTATGATTTGATTTTTTTAAATTATTAATGAGACTTTATCAGTATTATTTAATATTTTAACTCATTAATTATTATTAAGTAATTATACTAATTAAAATTCACTATTAAGTCTCAATTGGCCCCAGAACAGGGACAATACTGAGTATTTATTTTATCATTTTAAATTAATTTGTTTATAACAATTTATTAATTGTTTATAACAATTATAAAATTCTACTAGAAGTCTCAATATGTAAACAGAAAAAGATACCAGCTTCGGAGAAATTTATGGAAATCACACAAGAACATTTCAACAGAAATGAATCTAGACAATTATATGAAAATGTAAAGAAACTCATAAACGGGTACCAACCAAGGACAAATTTATATAAAGTTGAAGATGATAACATAATAAGTGAAGAAGTGGGCATCCTGATGCACTGGAGAGGTTTTTACACTCATCTGCTGAACAATATATTATCAACCATATCACTGGTCGATAAACAAAACCCATTTGGCCCTGACAACTGATTATAGAGCCGAACAACCAAGATGTATTTGATACTATACGGAAACTAAAATAATAAAGCCCCAGGGGAAGACGGGACTACAGCAAAACTGATAGAGAGAGGTGGATATACTCTATGGAGACTCGACATATTTTCTCTTACTCTTCCTAGGAGCATAGGGCGTCTACGAAACTTCTCCATCTAACTCTCGTTTGTGCCATGACCGCGACTTCTCCCTATGTTTTGCCAATTCTCCTCATTTCATCCTTTATATTTCTTCTCCAACTTATCCGTGGTGTACCTTTTCTCCTCTGTCCCTGAAAGCTCCATCTAAGCGCCTGCCTCTCTATTGCCGAAGGTGCTTCCCTTAGCGTATGACCAATCCATTTCCATTTTCTTCTTTTGATAGAGGCGAACATGGCAAACCTATTACACCTCCTAAAGCTCAAGAACCACTAATCCGATTTTCCTGATTCTTCTTTAATTTAGAGATATGTTTTCTGGCAAGGTTTGCGTATTGCTCTTAGGTATCACAAATAATAGGCAATAACAAAAATAGACAATCAAGTCGGGGGGAAAATCAATCTTCGGAAAGAGATTATTGCTTATGCTGCCTAAACGGTTAGAGATAGGTGGCAACAAAAACGTCCGCGACAGCATACGTCTATCTACAAGCGTTAACCAAAATTATTGAAAAAAGATTTCAAAAATAGAAGTGTTAAATTACTTCAACTTAAGAGAGTAATTCAAGTAGTTAAAAATAAATCCTAATACAATGAAATGCATTCTGTGATTAATGGATTTAAAGAAGATGAAAACTGTCTTTAACTCGTAAAATTTGCACAAATAGTATACATCTTACAAGAGTTTTAGTTTTACAAGCAGTCTCGGCCGCCGCCGCATGTGTTTCCTCGGGAGGACCAGGCAATCATTTGACTGGCGCTCTAACCTGTAGTGTATCAAAAAGAAAACATTTTCTATTAACATTAGTGTATTTGAATGACGCGCCACTTGGACGGAAATATGGTGGATCTCGATGGTGGGGATAGATCGGCTACACTCTCCCTAGACGAACTCTGCCGCGAAGCAGCGTTCCGTCCCGCCGCTGCAAGGCGAGTCTTCACGCTTCCTGCGAGCCCAGCGCCGGTATTTAAGAGCGACACAGCAGCCTCACAGCAGCAGAACATCGACTGGCAACATAGCGTACAGGTCGCACCGTAAAAGTCCGCAACACAGAACCCTGCCCTCTGGGTCTGCCGACAAACCCACTGTCGCATGAGTCTAGACATCGCACGGCGAGTGCCAATCATCTCCGGCGAACTGGTTAAAAGTTCTCGATTAGCAACCAGAGAAAAGGGATTTCTTGTGCTAGCGTTGAACTATGACCAATAAGTGGAACATACATTTTATTTTGCTTAGCTGTACATAGTTTTTTGTGTAAATACTAAAGACGTTTATTTTTGTTTGTCCAATGAACAGACATAGAGTACTTTGCGTTAATTTGGTAATAACAACACCCATATAAGAGCACTGACTTGACATTGCTGGTAAATATTTTAAGCTTTCTTCTCGGAGATATTTCTCGTGCTCGCCGTACTGAGTACAGTTGAATAATGGTAGAGTTAGCTTTTTAAATTCTGCATTGCACTTCTTCTTCGGTTCCACCGTTTCCCGTCACAATAATGCCCAAATATGTGAACTCTTCCACGTTCTCGATGTTGTTGTCCTTATTTGGAATTATTGAGTATTTTTTGAGTTGACTTTCAGCCCAACTTTTTCCCCATTTTCCTCTAGGTCTTTTAGTTTCCCTTTCATCATGTTGAAGAAATGTGACAATAGACAAATATCGCCAGCAAAGTCCAAATCTTCCACTTGATCAGATATCCCCCAAACAATACTTCTTCTCTTCCACTACCTTTTTCATAACTTCGTCCATCCCTACAAGGAAAAGAGTTGGAGAGAGTATGCATCCCTGTCTTATACCTGTGGCAGCTGGTATACAACCCGATAGTTTACCTTCATGTACCACTTGGAATGTGTAGTTCTGATAGATATTCCTTATTAAATTAGCAATTTTCTTGGGGTGCAGTATTTCTTAATGATATTAAACATATCACTTCTGTAAATGGAGTGAAAAGCCACTCAAAGTCAACAAATACTTAGTACATGTTATTTATATATTCGATACTTCGCTTCAGTACGATATGGGGAGTACTAATCTAATCGACAAATGATATATCACAACAGAATCCTGCCTATTCCTTCCTCAGCCATCCTTCCATCATATAATTAATGCTGTTTAAAATCACTCTACCCAGGACTTTACTCGGAATCAACAGCAGGGTAATGTCTCTCCAATTTTTGCAGTTCGCGATATCCCCCTCCCTCTCCTCCAATCTTCGTCTTTCCATATTTTAGAAAAGAGCGAATGAGCATGTTTACTGTCGTTTTCATATCCCATCGCAGTACTTCAGTGTCAATATAACCAATTCCCATTGCTTTTAATACATTTCGAATTTGTTCTCTTGATGTTTCACAGGTACGGATTCTAGTCTTCCATGTTTATTTTATTTTCTTCTGGGTATACTGTTGAATGTTCTTCTCCGGGAATATTGAACGTTTCCTTGAAGTTCTCTTCCCATCGCTGCATCTGGTCTTTTTTGTTAGTTATTAACCCATCCTTTGATTATTTAATTGGCCAATTTCTTACAAATTTTCTCTGCGATAGACTACAAGTTATACTGTATGCTTTTTTCAGATTATTCTTCCCCGCGACCCCTTGGGCCTTCTCACCTAGCTCACTCACCCAGCACCTGGGGTCTGTGCGCACACTCCTCTACACTCCGCGCTCTTTCTGTTTGTACTCCTTCTTCAGGGTCGCTATTTTCCCTCTCATTTTACTCGCCAACAGTTATCTCTTATCACTCTCCTCTCTTCTATTTTTTCCCAGAATTTGTCTGTCAGCCGCTCTTTCTTCAGCGGGTTCTTATATCCTAGTATTTCTGCAGCCGTGACAGTATAAACGTTCTCTAATATTTGCCAGTGTTCTTCTACACCCTCATCTTCTAATCCATTGAATTCCTCGTAGTGGTTTCTGAGCGTCATTTGAAATTCCTGTTTCACTTCTTTTCTTGTAACTATAGGAACATCAAATTTTCTCGCGGACTGCTTGTATTTCTCTACTGGTTTTTGAATTTTATTCTTTGTTTTGCTATCATCAAGTAATGGTCGCTGTTGATATCGGCTCCTCTTGTACATCTGGTATGTTCTCCATTTCCTGCTGATCGCAAAATTATCAATTTGGTTCTCAGTTTTTTTTGTCAGGAGATACCCATGATATTCTGTGAGTGGTTTAATGTGGGAATAAAATGCCTATTATTACAAGTTCATTTGTAGCGCACCATCAAGTGAAGAGTTCACCATTTTCGTTCATTGCACCATGTCCGTGCTTACCCTTCACTTCTTCCCCATCAAGGTTTTCATTTCCGACATGAGCATTGAGATCACCCACGACAAGACCGATATATTTTTCTTGATTTTCTCAATAATGCGTTGCAACTCCGCATAGAACCGTTTTTTATTTCTATATCCGCCACCACAGTTGGTGCATAACATTGTATCACACTAAAGTTCCTGATCTTTCCTTGGAAGCGTGCTGGTCGGATTCTTTCTTACACAGGTTCTCACTCAATCACAAATCGCCGTTTTCTTGGTGAGAAGAAATCCCACACCTTCTCTGTGTTCGTATTCCTCAATTGGCCTACCCGAATAGAGAAAAACCGATCCACTGGGCATTCTCATTTCTCCGAACTCGTTTCATCGAACCTCATTCAAACTTAACACATCAAGCTTATATCTTCTCATCATTCCTGCCACCTAATGTAACTTCCCTGTCAGGTACATTGTCCTTACGTTGGAAAATCCAATACTCGTTTCTCTTTTAGCGCCAAAGTTTGTCATAAATAGAGTTGCCCGGCTTTTGCTTCATTCTGTTTCGTTAATAAAGAAAATTTAAAGGGGATGGGTTATTAACACTTCGCCTTCGAGTATCATGATGCCTCTTATAGATGGGACTGCCTGCGACTTTCTTTGTTTACCACCAGGAATGACATTTCCTCCGCTTCCTCGCTTGCAGACATGTTGGTATGGTTATCCCACCAATTTCCTCATCTGCGATAACAGGGATTCCCACAATATATAAACTAATATCAAATATTTGGAAATAAGTGACCATGCTTGAGGATTGGAACAATGTCTGAATATGCCCCATATATAAAAAGACGACAAATTATTATGTCAAAATTATAGAGATATATCCTTACATAATGTAACTTACATGATCTTTATTTCACTAATAGCAAAAAGACTAGAATCTTATGCGGAGTAATGCATTGGTGAGTACCAGTGTAGCTTCAATAAAAAACAGACCAATAACAGAACAAATCTTCATACTTAGGTCAACTCTGGAACAAATGTTAAAATTTATCTCCCCTGTTCATCAACTCTATGTGGATTTTCAGCAAGCCTATGATAGCATTACTAAAAAACCTTCTGTATATCATGGTAGATTTTGGAATACCATCAGAATTAATTAGACTCTTTAAAATGACTCTTTCGAATACTAAAAGTTAAGTTAAAATTCAAAACAAATATTCCCAAGATTTACACAACAACCAATGGCTTGAGACTTAACGAGATTCTCTGTTCACGATTGTATTCAATCTATGTCTGGAAAAAGTTATATGACATAAAATTCAATCCTGGTGGAACTACCTTTAATAGAAATAAACAATTTTTTCCTGTGCAGATCATACTCTCCTTTCTGGTCGTTCCGTCTCTGACAAGAAATGGTGGAGAAACTGGAAGAAGCCGGCGATATAATCGACCTTAGGTCCAAGACAATATACATGTTATCTCAGAGCGATAAACAAAATGTTTCCACACAACTGGTCACTATTCATAGGAAAACGTACGGTCAGGTGGAAAATTTTCAACACTTAGGTTCTGTGATTACAGTGAAAAATAATGTTCCTAAGGACATAAACAATAAGATTGTTCCCGCAAATAGAAGTATGTATTCGCTTCACAAAGTAATACTATCTAACCTGATAAGTAAACGAAGTAAGATACGGGTGTACCAAACGGTGATGGACCAATTGTCACGTATGGGTGTCATAGCTGGACAATTTCCTAAAAATCAACTCATAGTCTTATGTGCTGGAGAAAAATATACTTCGGAAAGTCGTTGGCCCAATTAGGGACGACAATGGGTGGAGAATAAGGTATAATTCTGAACTCTACGAAATGTATAAAACACCTGACATAGTAGCAGAAAATAGAGCTAGAAGATTACAGTGGTAGGGACACATATATAGAATGAATGAATAAAGAACTGCGAAATTGGTACTTTTCAGCAAGTATGACCCAAACTACGGTGGATGGAAAAAATTAGAGACGATCTGAGGTCGATGGGTGTTAGAGGATGGTGGTGCAAGACAATGGACAGAGAGGAATAGTCCAGTATCGTTAAGGAGACTAAGGTTAATCTAAAAGGACCGTAATGCTATTGGAAGAAGAAGAAGACAGTAGTGTACAAGATTTCCGAGTATATGAGCCACCTTCGCAACTGACGATCTGTATCTGTTGATCGACTAACCGTCTGCTGTAAAATAAAAATTGTGGAAGCTCATCAATAGAAGAAGAACAAGAGTGCTTGATACTTGACTGCAAAAGGAATGAGACGAAGAAACAAACTTGGATATCTCACTTCTCACTTGCTTCTATGACGACTGATTTGAGATGAGACGCTCGTCGCCAGATCTGTATCTATTGAACATCTTTCGCTCTGATTTGGAATGGACAGGGCAATAGTTACTGAAAAGAAACAGACCAAGCATGACTAATTCTTGGCTTCAGAAATATTTCCTGTATTCTTGAATCGTGAGGTGATTCAAAAGTAACACTGAGAACACACCATCCATAGAAATAAAACAAGTAAACTTTCCAAACAACAATATAATTAAAGATACGATTGCACATTTACATAGGTTAAGAAAATAAAAAAAATATTCAACTCAGCGTCCCTGAGTTGCATATCTCTAGCAGAGGTCCAAGTTATACATTTATAGTGCGTGAACAATGTCAAACTCACCATCTAATAAATTTCTAATAAATAAGTCATATTCACCTTCTAATAAATTTCAGCGAGAAGCTGTGCATCATAGCTCTCATCACAAACACTTCACGAATTCTCACCGAGTAGTTCAGTAAGATTAGTGGTGGTAACACGGGTATTGTTTATAGCAGTAAAGCAATCTAAGACAAGGCACGACAACCCCGGATATAGCCATCTGAGGAATTTGGAAGATATGAGCGCAACGTCAAGGACAAGTACACTCCGACGCCGAATTTTGACGCTCGAATGGTGAACTTGCAGACATGCATTTAATGTATGGAATGGCTGAGCGGAATTGACGAGCCACTGGACATATTTATCGAAAACGCTTTGCAGACAGACATCAAGAGCATCACAGTTTGTTTCCATGTCTGCATCAAAATTTGTGCGAGTACGGGTCATTAAGCAGTGGCAGGTTTTGTGAGGGCAGGCCACGATTGACGCGTTCGGTCGTTAGGGAGGAACGTGTGTTGGATGCCGTGGAGACTAATTGAAGCACCAGCATACGTGACGTTGCCTCGGACCTAAGAATGTTTCGTAGCAGTATCCAGCGTGTTTTGAACGCCAAGTCCTTACACGCCTTTCATCTCCAAAGGGTGCAGTTATTACACCCTAATGACAATCCTACACGTGTGCGTTTCGCACAGTGGTTTCTGCAACAATGTGATTGAGTTGTGAATTTCCCAGCTCATGTGTTGTTGACTGATGAGGCCACATTTACTAGGGATGGCGTATTCAATCACCAAAATGAGCATTTGTGGGCAGCAGAAAACCCCCATGATGTGCAGCACCACGCTGCACAACATCGCTATACAGTTAATATGTGGGCGGGTTTGGTCGGCGATTGCTTCGTCGGGCTGTACATTTTCCCGTCCCGCTTGACCACCGCGAATTATCATATCTTTCTGGAACAGGTTGTTCCCGGCTTGCTCGAAAATGTTCCTGCAAATGTGAGGCGCAGCATGTGGTTCCAACATGATGGGACTGCTCATTTTTAACTAGATGTTCGTAGGCATTTGAACAGGCCATTCCCGCATCTATGGATTGGGCGCGGTGGACCGGTTCCCAGGTGTACCTGATCCCATTCAGCGCATTTATCGAGTCTTGATTTCTTTCTGTGGGAAGCCATGCAATCTCTCATATATAGCGATCCCGTGGAATCTGAAATGGATCTCGTCGCAAGAATCGTCTGTGCGGCTGCTATAATCAAAGAAACTCCCGGTGTACTCGAGAGTGTGCGTCAGTCAACAATTCGTCGGTGTCGGGCATGCGTGGCGTCTGATGGTGCAAACTTCGAGCATCTGTTGTAACATTAGAGATGAATTTATGTAACACAAGTTGTAATTATGTCCAATAAATGTTTCAAATGAATCACTCTCCTGTTTCCTTTCCGATCTTCGCCTCTGTTACCATTTACTTCTGACGTTTGCGGTCATGGGTTGCAATATCATTCTCATACCTTATGACGTGCCTCATTTCCCCTAGAGGTTTGTCGTAACATTTCTGAGACTTTCTGTATATAAAAACGAAATACGACTCACGCAATAACTGACTACACACGAAATCTCATAAACTACAAAGCCTACAAACTTGAAATTTGGCAGATAGGTTCCTTTTAGGGATTACACATGCTCTAAAAAAAGATTTTATGAAAATCCATCCCCAAGGGGCTGGAATATTTCACGTATGTATCTCACCATAAATTTAGAGTGCCCGGAGCGATTTAAACCAAACTTGATTGACAGATGACTGTCTATATGATAACAAGCTCTGTGGCGGTAAGACTTCCGGAAGAGAAGGCAGTAGCCTTCGGACAAACAGGTAAACCGCCCAATGTCGGCGTGCATCCGCCGCTGCTGTGGCTCGGTTCACCACGTTTCCCGGACGTGCCGTATTATCGCGCCAAGTGTAGGCGAGAATCTTCGTCCTCGGCGCCGGCCGCGTCCCTCGTTCACAGCAGAGTGCTGTCTCCCGGTTGTTTCCAGTCGGTTTCCTCACCAACTCCCGAGGTACGGTGACACACTGTGTCACGCGGTAGGCGAGAGCGTGCTGCCCTCCATTTACTCCTTCCGCAGTACCATCATGTTCTCAGCCTCGCCGTCGAGTGCCATACGTAACGGCTCCAGTGTTTACTGCTGAAAGCCCGCTCGAATGCGCTGCGAGAACTTCACTCGGTTCATGTTGCAGCTCGACTCTTCGAAAGACTGAACGCACACTCCTCACTTCATGAATGATCACTTCTAGAAAGAAAGATAACTCTTCACTGATGCTGATAACTCATAGAATGAATGATGCTCCTCCTTCCCCGTCGAACTCCGTTATTACTGCACCGCCTCCGTCGTCACCGTGGCAGGTTATTGGGCGGCGCGGTCAGGCGGAAACTACTGCGCGCGGGTCTGAGCCACCGCTGCGCTCTCACTCGGTAGCACGGCGCACTTTTTGTGGGTGGGCAATTCGAGGGTGGAGCATGGGAATTATGGAACTACATTCCCGTAAGTCTCAATATATAATAGAAAAATTCGATATTAGATCCGAAACAATACTTTTACCGTTGAGATGGATAAGAGCGTCCCCGGTGCTTTGTAAGTTCACAAACAGTCTACATTGCAGATAATATACGCCCCTAGCATCCCTAGGGTAGAGGTGGGAATGAAGGACAGGAAAATATAATTAAAAAATGACAGATGTTGGTGTTGAATAAATCATTTTTGGGACCGCTGATGTGAAGTGACACCCTACTTGCCAGATAAGCACACGATCACTCCATATAAGGAATAAACGCCCTTTGTGTTGGGGGTGAGGAGTGAAACGTAAAAATAATCAAAAGTGACCGATATTAGTGTTGCAATCATAGTTTTCGGGGCCGCAGAAATTAGTATAGACAGTCTCTAAGACGTCAAAGTCCACAATCAGCTCGTATAAACTCCAACGCCGTTAGGGAAAGGGTTCCTATAAAAAAATTTCAAACATGACATACCAATGACGAGTCCATTATTTTCGGCGTCGCTGTTATGATAGTGAAATCGAGTAAGTCTGAATCTAGCCCTCGTGAAATAAACACACCACTAGCACCCCTTGGGTGGGGAAGGGGTGGGGGTGGAAATGGGTTCATGGATAAAAATAATTGAAAACTAACATTGAAATAAAAATAAAAATACATCGGATACATAGTTTAAGGGTTGACGAGATATTTCAACAACCAATGTTGTTATGTTCAAGATATGACATAGGAGCACTATTCTTAGAACTGGGGCGGGAGGAGCGAAACGTAAAAATAATGTAAAAAGACCGATATTAGAATTGAGTCCATGTTTATTGTGTATTCAAATCGTATTACCAATGGCATTATGTACCTTTCAGACCACATGGTGCACGACGTCCCTAGATATGGGGGTTGGGAAGAGCATGACACAAAAATTATGAAAGATGTCCACTACGAAAGGATATTACAAAAATTCACCCCTAAGGGTGTGAATGGGAAATTGGTGTTTTCTGAAAACGTTTTTGAATCACATAAGTGAAAATAAAGGATTGAGGGTACAGACAAATACTAATATAACCTCCAACATTAATGGATAACATTTTCAGTGAATATCGATGAGGATATGAGAAAAAAATTGGAGACATTAAAAAATTTACGCAAGCAAAGCTGGGGTATGTATATAAAATGTCAGCTAGTTTGTCTATAAAAATGAAATACCAGTTACATATTGACTGCATTATTGACGGACTAATCACGAAATTTCAGGAACTACAAAGCCCACAAACTTGAAATTTGGGAGGTAGATTCCTGTCAGTGTTTAGACGTCCGCTAAGAAAGGATTTTGCGAAACTCTACTGCAATAGTGTGAAATGGGGGAAGAAATCTTTTATGTATGTATTCCACAATAACTATGGGGGTGTGGAGCAATTTCTACCAACTTTATACACATATGACTTACTATCTTGCAATAAGCACTGTGGGGGTAAGACATATCTGATACCCCTTGAGGGGGGGATGGTGTAAAAATAATGGCAAACCTTATAACATATTTCAAACCATAGTTATCGGTGCTGTTGATAGGAATAAGGACGCCCTTATTGCATCATGAGTTGACAATTAGTCCATATTGATGATATTAAACCCCTAGCATCTTGGGAGTAGGGGTGAGAACGGGTGGCAGGCTACAATTATCAAAATCCTCTGATATGGGTGATGAATACATCCGTTTTGCAGTCGCAGAAAAGAAGAGTCACACTCACAATGATGCTTAAGTCAACTATCACCCCAATGAGGGAATATACTCCGTTTGGTTAAGGGATGAAATGTAATAATAATTGAAAATGACTCGTATTAGACCTGAGATCGTAGTTTTCGGGGATGCTGAAGTTACTAGTGACATTTTTGAAATCCTCGAAGTCCAAAATAAACCGTATACACCCTAACATTCCAAGGGTAGGCGCTGCTACGTAAAACGTATCGAAATGGGGTGGGAATGGGTTGACATGTAAAAATAATCGAAAGTTACCAATATAAGTGTGGAGATCGAAGGTTTAGGGGTAACTGAGATTATTAATGACATATTCGATGCTGCTTAAATTCACACTACATAAAAATAATCGAAAATGAGATACACTAGTGACAAGTTCAGAGTTTTCGGTATCGCTGAGATAAATGATGTCATCTCTCTGGGAAAAAATAAAGCTGGAGATATTACAGAACTCACGCGAGCAAAACTGCCAGTACTCAGCTAATATACATATAAAAGCGAAATTCCACTCACATAGTGACTGAATTATTGAAGGACTAATCATGAAATCTCAGAAACTACTAAGTATGAGAACTTGAAATTTGGGAAAGAGATTTCTTTCCATCCTCTATGACAGGATGTTACGAAAATTTATCCCGAACGGGGATAAAATAGGGGTTGTAATGCTTTATGAATGTATCCCACCATAAATCTAGAGTGTTTAGAGCAATATCAACCAAACTTGATAAATAGATGACCGGGTATTGAACAAGAAGCACTGTGGGAGTAGGACATCCCTGGCATCCCTAGGGAGGAAGTGAGAGGGGGATGACAAGTAAAAAAATGAAAAAATCAGATGTTCTAATTTAAACCCCAGTCATAGAGAAATCAGGTAACAGATTAATTATGTTATGTTGAATGAAAATGGGAGGTGGGACCGAGATTCGAACTCGGGAACTTCAGCTTACCGTACTGATGCGTTTACAACAGAGCCACACCCTTCCCCTTTCAGGTCAGACCACCATAGACATTCAACTTGCGAGACACACATTTCTCTGAGGTGGCCTTATAGAGACAAGAATCCTCGTATGAAGCGACTCCCTTAGGAAGTACTTGATTGTCAGCGCAGTCCTAAGGGTTTAAGTAATACCAAATGGAAACGGATCTGTTTAACGGACCATCAGCTTAGCTTAGAAGTAAAATGAAAATATTTGGCGTTCATTTAAAATCTCATGAATAATAAAATTAAAAAACTACATAGTGAAAGAGACATGGAATATATGGTTTACTAACTGGGTACCCGCACCTTTGCACGCGTGAATTCAGTAATATGTCTCAAATTTCTTTTTTCTCATATCCCTATTGGTATCTACTGAGCATCTTATCCTTAACGTTAGTAGTTTCCTAGTATTGGTGTGTATCCTCAATCCCTTTCTTTCACTTATGTAGTTACGAAAACTTGTTAGTTTTTTAAATAATCTCTTAGAGATATTCTAGAATTAATACAAGAACCAATAATTATAAAATTTATATCCTAGCTGATTACCCGGCGTTGTCCTATCCGATGTCCTTAAACTCAGAATAAAAATAACTGTCATCTGAACTTACACTTAACATTATTAGGAGTTTAATATTTCATCTCAGCAACCACACACTCTATGACTTAATCCTCCGTCTATCAGTGGGATCCAAATGGACCCCAGAGCATCTTCCGCAATATTTATAAGGGACGGTTATCAATGAAAATGATTGACATGCCATTATTTTGTTCCTTTTATTTCTGTTATTACATCAGTACCGATTTTTAATTTACTTTCAAAAATATTGCACTATTTGTTTAAAAAATATAGCACCGACTCCCGATGAAAATCGTATGGACCCCGGGAACAAAAATGTATTTAATATTTTTCTATTTATGAATAGCACATGGTTGTCACAAGACATTTTTGTCTCTGATATTTTCTTTGCTTTTCATTTCACGAGGCGACCACGCTTCGTGGGTATGACATATTTTTATTTTTCGGTGTCTAGAGGCGCCAGTCTAACGGGATTTCTATTCAGCGCCAGTCTTTTTTCAGCCAGTCATCCGCTGGTGAATAGCCCCTCGGCCTGGTAAATGATAAACTGCTCGTATCTTTGTCGCGCTGGATGTGTTCAGGAATACTAATGTCCAGGAACTCATGACTCGTGCGGTTTAACTTTGACTTTGAATTAACTTTGAGAGTTCTAGAAGTTTCGAACCATACCTATTACGTCATATTATTTAGCATTACTCATATAAGACCTTCGTTCGAAGCGTATCCCTCTCTACGCCGTCCGAGGCCGCATCCGAGTACGGATCCGTATACATACTCGTCCTGTCTCGGGAGCTCTCGAGTGTTTAATTGTCGATCGGATGTTGTAGTCGCTTTTCGGAGCTACCTGTTTCGGCACCAACAATCATCTAAAATCGTGGATGCAACCCGCTGCCTAGAGGACGTGCGAGCTAATGCAACTTTCTGTATGAACCGAGAATATATGCTAGAGAAATCATCTCGTTTCCGGACCACTGGTCCTAGCTTTTAGAGCTTATCTGTAGCAACTATACTTACTGGCAGTTTCCATTTGAAACTCAGTGTGCCTACCTAGTTCCTTTGTAAAACCTTTTATGTCTAACGTGACAGGGAACTTCTTTCAAGAACATTCAAGTTTAACTCAAAAACCTATATCATATCACATTTTATTGGAGATAGTTCACCATACTAACATTTTGATGCAATCATTTAATTAGATCTGAGGAAAATAGATCTTGTTTTAATTCACTATTTAGATATCTTAATGTAATCACCTAAATCTGAAGATAACAGATTTGGTTCATCCGAACCACATTGCAAACTTATTAAACATTATATTTATCCAGTTTTGATGCGATGTTTTACTATAAAACTTACGTCATCTCCAAGTAGAAAAGCTTGCTCGACCAAAATATTTGAGGACTTTCCGTACCCACTCAAAGCCCCTTAAGGGTCAACGGGAAGACCTTTAGAGAACTTTGCGACATGGTTTTGCGTCTTAACTGCTTTGTTGTTACTTTACACTTAATATTCTTTGATATTAGCTTATCGTAGACCATCTTGGACTCTTTCATATCGTGTAACGTAACATAAGAAAACCTTTGACTCTATCTGCGTGATATGTATTAGAACTGCAGTTCTTCGAAGTTACTATATCCAACTTGTCGGACAACAGTACATTCTTCCAAGTTGACTGAGAACCCGGTTGTGTCTACCAGTGAAAGATTCCTGTCTTCGCAGAATCTACTTTGAAAGTGCGAGTTCGTGCAGAGGAATGTATATGCACACCGACATACTTTTCTCACCTATATCTTCAATTTTAGGTGCATAAGAAACCTTATGCTTTATGATTGGATGGCTTGTATTATTTTTCCGTCTAATGATGAATAAGATTTATCTGGTGAAATATTCAAGTTTTGCTACATAATACCTTCACAACTTGAACGAATGCCAATTGATTTATCATGAGTGAGTTTAAATTCCCATGAAGCAAACAATGAGTGGGAAAACACTGAAACAAATGAAAAGAGAGACTTTCGGAAATGAAGTGATTTGGCATATCGAGCTAACAATTTTACTGTGGCCATGAAACTCAAAAGAAGAATGGCGTAACCTTTATAGTAAATACGAACTTAAATAATTCTACAATAGGAGGATGCTGTTTCAAAAATGATATCAATTCGTATACAAGGACAATCATTAAACATCACGCTAATTCAAGTATATGCACCAACTACCGATGCAGAAGAAGAAGAAGAAAGACAGGAATTTTATGGAAATCTAAGGACCTAGTAAATTTGACACCAAAGAAAGATGTCACCCTCATTATTAGCGACTGGAACTCCAAAGTAGGAAATAAAGTAGTTGAGGGCGTCACAGAAATGTTTGGTCTTGGTGTACAAAATGAAGCAGGGCAAAGACTCACAGAGTTGTACCAGGAGAACACACAAGTTGTGACAAACACCCTTTTCGAACAACCCAGAAGACGTTTATATACATGGACCTCAGTGATGGTAAATACAAAAATAAAATTGACTACATACTCTGCAATAAGAGATGGATAAGTGCTATACAAACGGTTAAAACTAGATCTGGAACTGGTTCTGATAACTAAAATTCGTATTAAGTTAAAGGAGGTGAAAAGGGCAGAATACGCAGTGGGGGGTCAGTAATAGATTTGATGCACTTGTTTGAAATGATAGACAGCAGGAAGATCTATGGAATGAAACACGAAAGACAATGCAAAATGCGGCCAATAATGCATATCCAAAGCAACGAAAAGTAAAAAGGCAAAATGGCTGTCAGAGGAGGTTATAAATGTAGCAAAGGAAAGAAGATAACATAAAAGTAATGGAAACAGAATAATGATGGCAATTTTTAGTAAAACATTTCAGAGATTAGCCAGAAGAGATAAAAACATATTCCTCAACGAACAGTGTAAAGAAATAGAAGAACGTAATGTTGGGTAAACGAGAGACCTTTACAAAAAAAATTGGGAAGAAGACAGGAAAATTTAATAAAGGAATTGGGACGGTGAAATATGCAAATGGTAGAGAACTTATAGAGAGAGATCAAATTAAAGAAAGATTGAGAGTATATGTAGAATGGTTGATAAGTCCAATAAGGACATGTTTCACCCAAAAGTCTTAGAACTGGAACTTTACATTTTAGAGGGAAATAGAAAATGCGTTAGAAGATAGCAAGTAACAAAGCCAGTGGGGACGATGGAATACCCATTGGACTCATCAAGAAGGTAAAGAGCAAAGCAGTGAAAGTGCTGCACGCGATATGTCAACAAATATGGACAGGCCGGAGCTGGCCGAAAGGGTGGAAGAAGTCAGTTTATATCCCTATACCAAAACAAGATAATGTTAAAGACTGCTCTAATTATCAAACAATAGCACTTATAGCTCATGCCAGCAAGATTATGTTAAAAATAATACAAAATAGACTACAGCAATATATGGAATGGGAATTGTTTGAGGAGCAAGTTGGTTTCCGCAAGGGTACAGGAACCTGAGACCAAACAGCGAATATTCGTTGGATAATGGAGAAAAGTAGGGAATACCACAAAGAAATTTATCTGTGCTATATAAACTATGCCATGGCGTTTGATTATGTCGACCACGACACACTGTGGATCGCACTTCAAGAATTGGGAATACCAAATAACTTAATTTACCTCATAAGGAACCTATATTTACACCAAGAAACAGTTGTATGAACAGAGTACGGGACAACTACAATTTTCAGAACTGAAAAAGGAGTGATATAGGGCTCGCCTTATTTATTTAATTTGCATGATAAAGCCATTTTAAAGAAGGCAAATTGAGACGAACTTGGTGCAGGTATTAAAATTGCTAGAAGAAGAATAACAATTTGAGATCTGCAGACGACACCATATTAATGGTGGGAACAGAGGGTGAAAGAGTCTAATGAAAATGCTGGTGTGAAGCTAAATATAAAGAAAACAAAATTTATAGCTACCGGACCAATCCCAACATGGAAGGTAGATAGTGATAAAATAGAAGAGAGGGATGAATTTATTTGTTTGGGATCAAGGGTATCTCCCAACGGTGACTGCTGCTCGGAAATCAAAAGATGTTTGGCTCTAGGGAAGAAAGCTATGACCAACTTGAACGGTGTTTTTAAAAGTTGAGATGTAACTATGGAAACGAAGACCCGTATTGTCAAAGCAATGATTTTTCCGGTGGTTATGTACGGTGTGCTTGCGCTTTGATGTTGGAGGAAACTTTTAAGAGTTTCTCGGAGAAGAACAATTATTTTTCCATTGTAGTATTTGTAAACGGGAAATGTAGCGTGTTATTTAAGCTTATTTACAAGGAGCAATAGGATGTAGGAGTTGGGTGGTATGCCATTATTAGTAGGTGAACCGGTTATCTGGCTTAACCAACAACTTGACTCACATGGAGGAGTTAGTAGAAGTGATTTGTAATAGTTAGAGTTATTGATACTAGCAGGAGGTAGTTAGAAGAAGGAGGGTTTGCTTTTCAGTAGTCACAACTATATGAACTGGGTCATTCATGGGAAATGCTACAAAATTTTCTGACCCCACCAGGCATTATACTCGGGATGACTAGGTGAAGAGCAAGAACACTGACACCAGGGGGGCCAGAAGGACAAATAAGGCAGTGCTAAGAGGAATCAATCCTACATACTCCTTGGGATGAAGCTACTTAGCAAATTAAAATACTTTGGTCACATCTTGAGAAAGCATGATAATATGGAGAAGAGTCTGATGCTTGGAAAGGACGAAGGAAAACGGAGCAGACGACGACAGAGGACTAGAAGGATGGATGGAATCACCCAAGCTATGAATATGAATTTGGAGAGGCTGCGAGAGATAGCGTTGGACAGAGGAAGATGGAGAGCAGTAATACATGGGGTCACGAAGGTTCGGAAACGACTGTACGACTGATCAACGACAAAATATCCAATTTAAACTAATTGTGAACTTACGAAGCATTGTGGACGTCCTTATCCATGCTAAAGGGCACCGATAACTATGATTTCCAATATATACAGGATGTTTTTCGTTTTACACGTTACCCTCTTCCAAACCCTTCTAGGGGGTGCAGGGATACTTTCACAGTACGTGTTGTTAGACATCCAATCATATGTGTATAAAGTTTGGTAGAAATTGCTCCAGGCACTCCAGAGTTATCGTGGAATACATACATAAAACATTTCAACCCCCATTTCACCCTCTTATGGGTGGAGTTTCGTAAAACTCTTGGGACGTCTTCATCCCAATAGAAAACTGTCTGCTAAATTTCAAGTTTGTAGACTTTCTATTTTCTGAGATTTCATGATTAGTAGTCAGTCTGCCAGACAGTCAGTCAGTCTGTCTGTAAGTGAGTGATATTTAGCTAATAAAAATACGAATGGAAACCTATTGTGTTCATTTATTTATTGTATAAGTCGCAGTAAATTCCTCTATTGACTATAAATAGACGTTGACTTTGGTACACAGCTTATACTCAATATTGCCAACGTTTTTATTTCGCCATTGTCCAAGAGTAATAGAATTTGTACCCCGCGATTTGTTGGCAGGACATTCAAATTTCTGAAAACTTAAATCCATCTCCAACCTTGGAAACCAGTTCAATTCACTTGCTCTTGTGACGCTATTCTGTTTTTTACTACATCGTGCGTGTGGAACAAATAGTACCTTGCGTCAGTTTGTAGTGTTATTAACTTCGTCACTTTTGTGGCTACTATTAATATTTATTTCGATATAACTTACATACATACATACATAAATATACATACATACATAAATATACATACATACATCTTTTGTATGTACGCGTGTAACACGTAATAATAATTTGCCTGACTACAAATGAGACGTTCTCCGGTGGTTGCTTTCTCAACAGTTATGTAGAGAGAAAAACACAATAGTATTCTCTAAAACTATTCACAAAGTTTAAATAAGCAAAATAATACAGACAGAAACATACAGAAAAACAAAAATATATAAATAAAGAAGACAGAGAAGTACAATAACATGTAGACTTAGAGTGATTTCTTGACTAGGAGACGAGGTGATCTTCGTGGAACCTGAGAATCAAGCTTCTTTCCTTTGAATGTTCCTTGGTTTCTAGTCTCCAACAGCAGCACTCTAAAGAAAGAAACGGGACTACTTTGTCCGAGGAAATTGGTCTCCCATTTTACGTGAACATCTCTAGAGAACTGACATATTTCAACTCTTTAATAATAATTTAATTGAAATATATTTCGACCATGTATGTAGGCAATTTTTATTGAATTTCACGACGTTTCAACAGTGAATTACTGCCATCGTTAGGTGAATGTAGTATAAATAAATTTTAATTTTATCTTGGTAACAAAAAGAAAAACTACTTACCTACATATAAAAATAAAAAATTCGGTAGAAAAATAAATAATATGAAGAACAAACAATGAAAACAAAAAAATAAACAACTATAAGTTTTGGATAACCTGTCTCTGTGTAAAAAGGGTACTCCAGAATAAAGCACCCAAAAGTGTCCCCGAGCCAAATGAAGTCCTTCCTTTATTTCTATATAGATATCTACAAAATATTACTATTCATAATTTTTTAACCCTCCAAGCGTTATATAGCGATCCGTACCATCGAAAATAGTTTTCTTCGGTTTCTACATTTTTCTTAATTTTGGACCTAAATTAACTAGTGAAACTTGCCTTTCTATTGAGAAAATCCTTCAAACTATCCAGGAAAAAAATTTAATTTGATCCTGCGGATTTTTTACTGAAAAAGTTCCCATAAGTATAATCAATTTTCAAAAAATTTATAAAATCTATCGCAAATCCCGAAATTTTGGAGATACAGAACTAATTTTTTAAACAGATTTTTATATTGCTTTTCCAAATGTTCTCAAAATTTCAAGTCTCTATGAGTAGTGGATAACCTTCAAAATTTTGAAAAACTCATTTTTTAACAACTTTTTTGTTATGTTTTAACAAATTTTGAGTACGTTACTATTTATTGTGTTATCATTGTTTTATCAATAAAAACTAATATTAACACGATGTTTTTGATTGAAATCCATTTCATACAGTTCAAGTATTGGAAACTTAACTCAATCTATGTTGAATACATTCATGAGAAAATCTAGTATAATTCAAATTAGGTGTTATAAATCAACACACTCAAAATTCGTCATAAATTATGACAATAAAGTGGGGAATACCGACGAATCACAATCTCCGGGAGACAGTCTAACATATGGGAGCCTTATCCTGGGGTTTCCTTTGATATGTAACATATCTGCAATAATAGGTTTGGCTCCCGATCTATTAATAATAATAATAATATCTTTATTACGTGGCGAGGTTAGGGCCATCTGGACCACTCTTCCGCCTAACCACTTTTAAACATTCATACTCAATAGTTGGAATAATAAACAAGAAAACAATAAACTAATTTTTACACTTATAATTGCAAAATCAAAAAAACAGAAAATTACAAATATTAAAAACATTTTATTCTATGACAAACAGAACAGTGTTAATATTACCACCAAGTATCACAAGCTATTTGTATTCTTAATAGTATTATGATCCATGTATGTACAAAAGATCTTTCATTAAACAAATAAACTTTTAAGTACAGGGAGGGCAAGGATGCTGCATAATTTTTATTGTTGAAGTCTAGAAAAATTTAGAATCGTAACGTTAAATGTTAAGTATGAAGGGGAACCGAAATTATAATTTTGTAGAAAAAACAGAGACAATGAAACATGCGTCTTTGCTCTAATCTAAAAATATTGTTAGATTCATAATATTCAGATATATCATCATACGTTTTTACATCATATTCAAAACAAATACAGGAATTTTGAACTATGAAATGTTTCATCTAATAATTTTTTTAAATTATTGTAGATCATATCACCATAATCCAGATGGGGAAATAGCATGCTTTTCATTAGTGTTTCTTTAGTTTTTACTGGTAGATATTTTCCCACACATTTTAGTGAATGCATAATGGTTTAATTTTTCTGGCATACTTTACGTACATGATGTTCCCATTTAACAGATCGTCCATAATTACTCCGAGATTTTTGACTTGCGATGATTTTGATACTATATTATCAATTACAACATTTAGTAAAATCGTATTCTTCAGAACTTTGTGAGCTCTTGAAGAACCAATTATCATCATTTGCGATTTTGAAGGATTTAAAAGAAGACCATTTTGCATTACCAACTGTGCAGAGATGCCAAATTACAATTTGTTTGGCAAATTAAAGAAGAAATCTCACTTAATTTTACCACTCACATAAATCTGTAAATTATCTGCATACAAATGATATCTACAATTTGATAATACTTGAGGCAGGTCATTTACATAGAGTAAGAAGAAAAGGGGACCCCATACCGATCCTTGAGGGACGCCTCTTGCAATAGGACATATTGTAGATTTTTTATCATCTACTACTACAATTTGATGTTTATTTTCAAAATATTTCGTTATTCAGGAACGCGTGGATTCGGAGAAGTCGAGTTTTCTGCAGTTCGCTAGCAGTATATCATGATCTACGTAATCAAAATCTTTACTAAAATCTAATACGGTGAGAACAGAAACGCAGACATCATCTAGAGCTTTTCTCATATTTTCCGTTACCTTTATAAGAGCTGTTTGGGTACTTCTACCATATCTAAATACTGATTGAAAATTGTCAAGAAGGCTGTTTTAGTGACAATATTTTCAATTTGCTTACACACTATCTTTTTTAACATCTTTGATAATGTTGGAACGATAGGACGATAATAGGACGGAAGTCACTCGGGCAATGAGCTTTCTCCGATTTTGGGAACGGGCAAACACTTGTAATCTTCCATGCCTGAGGAAAAGTCCCGGACAATAATGAAAAATTTATTATGTGAGTGAGGGCTGGAAGAGTAAAATCCAAAACTATATTTAACTGTTTAGCAGTAATATTATCTGCACAATTTGAATTAGATTTAAGTGATGAGACACTATTAGCTACCTCACAATGACTTACACAATCAAAATAAAATGTATATTCTGTAATCGACCCTTGGAAATAATAGTCTGTAAAGCTTCTAATTTAATGGTGGGGTCAATTGGTTTTGCAACAGTTGTAAAATATTTATTTAGGTCATTTAGCAGAAAGTCGACGACTATTTGAGTTGGCTTCTCCTTTTTTATGCCTACGTTTTTCAAAGTATTTCAAACTTCTTTTGTAGATGAATTTGAATTAAAAAGATACAAAAAATAACTTTTTTTAGCGTTTCGGATTCGTTGTTTTACCGAGTTACGGAGCTTTTTATACTCAGTCTCAACCTCAAGAGTTTTATTTAGTCTCAAATTTTATTTTAGGAGTATGCTGAAATGTTAAATCCGGCTCTGTCTGAGGACCCTTGATCGGAATTGATGGGATGGTCCCTTGCTTTCTTCCGGTGAGTAAATTAGTTTATTACCCTCCACGTGGTCACACACAGTTTCTAACTGTTTTTTTACTATAAAGATTATTTATTAGTAAATAAATAGAATAACATAAGATTGTGATGCAATACGTCTTAAAACTTTCTGGTACGAAGTTTCATTAACATCGTTTGTATAAACGATACGCTTAAAAAATCATGTTCATGAAACTTCATACTACTCTGAATCGTATTGCATCAAACTTTATGTTATTCTATTTCCTGTGTTGGTTGGAATTATCCCTCTATAGATAATAACTTTTTATTGCGTTTAATGAGATCATGAAATATTGGAAAGTCGGCTCTTCAATTCGCAAGAATTCTTGTGAATTCGGGTACAAAACGAAATCTTCACAGTCGAATAAAACATTTTTATGTGCATTCGGTAAACATGTGAGAATATTTGGCTGTTGAATTTTTTGAAATGGTATTTATATTCAGCGACGATGATCACACTCCTAACAGTATCGTCGATGTAACCAAGAATTCAAAATGTTTTCTTGTTTGTTCTTCAATCTTTCGTTAACCTCGGGTGTAATGACTACTTGACTGATCAAATGATTACATATCTTTGAGGAGACTGTTCGCTCATGTATTTTCTATTCTTCAAGAGTGAGAACTCCCTCTACAAAAATGGGGCCAATTTACGTGATCATACCCACCACAATGCAGGTGTCATTTTCTTTTAGAACCCAATGTCTTTCTTCGGCATCTGTCTTCGCGTGTCTCAGTGTGGTGAAAATATTTTGGACACTTTCACAGGAGGTCAGATTTAAAATTGAAGAATTCTTATCGTTCTCTGTAACCCTTCTCTCTCGACCCTGTGCGATAATAGTTCGCTTCACATCCTACAGAAAGCATGCGGAGGTTTTTCGCAACAAAAGACGGTTAAGAGAGACAGCGACAACTGTGCGGCAAGATCTCACCTTCAACCGAATCGTAATAAAGCTTAATGACAATAATAAGAAGTGCGTGACTACAATGATTGAGCTGGACGAACTTTGTGCGTCACGAGTACAAAATGCAACACCGTAACTGCAACTTTCACTTGTAAACTTTTTTGTATTTCTTCAATTTATTTTATACGTCTCTATAGTACCCTATTATTTCTCTTCTATTTAAACAACCAAAGGATGCCATACTCTCTTCCCCTAAGACAGTATCACTAGAAATAATACACTGTTTACTGGTGCATTCTGCATTGTTGTCCACTTGGTCTACGAGTGAATCTGACGCTCTCGAGGAACGCACAGACAATCTTTCCACTCGTCAATGTCTTCAAAATATCTCTTCTACGCATTCTCGCGCGCACTACACATCTGTCATATCAATGCACAATATTTACTCGCGGAACATCGCATGGATGAAATTAACTCACGCTTCTTGTTCATATTCTTCTCAGTGGAAAACTCCATTGTCCTGCCTTTACCTAAAAAGATCTCCCAACAAATGCTTCCGACTACCAGCCCATTAGCATCTTGCCCACTATCGCAAAAGGACTTGAATTCCTTGCTCACCAACAGATATGCGACCACTTGAAAGATCACGAACTACTTGACAGACATCAGTCAGGTTTTCGAAGAGGACACAGTACCCAAACTGCCTTACTAAAAGTATAAGACGATATAAGACGAGCTATAGAGAGAAAACAAATAACCATTTTAGTTTTATTAGACTTCAGCAAGGTCTTTGACAGCGTTGACATAGACATAATTATATCCAAGCTACACACCTTTCATTTTTCTGACAGTATTTGAAGATGGTTTTCTTCGTATCTTAGTAATCTTAAATTTTGTGTTTCACACGGAGAAAATAGGTCCTCTTGGAGACCGTCAATTGTAGGTGTGCCGCAGGGCTCTATTTGGGGACCATTACTCTTTTATATGTACATAAACAACGTTGCGACAACCCTTAATCAAACTTCACATAACTCGTACTCAGATAACCTACAACCTAACATCCACTTTAATCCAGACGAAGCAACCAAAGCAATAGTTAATATTAATAATGAATTAGAATTTGTATCTCAGTGGGCAGAAAATTGTAGACTGAAACTAAATCCCGAAAAATCCCAGATAATACTATTGAGATACCCTAAACTTGTACGAAAAATAAACAAGGATAAATTACCACTACTAGAATTGAATAAAGTAACCATACCATTCTCGTCAACGGTAAAGAACCTTGGGGTAATTATGGATGAAACATTGTCGGGGCTAGAACAAACTATATCATCCTCTAAAAAAAATTTTCGACGACACACTCTCCAAATTTAAATAATTTCTCCCCAACAACTGAAAATAAAATTAATAAATAGTCTCGTTATGCCCTATCTAGATTACTGTGACGTAGTTTTCTGTGACCTAGGTTCAGGCTTAGCAAACCAACTTCAGGTCGGCCAAAATACCTGCTTGAGATTTGTGTGCAACCTCAAGTACTTTGACCATGTGTCACCCTACTATGAACAACTAGCCTGGCCTCGACTTCATAAAAAACGAAAATTGCGTATGCTCTGTCTCCTTTACCGTATTCTGTCAACGGCTGAACCCTCGTATCTCTTCTGTTTCTTCACAAATATCACTTCTCATCATTGCAGCAATACTCGTGCATAAGGTCGTACCACACTTGTCCTTTCTATTCTCAGAACTTCGATCTTTTATCGTTTCAGCAGCCCGAGACTGGAATCTGTTACCACAGCGTCAGATCATTGTCGAGCCCTAGGAAGTTGTATATCTTTCTAATTAATTTAATTATAATTTTCAGTGAAATTATGTCTTTCTTTTCTGTTTTTTTAGTTTTTACGTATTTTAATTTTATTTTATGTATTATGTATGATTATTTTTGTTACTTGTCTTATTTTATTGTATTTTCATGTTTATGTTTATTTCATTGCATTGGTATGTATGTATGTATGTATGTATATGATTGTTGGTTGGGTGTAAAAGAGGGTCAAATGGCCCTAACCCTGCTAACCAAAATAAAACATTAATTATTAATTTTATTAAATTGATATGATATGTGTTTCATCCTGCCTATGAGAGTTGATAAGATACAAAAAGCTATATATGTGTGTGTGTGATTAAAAATATCTGTGAAGAAAAATTAAATTTTTTGGCAGGAAGACAAATATACTTTTTCTCGAATCATATTTGTGACACGCCTTAAAATTTGTTTTACTTTAATCTTTCTACTAAAGAGGAAAATAAATTGAGGGAGGACAATGAATCTTTGTTTTTCAATTACTTGAATTCTTTAATAAGGAAAGTCATAGGGATTGAAGCCTGTATTTATTTTTTGTGGTTTCGATTAAATTATTTTAAGAATAAACATCAACCGCATCTACAAACATGTCCGAACACAAGATACTTGAATTCTCTGATCAAAATAATAATTCTCTGATGAATTCTCTGATCAAATAAAGTAGTCTATGCANAAAATCGAACAACCGGATGAAAGCCATGTGGAATATTGTTAACAATTACATGTCAACTTCTGAAAATCGCGAAGAAAATGTTTCTTTACTAAACGATGGCAAGATCGTGTCAAATCCTCAGGACATCGCAAGTTTGTTTAATTCTCACTTCTCAGATGATGGTAAAATAACGAACTTAAGATATCCAAATCAATGTCCTTCAATTATTACCACCCACATACCCAATTCTATGTTCACTTCCGAAACTAACGCCAGTGAAGTCATGGGAATCGTCAGCTCCTTAAAAAAC
>NNCF01131406.1:4304-46035 GCA_002313205.1 Laupala kohalensis | reverse complement strand
AACTTTTTATCTTATCTAGGAACTTTTGCTGAAATTTTTGAATCCGCCTCTGCCTTAGGGCCCTTGATCGGAATTGATGGGATGGTCCCTTGCTTGCTTCCGGAGAGTAAATTAGTTTTTTTCCCTCCACGTGGTCATACGCAGTTTGTACTGTTTTTTGACAATAAATTTATTTATTTATAATTTAACTTAGTCTAAGTAGAAGTTAAGATAAAGATACAATTAATTTTTACTATTACGGAATATTAATATGTATTTAGGTTATTACGGTTATTAGATATCTGTTGTAGGAATTCTATTATTTTACTTTTATTTTATTAATTTATAGTAAGGTCTATATTTATGCTAAAACTGTATAATTTAATGTTGTTAGTTCTTTTCCTGCATTATAGGTCACCTTCTGCACCTTTGTTCTAATAATTACTTGCAACAGATTCTATGTCACACATAAGTTCTTGTCATTGAGGAATTCTTGTACACTGTAGTAGAGTTTCTGTTGTAAGAATTGTTTGAGTTTTGTTTTGAATGGGTTCAGTGTATTGATGTTTTTTAGGTTTAGTGGTAATGCATTATATAGCTGTATACCTGCATTGTAAGTGCTTTTTTGGCTAAGAGTGATTGTTATCTGTGGTAGATGGATATTTCTGGCCTGTCTAGTGTTGTGAACATGAACAGTTGAATTAAATCTGTAGAGTAGTCCCTTGTCCAGTAGATCCTTTTTTACAAAGTTCAAAGTTTCAAAAATGTTCATGCATGGCAGTGGAAGTATTTTCAACTTTTCAAATAATGGTTTACACGTAGAAAGTTTATTAGTGTTGGTAATTGTTCGTATTATTCTCTTCTGTAAACTAAAAGTTTGTTTCATTTCTGGTCCTTGTCCCCAAAATATTATACCATATTTTAGAATGGAATGGACATTTGCATAGTATACTGTTCGAAGGGTATCTTGTTGTGCAATTTGCTGTTAGTACTCTGATGGCATAGTTTATTGTGCTGAGTTTCATATTCAGTATTTCTAGGTGACAGTTCCATTTCATGTTATCTTGTATAGTTAATCCCAGAAACTGTGTTGTCTGTTTAAAGTAACAGTTTGAAATAAAAAAACTAAGAGTCTACCTACGATCATCAAGAAGACATTGGTCAAATTAGGAACTTTCCTAAGGGCATAAAAAAGTTGGTAAATTGAATAAATAAATCTGTCATAAAGAGCATTAACTGCAGTTAACAACAATTATTTTTAACTTATTTTAAAAATAACTCATGACTATCAAGCAGGATAATAAATAATTTACAAATAAATAGTGTATTGTCACAAAAAGCAGTTATAAACTTTGCATTACCACATGGAGAGTAAGAATACATAAATAAAGGAATAATTCAACGTCAAAAAAGCAGTTGCAACATGTCTAAAGCAATTTACTCTCTGGATGCAATTCCAATCAAAGGGCCCAAAGACTGTAGCAGATTTGAAATTTCTGCACCTCCTAAAATTGAACAAAATGATTACTTGTCGTTATAATCAATAAGATTTATTTTCAACAGTTGTAATAGAACACTTATTAAGTAAATGCTTACAGTTCCTTAAATTATTCTACAAGTGTCACTAAGAGATGTGTCATTCTGTCGACGTCGATGGCTGAGTGGTTATCGTGGTGGCCTCACTGCGAGCAGCTTCGATCCCGGTCGATGACAGTGGATTTTTCGGTTGCGATAATCCACTCACCATATGCAATACAGTGCGTAAAAATGATTTGAATAATTCCCTTGACATCAATTCTCGGATAATTACTTTTCGGCGAAAAATGCACCCATGGAAAGATCCGACATTTATTGCCATCTGGCCGTGGAAAACCGAACGACTAATTTCGGGATGGCCCGAATTTTCAGACTTTTTCGCGACTCAATATTTGGGGTCCTTCTGTCATGGGATGTATAAGCATTACCCAGAAGATTGAAAACAAGAACTCAAGATTCACGGATCAAGTAGTTATATGTCAAGGAAAACTCCAGAATCTCTGGTAAAGCCAACTGCTCTAATGAATTCAAAACTTAGAAAACATTTATTTATTTATTGTCGCATCTACATCTTTTGGCATTACATGACATTACTGACGTTACTGACAATACAGAGTTCTTTCTTAACGTGTTCAAATTATGCGGTGTGAGTTGTTACTACCTTGCTGTCTTCATCTTTTAACATCCTCTCAATCTGTTCTTAATTTCTCATATCCCTGTTGAATACTCCTTGAAATGTCTAAATCGTATTTCTGTGTTAATTAATTTACTTCCTTTTTCCTGTATTATGTATTCTGTCTTCATGTGAGCTATGTATCTTCTTTCTGCTCCAAAAAGCGGGCAATCCCAAAATATATGTTCTCTCGTTTCCTTTCCCTCCCCACACGCATTCTCATCACCGTCAGCAAGGGCAAATCATTTGCACGATAAAATACAAAATGTTCCATTCATGTATAAGGTCATTCACGAGTAGAGATTGCAGCGACCATCCCCTGTATATTTTCTCACCAAGAATCAAAAGCACCGATGAATTTGAAATTATTGACGTATTTTACGCAGTGGTTGTGAACAAAATGGAAGGGTTTTTTACGACGAAGAGAGAGTGCTCTTGCTGCAGGAATGGGGACAGAAAGCAAATCCTTAGTGCTCTATACAGCAAGAGTGTGATAGAAAAGATCCATCAATAATGGAGGACACACGTTCGGTGGCTGAACGTGGATTGTTTTAATTATTATAATTTGCGAGATGCTTTCAGTTTTGTTGTTGAGACGACTGTGAGGATCATGCACTGTGCGTCGACTGCCAAAGTCAAATCGACCGCGGTGGGAATTGCTTTGTGATTTTGCTTTCTTTGTCACGCCAAAAGGAAACAAAATTTAACGATAGGAACGCACTTTAAGGTTATCGTGCAGCTTCTTGCAGGTTTTGAATCAGCAATTTCACTCGTGGAGACACTTTGTGGAAGCTTTTGGTGACCGTTGTAGAGGGGCTATAAGTGGTAGGTCCAGAGCAACCGTTAGACATGGAAAATTTTGGACAGTGGACTTAGTGTAAAACTGACCTCTCCCCGTACTCTGTCCTCCTGTAGCCATATGACAGTTGAAGTACGAGTAGTATATTCTTCCGGTTCTTATAAAATATGTGAACTCAATGAAGTTTCTTGGCTTGTTTTAAAACCTACGATATAGAGAATCTTGTTGCAATACGCATTGAAAAATTTGATGAAACAAATTGCACAATTATAGTATGTTCATTTTTTATAGTTCACATATAAACTCATTTTTGTATCCGGGCTAACTCGAAAAAAATTTGCGCACCTCGCAGCCATGCATGGAATGGAATTCTGTACATTGAAGTTAGTTGTACATTGAAGTAGGAATTTTGTACATTGAAGTACAAAACGTAAGAAAATATCTTGTTATATCTTTTTTTTTTTGAGTATTTGTAGCTAGTGCTATTTAAATTTTTAAAAAGTTTTTCTTCATTATACACTATAATAGCTTATGGATACGAAAAATATATTTTTACTAATGCTTGGTAATTTTTGCGAAAAGTATAGTGTAAATTAAGAGTTGAAATCAATTTCAGGCTTTGTAACATGAGAACAAAACGGGCAAAATGAATACTAGCCCTGAACGGAATTTCTCTTTATGATGGAAAATAACACGCACTAACAAAGTATTATAAATATTTTTTAACTATTAAAGGTAGATCTTTGAGCAATTTGTAAAGTATTAACAAATATATTTGACATTACTCAAAATTACTATTTTTAGGATGTTTTTTACTTTAATGGAAGCAAGAGATTTTCACCGTACGTAAGTGCACGATATTATCCCAGTCTATATTACTGGTTTTAGCTTCTTGGAAACCCGCAGTTTAAAGTGCAGTACAAAGATGACTGCCGTGCATATACCCGGTAAAGCAGCGAAGGCGTTGTCCATGTATTGTTTCACGTCCAGCGAGAAGATTAAAAAACAACTCGATTTATATATTATTTTACCACTACAGATCTTTCCTTTCACATTCCATGCAATCCGAGAGATAGCCTCATCAGCGATCTGCGCGTGAGAGGAAGCTACCAAGTCGCACGGTGATCATCATACCACGCAGGTCGCTAATGAAGTATTTACAATTCATGAACCAATAAAACAACGTCGGAATGAGGAGACCTACAACGTATTACGGAATCCGTCGGTAAGCAATCCAAAGATATTTATAGGTAAATCTTCATAACTATGTTACGATGGATTAATGAAATCAATTAAAATCCATTCCTTTAAATCCGTCTTGGACTACGTTGATCTGCTTAGGCAATCGCGCAATCTAATAAGGCAAATTAGTAATCAGTTTCTTTGAAATGGAAGCAAAAATTGAATTTTTATCCGTTTCGTCACGAAGATTGTTTGTGTCGTAATGACGTATATTAAGGCCGCTTTATCTCATTCTTTACTGGCTTATCAAGAATAATTTCAAAATCGCTTTATCACATCCAATAGTATTTTTTTAATTCAATTTATTGTAGGCAATTGCAACATTTGTACATTGAAAACACGTTACAAATCGTGCGTCTACAGAGGAAACAGTGAACATGAACCTCACATGATCCTTTCGATCTTTTATTTACAGAGGGGTGTCTACTCTCCCAAAATCCTATAACACAGATCACTTTCCCCCACCCCAATTTGAGAGACCCCTCCTATCACTGTGACTCATTTTTAAATCATATTCCAAAAATGTAGAAATATTTTACAACTTTATCCCTGTTATTTACCCTGACTCCATATTAAAACCAGTGTGCAAAACCAATACACGTGCTTTCTCATACACTTTTAAGGTCCTTATTGATATAGTATGCAAAACTATCTTTACAAAGAAACAACCCATCATTTTCATGCATTCTATATTGATGTTGATAACTGCAGTTTAATCTTCTCCGTATAAAATAAAGGGAAAGGGATTCATTGAAATTTGTTGTTAGGTATAACTTTTCTTGAAATTTTGATTCTTGAAAAGAAATGATGACAGAGTGAGGGAGATAGCCAGTCACCTTCCGATATTTTACAGGTTATAGTTCTTTAAAATGTATACCTTCGTCGACTAGGTATATCTGTACTACTAAATAGTTTTAAGCTCTCTTGATATAGTGAATAAATGAGATCCATGTTGAAAATAAATGTGACTATGATTCGGCTGAGATGTAATTTTCCTGCTTCTATGCCAAGATAAAAAAAGAGAATTGAGCCGCTTTTGATTATATTTTACAAATTATACTTTAATACAAAGGGCACTTCATATGAAGATCAAAGATGAAAACATTTCAGAGCACGTGCATCAACAACAAACATAAGCTACGCTAAATACAAAATATGAATGAAATTGGCTGTTCCGTCTAGCCAGAACCGGTGCGCACAGATGGACAAACAAACAGATGTCGTATTAAAAAATCTTCTGGTATCAGGAATACTAAAAACGAATTTTTCCGCCAACATCTCGCGATATTTTCTCGGATACAATACTATTCCTATACCACGTATATAAAAAAAAAGAATGTTCATTACCTACATCCATTTTACTGATAAAGGATAAATTTAAATGAAATTAAAATTCAGTATTTTATTTCAGCTGGTAAATTTAGGAACGTTGCAGAATAGAGTTTGAATTATTAAGATTTCATAGAACCACACTCAAGTTCTATATATTTTCAAATTCATATGCACTTTAGTCAGATCTCGAGGTTTCTTACGTTTCATCGGATTATTTCACTGAATAAGCACCTCAGATATGGGCTCTCTTCTTCACATGCAAGATATAAAAAGGAAAGAGGATGAGGCAATTAGCAGATTTGACCTTCGACAACTGTTCACTTTTCACCCAGACCTAACTCCTTGACCAACTTTAACACGTAGGTATGTGTGAAACCTGAACTTAAGCGCACACAGCATTGTGTGCCGTCTAGTTCACTTATCTCCTGTATGATGATGTGTTCTCAGGTCTTCCGGGGGTTAGGTCTGGGTGAGCTCCAGGTTCGATTTCCGGCTTGTCGACATTTTCACCTGATCGAAAGTTCTTACGCAGGTATTTGTTGTTACTTCTTGGTTTACGCGAATGTGATGACTCTTCCGGTCTTTTGATAGACACGAGGTGACCTCCCAAACCTTATACCACGCTCGCACCCGCTTATTCAGCTGTCTTGATACATTTAAGTCCAAAATTGACTTATTTGGGATAGCCACCTGTTTGTCCGAAAATAACGTCATTAGAGGTAAGAAATAGTAACTCCATTGTTCTCTCTTTTGTCGTTGTGGTACAGCACTTTCCTTCTTGTCAGCGTAGCTGTATTGAAAAGTGGCTGGCAGGACTGGGGTGAGAGGACTGGAGTGGAAGGCAGTAGAAACGTGAAATTTCGTTCACCTGAAGGAATGAGTCGTTCATCGTTCACTCCCTCGTTCACATAATGTCGTTCCATCGTTCACATTGTTTTCCCTCACTTGTAATTGGAAGCAATACGCCCGGGGGGGGGGGGCGTGTCACATTTTTCATATCGGCTAGATGAGAATCCATACTGCTTTATTCCTACTTCCTATCTTCTCTTGTGGTGTAATATTAGCAGATTGACCTAAAATAAGAATAAAATCGAAGTACTCTGGCCTACTTCATTCGGTATTTAAATTCCAATTCCATACACTAAAACTGCGAAATCTTGAAATAAAATTGGCCAACCTTCGTTTACTGTCCTATCCTAACTTTTAGTACCTATTTAAAATCAGTAGTTCCTGATACATCCATGCATTTGCATTTTACCGTTATTGTTAACGTTTGGTTGAATTATCCTGACTGCATGACTTATCTTTGACCTTTCCAAAACCTTCAGTATCAATATCTTCACTGCTTAAATCCATCTTCATAAAAAATCATCAATAACAGGGACTTCTACTGCACTGAAGACAGGAGAGAATTTGTGAAAGCATTAGTGCTTATTTATTTTATTAAATTGATATTGTAATCGACCTTTTATTGTAGACTAGTAATTTATTTGTTTCCAACGTTTCTACAGCATGTTGCTGCCATCATCAGGCGAATGTTAGTGAATGGACCTATCAACAAAGTTTCATCATAGTTACAAGCATAAAAACAAAAATTAATACACACACAAATAAAACAATGACAAAGAAAAAATAAATTCTTTGTAAACACAAACCTTTAAAGCAGAAAAATCATTGCAAAGAACTATAAATTTTTGACAAGTTTTCTGTGTCAGTTTGTAAATTTAATGTATTATTCGTAAACTTAATATGTAACATTTCTGAAATTATACGTTTATGACGCGTCTGTACCATTTAATTAAAATTCTGGTAAAATCTAAAAAGTTCATCGTAAGTTAAAGATTTAAAGACTTTTTCATTGTTAAATGCTCAAAACATATAACCTATTGAATTTGATGATTGATTTTTTCTTTCTTATATTACTATTTTAAAGAATTATTTCAACACTTCTATTTTTAATAAAGTTTTATCGATAATATAGTTTAATTTTTGAAGATAGACATATGCTGTCGCGGACGGTTTTGTACAACTCTTTGAGGCAAACAATATTGCATTTCATAGTATCTAACCGTTTAGGCAGCGAAAGCAAATATAGCTCTTTTTCGTAATTTTATTGATTTTTATAGTAAAAACCCACTTCTATCGTTTTTTATCACACATTTAAAAAATAAATGTTAGTCTATGTTCATCCTGGACATCTAAACCATCTTTTTGCTAAATTTCATCACGATTGGTTCAGTGGTTTAGTCGTGATCAGGTTGCAAACAGACAGAAACATTTTCGCGTTACGCATTTATATATTATTATGGATTGAACATGAATACGTGTATATTACGTACGTGTATCTGCGATGTCTTGACACAACTAACTCCAGTTACAAATGGTTTATTTACAATTGTAATAGGAGTACAATGATTGCTGTTGAATGTTGTATTACACAAGTTTCAATTTTGATTACAATGATTTTCAGATCTACGATTACTAACATTTTTCTGTATTTTTTTCTGTTGATAAATCTTTGAACAAATTGCAATGTACACATGTGTCTAATTTCACCTTTACTTGATTGCATTCATCGATGTGTATTGTTTCACACAATTCCGACATTTAATTTTCTTCAAAAATTGATCCATTAAATAATGAGTCGGCTTGCTTTAGGTTATCATTTTGAATTACATTTATGTTTTCAATTTGATACACTACAGAAAAATGATTCAGCTTACGCACTTAATGCAACCTTTACTTTGCACTGGACATTGTTTGTCGTGATGGAATCTCATACACCTCTGACAAGGGTACCTCGAGGTTGACCAGACTGCTCGTTGATCGTTATTTGAACTTTTGGGAGTGCTGTTGAACTCGTTTCTTGCAATAATCACCAGCAAACTGTGTTCTATAAAATTGCTTCTTCTTAAATTCTTAATTTCCCTTACTAGAAGTCATCTTGATTGCATTTACACTCGCCTCAGTTTCAATTGTTTTGAGCTGTGATTGCGTCAATTGAATTGTTTTACAAATTCTTATACATTTGTCAAGGTCAAAATTGTCTTCAAGTAACAAACGACTTTTCAGTTCTTAACCATGCACACCACAAATCATTTTTATCTTTTTATTACTGTCCCTTAGGTCACCAAAAGCACTCATCCTGCTGAGTTTAAAAAAAAACAGTTAAGAACGATTAAAAACATTCAATTGATTGTTGACTATGCATAAAGAATAAATGTCTGTCTACACTTAGATTTGCTTTGGGAGTGCAAACATTTTCAAACACGGTCAGAATGTCTTGTTTCTTTTTTCTTTGATAACTTTGTCAGGATAAACGTATTGAACTTGTTTAGTGCTTCGTCCCCTATCATGGGAAAGAGAGTTGCAACTTGTATTTCTTGAGATATTGAATTATATCCAGTAGCTAGTTGGTATACAACTCAAACATTTGTTTCCACTTCAGCCACTTCTTTGAGATTTCCTTTGTACGACAAAAACAGAGGTTTCATAGACGATTCCATTTATTCGCCTGAACTTATTCTGCTCGTAACACATTTTTAATAGGGGACCGACGTCTTTCTTCTTTTCACATGGGCAACTGCTTTTTCCTTTTTTTCTTTTTTATTGTGCATTTTATCATCATATTTTCACCCCATTTTCAATCTTTAAGTTCTTGGTCTTCAACCGACTGCGCCATGCTATGTTATTTTATATAGTTTACTGAATATTAATACGCGTATGTTACGTTTATTCACAATGTCCTGGTACCATCTGCCGTCTAGAGGTGTGGCGTTCGTGAACGAACGAATCCAAAGGAACGAGTTCTTTCAGTGCTTTGTTCACCCCAATCGTTCCTTTTGGTGTACGGTCATTTTTCATTCACCTAAATTTTAAAATTGTTCGCTTGCTTTAGTTATATCAGAAAATTGATATCGTAGAAAATAAATCGGTTCAATAATAGTCAAGTCACATAATTTCTGAATTGCATCAGAATAAACAAGTAGAAAACACAGCAATATAATAACAAAATATGAAATAACGTTAACATAATAGAATATAAAAAGTCTAAATATTTATACGGTGGCAACTGAAAAAATTTCTCAATAAATATTCTGTCCAGCCCACATGCGAAGATTGATACATTAAACAACACTGGATTTAATAAATCAATCATACGTTTAAAAAAATAGTTTTTGACTTATGTGAAATTGTCATAATTTTTTGAAAATGATCCGGATATATTGTTTTATATTTTCGAACATTTAATTCACTATTTGTGTTGTATATCCAATATTTTTCCACATAATCTGCAATATTTATAGTCACCATATTTAGTCTAGAAATGATCTTTCAAAACGTAAAAATTCTCCTCGAACATCGTTCCTTCTCCGAACGTTCTTTACAAGTCCGAACATAATTCCTACTCCAATCGCCGTTCACGAGTCCGACACAGTCGAGTCGTCCCTTCGTGTCTGTGCTATATAGCTAGTATTAACACACACTACAGCGTAGGGGTGTTCTTACAATAGTCCAGAAGAAAAGTGGCGTTTTCGACACAAATCGTTTAATTATCCTTCCAAAGGAATAAAAAGATATAAAAAAATCACTATCAAATTAATAAGATCTCAAATCCTTTCGTTTTATTCTTATAGATATGGCGCGAGAATCTGGGATACGTGGCATTTCCATTCACTCTCTCTTTACGTAGTCCTGATTTGTAATAACCTTTTTTAACTGTTTCGAAATTATATATCTTATCATAGCATTCAAATAAACCACTGTCGAAGAAAGGTAAACTCAAATCCTTTCATTTTATTCTCGTAGTTATGGCGGGCGAATATGAAAAATGTGACACGCCCCCCCCGGGCGTATTGCTTCCAATTACAAGTGAGGGAAAACAATGTGAACGATGGAACGACATTATGTGAACGAGAGAGTGAACGATGAACGACTCATTCCTTCAGGTGAACGAAATTTCACGTTTCTACTGCCTTCCACTCCAGTCCTCTCACCCCAGTCCTGCCAGCCACTTTTCAATACAGCTACGCTGACAAGAAGGAAAGTGCTGTACCACAACGACAAAAGAGAGAACAATGGAGTTACTATTTCTTACCTCTAATGACGTTATTTTCGGACAAACAGGTGGCTATCCCAAATAAGTCAATTTTGGACTTAAATGTATCAAGACAGCTGAATAAGCGGGTGCGAGCGTGGTATGAGGTTTGGGAGGTCACCTCGTGTCTATCAAAAGACCGGAAGAGTCATCACATTCGCGTAAACCAAGAAGTAACAACAAATACCTGCGTAAGAACTTTCGATCAGGTGAAAATGTCGACAAGCCGGAAATCGAACCTGGAGCTCACCCAGACCTAACCCCCGGAAGACCTGAGAACACATCATCATACAGGAGATAAGTGAACTAGACGGCACACAATGCTGTGTGCGCTTAAGTTCAGGTTTCACACATACCTACGTGTTAAAGTTGGTCAAGGAGTTAGGTCTGGGTGAAAAGTGAACAGTTGTCGAAGGTCAAATCTGCTAATTGCCTCATCCTCTTTCCTTTTTATATCTTGCATGTGAAGAAGAGAGCCCATATCTGAGGTGCTTATTCAGTGAAATAATCCGATGAAACGTAAGAAACCTCGAGATCTGACTAAAGTGCATATGAATTTGAAAATATATAGAACTTGAGTGTGGTTCTATGAAATCTTAATAATTCAAACTCTATTCTGCAACGTTCCTAAATTTACCAGCTGAAATAAAATACTGAATTTTAATTTCATTTAAATTTATCCTTTATCAGTAAAATGGATGTAGGTAATGAACAATCTTTTTACTTTTTCATATACGTGGGAAAAAATTTTCATACAAGTACAGTTGGAACTGCTTACCGATGAGGAGATGCTTCTGTTTTTTGAAAAAGGTATTCGCGGTGGACTCTTACAAGTCAGTGGAAGACATGCCAAAGCAAACAATCGTTTTATGCAGGATTTGTATCGTCCCGAAGAGAAGGAATGTTATATTCAGTATGTCGACTGCAATAATCTTTACTTTCAGGCTATGATGCAAGCTTTATCCACGGGTGGATTCCAATGGGTGACAGACGTTGTTCACTTTTGTATAACAGATGCGTTAAAGGAGGATTCTCGTGGTTATATGTTAGAAGTGGATCTTGATATCCCCGACCATTGTCATGATACACTTTCTGATCTTCCTCTCTGTCCTGAAACACATATACCACCTAATCCCGACAGTTCTCAAAAGAAACTCCTCGCAACACTTCTACCCAAACGACACTACGTCATTCACATTCGTAATTTACAACAGTCGTTCACTCTGGGTTACAAGCTTATTCACATTCATAGAATTATCGCGTTTGATCAATCTCCCTTTCTTCTCCCCTACGTTGAACTCAAAACAGCGTTGCGGAAGAATGCTCGTTCTCACTTTTAAAATTTTTTTTATAAACTTATGATGAACGCTATTTATGGAAAATCGTGTGAAAACGTACGATTGCATCGTCTCATTTATCTTGTGACGCAATGGGAAGGGCGTTGTGGTGCACAGAAACTTATTGCCAACCCAAATTTTGTGTGTAGTCGTCCTATTGAAGGTGATCTCATGACAGTGGAATTGCGTAAAACATAGGTGAAGATGAATAAATCCGTGTATGTAGGATGTTCCATATTAGAACTTTCTAAATATCATATGTATCACTTCTAATATACATTTCTTAATCATCACTTCTCAGATATGCGACTCTAATATTTAGATACAGATTCGTATATCTTTTCCACTTCCAAAAATGTATATGATGTTATGAAATTGTGTCCTTCATACTATGATACCTCTATGTTTGAACATGGCAATCGTTTTGATATCGTTCCTTGTAACAAGAAAAAGTTGGGGTTGTTCAAGGATGAGTGTGGTGGGGACGTGTTGATTGAATTTGTAGGTCTCAGTCCTAATATGTATGCCTTTCAGACACTCTCCCACAAGATCACATGTAAAACGAAAGGGATTAAACGAAGCGTTGTTCAACACTATAAAATGCAGTATTATAAAGATTGTTTATATCACAATACAGTGCGAATGGATATGCAACATTTTATTCGATCCAAAGCACATCATGTGTATTCTTTTGAACAACAGAAGCGCTCTCTTCAGTGTTTCGATGATAAACGTTATTGGGTGGATAGGATAAATAGTTTACCGTGGGAACACTATCGCATTGGAGAGACATGAACCATGGATGAGACACATGTCTATTAACTGTCATTCAAATGATTCATATCATGTTGGATGTGATTGAACATGTCTTTTTCTTCCACCCCCCTATGAGGGTGACTAAACACTTTTCACAACTTGTAAATAATAAAAGGATATCAATATATTATATTTTTTTAAACAACAATCTCTCTGTTTTTTGTCCTCCCTCCACTCATTTTTAGGAATGCATTTCTCTTATAAAACCATTTACTATTTCAAAAGTTATTACTACATCATGAACAAAAGTGGAATATCATTTATTTTTTGTCTAACATAACATTGTACTTCATTTTTTTTATAAAAATCAAAATTTACAATATTTTTTAAGGATAGCATCATCATTGAAGGTATGTATTAAACATTGTCTTTTGAAAGCAATTTCTTCTAAAATTTCAAAAAGTTATGGGATAGACAATGTAGCATAAATAAACATTATTATTATTTTGATATAAATCATATGCTCTCCCCATCCTCTCCTCTCATAGGCTATTGTGCAACTATGCATCACATTGCATCATCATTTACACCCCCACCCACCTCTCCTCTCATAAGCAATTGCGCAACATTGTATGCACCCCCACCCACCTCTCCTCTCATAACGCAACATTGCATAAAATTTCAAAAAGTTATGGGATAGACTATGTAGCATAAATAAACATTATTATTTTTTAAATAATTTTTTTATATAAATCATATGCACCACTCCTCTCCTCTCATGAGCTATTGAGCAACATTGCATCACATTGCACTCCCACCCACCTCTCCTCTCATAACCTATCATCTTTTACACCCACCTCTCCTCTCATCAGCTATTGCGCAACATTGCATCATTTGCACCCACCTCTCTTCTCATCAGCTATTGCGCAACATTGCATCATTTGCACCCACCTCTCCTCTCATAACATATCATCATTTACACCCACCTCTCCTCTTATAACATAACATTGCATCATTTGCACCCACCTCTCGTGGGGAAAACCCACTATGTCTGATGAATAAATCATGGTTGAGGGGGTGTGTTGCATCACTTTGGGGAAAACCCACTAGGGGCGATGCAACACGCCTGTTTTGTTGTCCAAACCACAACTGTGCTCGATAGTGACACATTTCGTCTAATCGTCTAAGCACAACATGGTGTTACCTGTGCTGGACAGTGACACTTCCTGTCAAAACCACAACATCCGGTGATAAGCTATTTTTAGCTCTTTTCACTGCTGGAAATGGCACAAAGTCCCTACTATAGTGGTATTTGACACCTCCCTTTTCCAAAGACTCAGCGTAGGGAGTGAATCAAACTGTAACTATATTTTGGCGACTGTGCGACTGGCTAAACTTTGACTGTTTTCACTGATGTCCTTTATTGAAATAGCATAGTTTTTCGTACTACGACAATTTCCGCTCTTGGTATGTCGATTTTTCAATGTTAGCGATTTTGTGTCGGTGAGAACTTCCGTTGCAAAACGTTTACCCATTTTGTTGTATTACAAATGTTTAATCAATATTATTCAGATGTGAGAATATTTTTTTGTCCAATGTATTGCAATATTATCAACACGAAACAGTTCAAAGGACGTAGTGTTTTTCTGTCAATTGAAATCGGCGCAAAGTGGAATATATAGAGGTGAGAACAGACCAAAAGGACTATATCTCAAGAATTTCTATGAACATCGCAAATATCTCTTTTTTAATATTACACGGCGTTTTTCTATTTTTTATTCGAGGAGCTTTCAATCAAACATAAAAAAATAGAAAGTTTGATTGAAAGCTCCTCGAATAAAGAATATACAGATCTAATCACAACATACAGATCAAACTTATTCAATTGATACATCAAAGATTGTTACGTGTGCCTAATCCAAGATGGGTATATCTTTCATGTAATGATTCAACAATGAATAACAATGTAATAGTAATTGACTTTTGGGTCAATTCATTTTAAATGATCCAGAAAAAATAAAGTGTCGCCGAACCCCGTCAGAAAAAATTCGTCTTTTGTGAGTTGTTTCTACTATTATTAGAGAGTTGAAGAACGTAACAAAAAAATTTACCAAGTCTGGTTAAAAATGGCGACCATTTTCGTTCTTCCGCGCGCACCGTTTCTGGTCTTTGTAAGCGTTTACGTAAGCTTTAATAGCTCAAGATTGGTTTCGTCCAGCGTCTTCAAAATACTGGCATTGTGTTTGAAACAATATGCGCTACAGTTTCGATATATATTTTATTTCTATAGCTACCTGCGTCTAATTTATTTCGCGTCTTGAATCAGACGTTTAAAAATGAATAAATTTGTGTTTTCGGTAGCAATTTTCTAAAGGAAGGGATAAAGTCTCAGACTTACATCTTTTTGCGCATACAGACGCCTATACATAGATAATATGTATAGAATTTCATTCTTGAGACATGTCTCCTTTCCAGAAATAAATTTTGTTCAATCTTTCGGTCTTTTGAAGGCTTATAACTCTGTAGGGGGACCTAATAAAAATATGATATTCACAGTATCTAAAGATCTACATGATTAAAAACTACTATAAAAGTTAGAACTTTGAGATTTAACTCGAACAAATGATATTATTTTCCAAATTTTGCTAAAATGTTTCACTTTGGTATACATGAACAGTTCTCTTGAAAACTCCGGAAAAACAACAATGTGCTCCTATAAAATATAAATAATAATTTAGCAACTAAATATCAAGTATAATAACTAAAATTGTTATAAAAATAAGCTTGATAGTTTACATTTTTATTGGCAAATTACATGTGTGCTCAAACTGTACTCACACTGTATCATTGGTGCTTATCCTACAGCAGTGATATTTGGCAGAAAACTTTCAGTAAATATATTTATTTCGAAGTTACTGTAATTATTTTTAATAAATTAAATAAGTTAAACCTTAGGTACGTGTTCGAGCACATGAGTCAGCAGTATCTCTGTTAGCAAATCCTTGACAATAGAACCCGAATGAGAATAAGAATTGATAATAGTTGTAAAAAAATCCGTAACTCATTCTATTACACTGGTACTTATTGAACCGTTATGATATTTCAGTAGAAAACTTAGATGATATATTGTAATAATTAGTTAGTTTTGTTAGCTTTATCATATGTAATTTTTTAAAGATATATTAAACTATGTGTCATAGGATCACAGATGAGATCCTTTTCATTCAGTATATATTCTGTGATTGAAAACTCACAACGTTTTGATTTTCGTTTGGAGTTGACTTCAGGCGGTACAAATTATAACAATAAATATAACCACAGAATAATTGAACACGATATTAAACATAAATAAAACCTCAAAATACGTTTACAAAAAAGAAGAAACTACACGAACATGTTATAATACTGTATTGTAAATATCACATAGCTTTTCTGTGTTTGTGCGTAAATTTAAACTCCCGTATTTGTTATAATTTGTCCCACCTAACGACGAATTCAAACGAAAGTCAAAACGTTGTAAGTTTTCAATCACAGAATATATACTGTTCGTCCATAAAAGTTCGTAATTTTTAAATTATTTACATAATTTGATTAAATGATGTACGTTAATTGTAGTAGAGTTTATGAAGCGTGAAAAGGATTTTATCTGTGTTGTTTTTAATCTAAATTTTATCAATACCGTTCCTAGCTTGTCTGTTCTCCCTTCTACCCTCATTATTAATTGTTTTATTGCATCAATTGTGGATTGTTTTTTCCTGAACTCATACTGATGCTCATCCAATATTCCTGTTTCCGCTATCCATCTGGTTACTTTTTGCATAAGTATCTTTTCCAGTAGCTTCCCGAAACATGGAAAGAGGCTTATTGGTCTGTACGAATTTGGGTCGTTTTGTTTTCTATTTCTCCTTTTATAAAACACTCGCATCTGTCCAATTTTCCACGCCTGCGGGGATCTCCCTTGCTCAATACATGAATTGAACAACTGAAGTATTTTTTGTGTGCATAACTGGGTAACTTGCTTTTGTAATCTCATTTGTTATTATATCATAACCCGGGTTTTTTCTCAATGATAATGATCTAACTGTGTCATCAATTTCTTCTTAGTAAAATCATATCTGATGTTTTCTTAATCGCCAAATGAGTCTCCAGGCAAAACAAATTTTTATTTTAAACTCAATAGTTATGTGAAATTGTGCGGTCATAGCACTTATTGTTATATTCAACACTACAAGTTTTTTTTCAGTTTAAAAAAAATTATTGACTTTTTGAGAAAATAACAAGTAGAAAGCGATACTTCTCGTAGAATGACACATAACACTTTTCAAATAAATAATACAAATAAACTCAAGAAAACATTTTGTTTCGAAACTACAATCTAAAATCACACAATATAAATTTTTTGAGTAACCTATAGAAACTTTTTATTATATTAGGTATTTTACACATGGAAAAATAAACTTTTATTGTCCTGCGTCAATCAACCAAACGCGCGCAAAATCTAAACCATTCATCTAAATTTAGACAATTTTGATCTCTTAATATTTGAATGTATTCAATTTTATAAGGATTAATATTTATCTACCTAAATCCCTCTCGCGTCTATTTTAATTATCCATGGAAAATGCACGATAGGATAGACCTTTTCGTTGGACTATTTGAGGCAAACGATGCGGCATACTTAGTTTTCAAATATCTGTATTAATACAACACACGCGAAGACACTATACCGACGTTTAGGGATTTTCCGACTTACCGACATTAATCGTCATAGTCTGACTAATTTACCCAAAATATTTACAAACGATACAGCTAAACCTTCCTAGTTAACACTGAAACATGTTTTCGATAGACGCTTCTGAGCGGCGGCTATAGAGTGGGTAGTGTGAAGGGGGAGGGGAGATGGCACGCAGTGGGATGGACGGCTGGACGGGGAAAGTTTTGTCCCAGCTAGCAAACGCGTTTACAAATCACAATTTTTCGTCGGTATATTTCACAATTTACCGAATTTCCGAAAACACTGCTTTATCTTTTCTATATGTTAGGGGGATAGGGGTGAGGATGGGTCTTAGATGTGAGTGATTTTTTAAATATCAGCGACTGGAATGCTCATTATTGAGTCTGTTTACGTGAGTAACTCTCCCTGACATTTCAGTTCATTAAAAAATAAATTTTCAGGACGGACGGATGCCATACCTGAATTTATATTAAAACCTTCCTCTCGCGTTATATTAAATCCACTCAATCATATTTTCAATGGCTCTATGTAAGAAGTGTATTGCCTGACATATTTAAGAAATCTTAAATGAAAACATTACCCAAGAAAGTAAATAAACGTGATATTGGAAACCACATACCAATATCTCTATTGCCTTCTTTCTTAAAAGTCCTGGAACTACTCTTCTATAAGCGACTTTAAGACTTCTTATCGCATAATAATGTTCTCTGAAATGATCAGAACGGTTTCAGGAAATTCCTATCAACTAACAGCGTCATATTTCTTTTGTAAATGATGCAGCCAATTCTCTTGACCGTAGATACAATTTTTCTTGATTTATCCAAAGCATTCGACGTCATCAATCACGAAATTCTCTCCTCAAACTTGCATGCTTTTGGTATTCGTGAACTTGTGCATCAATGGTTAACTTCCTATTTAGGAGATAGACATGAACCGATCGAAATCATTTGCTAAAAATAATTTACTTCAGCATTGCCTTTCTGAAACATAGCTACTTACTTGCGAAATTCCCCAAGGTTTAATGCTTGGTCCTGTACTCTTTGTGTTGTATGTGAACGACATGTCATCCCCCACATCAGACAGCAAAATGGTTTTTGTTATTGACGACACTAATTTATCATGTAATTACGTCAACGCTCAAAACGTTCTGTCATTCCTCTCGTCTTGGTTTCATGCAAATTGTCTCATTGTACATTCTGACAAAACAGTACCTATGACATATCACAACAGTATCACAAAATCATTACCTCAAGTACTTCCTTCATGTAACGGAATACAATTAAATACTGTTACGACTTTCTTCAGTCTTCAGTTACGAAATTCTTCAGTCTTCAAACTCAAAGACAACCTCGAATGGGATTGTCACATTGGTAATCTAAATTCTAAATTACGAAAATTGTGTTACGTATTCCGAATTTTAGTTAATATAGTTAGCCCACTTTTCCCAGTAGCGTATATTATGAAAATGTTTACACCCATTAACGGTACTGCACTATATTTTGGGGCAATTTCGGTCACAGCATCCTAACTTTCAGGTTTCGAAGGAGGATTGTCAGGATAATTTTGAAATATTATCCCCGAAACTCTTGTAAATCTTCATTTAAGGAATTACATACTTTAACACTTCCCAGCATTTATATTTATAAAACGGTTGTGTTTGTTAATACAGATTTACTAAAGTGCCACCCTAGTTTCTTACGAAACTGTCTTGTTGACGAACACAACACTCGCATTAGGCATAATATTCATCGTCAGAGTGTCATTCACTCTTTGTGAAAAAGGACCCTATCAATCGGGAATGGTTCTATATAATTGCCTCCCCAAAGACGTAAAATGAATGAAGTTGAATCTCTTCGATTCCGAGGTAAAAGAAACTACCCACGGCACCATTGCTTCTACAATATAAAAGAATTAATTGATTTGAATAAAAGTTAAAATGGGTTTCAATTTTCAATTAAATGTTTATTTTTTTATTATTCATTTAAATATTAAATACGTCGATTGATCTCGTTCTTTATCACACCCTTGTCCTAGTACTCTGAGAATAAATGATTAAATTTCAAAACTCTTTTCCTGTCTGATATTGTTTTTTTTATTATTATTCATATGAGTTTAGTTCTATCTGTTTTCAATCTTGGAACAGTTGTGTACATTAATTCTGTAACCCCATCCTGTTCAGGGGTTTTCTCCGGTTTTCCCTCGGGTAGAGATGGATTTTATATTCAGACTCTCTAGGTTGTTGCCTAGGAGAGGAGGTCTATTGTAATAATTAACCTAGAATTTAGAGTTATTTTAATAGTTACGATTTATAAACTTAATATTCCGAGTAATCTTCAATCAGATGATATTACGAACTTGTGAACTATCTTTCTTGTGTTCTATTAAATACAAATTTGTTGATATTCTGTAGTCATTATAATACGTAGCTAACTTTGTATGCTTATCTTTTTAATCCGCCTCTGCCTTAGGGTCCTTATCGGAATTGGTGGAATAGTCCCTTGTTTGTTTCCGGAGAGTAAATTAGTTTATTGTCCTTCACTTGGTCATGTGCAGTCTGTAAATGATTTTTTGACGATAAATTTATTAATTTATTTATTGCTTATGTTTGTAATAACATGTTTGTGATATCAGAAAAATTCAGTTTTTTTTGCCTATGAAAGTGCGGCTAGTATTTTGAATTGCCTACCAGTACAAGAAGACAGAATTTAAATTATAGATTAATTATACTGACAGAAGAATAAGTTTTTAAAAGTGGAATATGTTTAAAAAACAGGATATTAATTTTTATTTCTTTAAATCTTTCTTGAAAAAATGGTATAAATTGTTTTAATCGGACAATGAACTATTGTGCTCATGTTCAGAATGTGAATTGTGTGTGTTAATGGTTTTGTCGTTTTAAAAGGTAACATTTCGGGTAGAATTATATTGCAAGTGTCAAAAGTATCAGGAAGAATTCATTTAAATATAGTTTATGCGATTATTGCGATTATATGTGCAGATCGTATTAAAGAAAAACAAAATCAGAGGTAAATCACTGGTTTATTTTCAGGTATCTCATGATGAGTTATAGCACACTTATACTCTAGTTGTCGAACAACGTTTCAAGGCTATGGTTTTGCCTCTTCTTCAGGTTTACTTTAATACACAACGTTATAATATTAAATATATTTATAGCATTTAAGGTGAAAATACAAAATACTATTTATATCAAATTACAGTAAATCATTTTAATCAATGATAAATATCACTCTTACCAAAGGTTGGTATGCAAAACGAAGGTTGTTGTGAAAAATCACATGTCATATTCTAAAACACTAATAATAAAGTAGGATCTCGTAAAAGTTCTGTCATCTTCCAGATTTGTTCACCAGCACGTATCATTCCGTGCCATTCGTCCTTACATCTAGACGTTAGAGTCGTAACCGTTCGCTATCACGAGTAAGCGAACTGGAGGCGTGTTACCAACATAGCAACAACTTATGATTTATTCTTTAACAAGTATAATGTAATATCAAACTCACTAGTAAATATTTTATTATCTATTTGGTTATTCATGGCACTATTGATTTTAATATTATAAATTCTGATAAATGTGTCTGTAGTAACTTTCCTCTTTGTCAATAACCTTCATATTCTCGAAATCCATGATACGGTTACTGTTTAACTATTCCACTCTTTCTAGTGGAACTACCATTCTCATGTGTTCCTTGATTCTAAAAGATAATTTTCTTATGGTCTGAACTATGTACACATTGGTACGTTATTACATGTAATTTTGTATACAATACCAATATTATCAACTATCTCCAATTTGTCTTTATGGCTCTTAGCATATATATGTTTATCCCAAATTTTATTAATTACACATTCTGTAGATCTCTGCATTTATCTTAGGAATGACAACTTTCGGTCAGGTAAAAATGTCGACGAGCCGGGAATCGAACGCGGGACGCCTGCTTTGATCGCAGGGGTGTTAATCACTACACTAACTGTTCGCCTTCCATGACTGTAGGGTTTAGGTAGTGTAGTGGTTAACACCCCTGCGATCAAACCAGGAGTCCCGGATTCGTTTCCCGCCTCGTCGCCATTTTTACCTGACCGAAAGTTGTCACATATCTTCTCCAAGTGTAGGGTACACGGAAGAAATATACGCTTATGTTAGGAATGTTTGGCAATTCCAAAAACTCTTAGTAGCTAAAGATATATTATCCTTATTTTTAATTTCTTTATTATAAAGGAAGTTTTTTATTTGTTTTATTATAAATTTGAGGGGATAATCATTTTTAATCAAGGTGTAAATCCTAGGGAATTTTTGATCATTAAATTCCCGTGATGTGATATTTTTCGTTACGTTACCATTTTGAGTCATGTTCTGAACAAGAAAATCCAAAGGGAAATGATGAGTTGGATAAGAAAACATGTTACGTGGGAAATGAAAAAAAATCCCCAGAATGGTATTTGTGAACCTCTCGTACACCTACTAGATATTATTTAAAAATTCTTTTAAGCTTCTTAGATATGTTTTCTCACCCGCAACTTCAAACATAGAGGGTAGAGGGAGAAAAAACATACCCGTGTTGTATAAAGGTACACTGATCAATGCTTTCAACCATTATTTTCTCCCTAACAAAAAAAAAAATGGAACAAAAACACAACGTATCTTTCAATCTAAAAATCATTCAATTTGTTCAAAAACTCGTAAATATCCTTGTCACGGTATTTAAAATAATTTTTCCAATAAAAATAGATTATTTTATTGACTATCAAAAACATTGGATAAATGAGTAAATAAATACATCTGAATTAAAGGTTATATTGCGGAGGTAATTGTCCATTTAGAATAACTTTCTAGCAATGAAGTACTACAATATTAGTCCCACAACCATTCAAAAAAACTTAGTGACACTGGTAAACAAGAAGGAAGGACAGACAAAGGAAATAGATTAAACTTGTGTAAAATGAAAAATTACTATAAATTAATTCATTATGAATTTATTTCCTTTCAAAAATATGAACACTACTGATCAAAAAAGGGCCCATTTATTTTTCTAAGTCCCACGCTCTGACCAGTTTTGGATCTGTTAAGTTTGCAACGCGTCTCTCCTCCTGCTTCTCCTTCGACAGGTGAAGTTTCGTTCGACCAATCGTAGGTCTATTTGAAACGGCTCCCATATTTGGAAGACTAATAGTACCGCTGGTAAATCGTAACGAGATAAAATGTTTCATTACACCGCTATTAAAGAAATATTTTGTATTTTTTTATTATACACATTTTGGACTTCTATAACAAAAATATTCTGTATATTCTTGACTTCAATAAACTTTACCATTCTCTATATTTAAACGACATCTCGAGATTCGTTGTCTCGCAAGGTCTTCATAGGCAATGTAAACGATATTAGAGTTTCTGTAAAAAACGTTTGCGTAATACTGTGATAAAATATAGTTTTTAACAGAATTTGAATATAATTGCAAGATATCGTATGGAATTGGTATAATTCGAGAGAGAGAGAGAGAGACCGCGGATTGAATTAGCTAATAATTAAAAACACGTTCTCAAAATTTAATAAAGAATCACTATTCAGAAATCGTAGCTCGCAGAAGGGAACTCTCAGAGGGTGGTCTGGAGCAAGCATGGGAGAGTATTGTCGACAGAACATCACAGGTTCTTTAGAAATATAAACATACAAGAAAACCATAAAACCTATTATTCGCAAAAACTCAAAAAAGCAGCGCCGAAATCACATGCCGAGGGACAGACAAGTTTGAACTTGCAACATTAGAAAAAGGAATCTTTAGAAATACGAACCTCAAAATTCATTTTAACAGACAGCCCTCAGAAAGAGCGGATGTAAGGGAATATTATTTTCCCAAGGCAATATTGAGTTGAACATTTGACGAGAGCGAAAAGGTCGGGGCGGTAGAAGGATGTCAAAGAAGGGTCCGGGAGTGTAAGTACTCGCGTCGAAAAAAGCTATCAAGAAGGTACGCAGCACATGTCTCTAGGGACGCTAGTTGACAAAAGACGGAGGGTTTCGAAACGGAAAATTTTGGGGGTTGTCTCGGCGAAAATACACAAGTGCTAAATTCAAAAGAAGTAATAAAAAAATTAAGTTCAAGAGGGGTGCCGACAGTCGGAACACGTTTCAACTGGAATAGGGATAGGTGACAAGCTCTAGAACGCCGCACCGCACAGCAATAAAATAATAAAAACTGGGGAACTGTGGATCTTGCCGCGGACGCAACTGCGCAGAGAAATTATCACAAAGGATATTGTTTGCAAGGAACAAAATGGCCGACTGACCTTCGTCTGTAGCTACCGAAGTCGGGGAAGAAAAAAATATAGAAACCACCAATCGAAAAGGGCGGGGCCAAGAAGGGCTATTGGTAAAATAAAATATCAAATAACTTCTTTTCGGGAATATCCAATTGAAATTGTAGAGGGGAGAAAACTACCAGGCATACATTGGAGGGAAGAAATCGTAGAATGGGAACATCACATGACAATAGTTTTCCATAAAAAGTAGGGCACGGAAGCACTCGGAACCACCAGACTGTGAAAATATTACCAGACTGTGAAAAATTTGGGGAGTACAGTAGAAAATTTTCGGGAGAAAAGTTAGAGTGAAGGTACTGTAAGAAAGTGTTGGACAGAGCATAAGTTTTCTTAGTGAGAGTGGTGTTTTCGTGGTGTAAAAAGAGAATAAGTTTTCATTTCGAACAAACATTTGTAAATACTAAATTTTGGATTTTCGAGATGAGATAGTCCAAGTAAAACTTTCAAAAAAATGTATTTCGTAAAAATTGCTACGATACAACACCAGTGTTTAATGAAGTGCGTCACCATTCAATAAGATTCGGAGAATTATGGAACAAACAGTGCTGACGATGGACAATATTATTAAGTGAATCAGAGCATACAAAGTGCTAAAATTAATTACGACTAAGTCGCATGTGACAGTAGAATACACGAAGTTTGACTTATGAGCAGTTAGAAATCGTGTGCTACAAAAGAACAGGAAATAACTCGTACCGCTAGAGAAGTTCGACCAGTGAGTTAATGGACTCTAAAAAATCAAGTAAATATTCATTTCAGAGTAATGTTAGCCGCAAATAGTCACTTATGTAGAATTGTGAGCCCAGAGAAGGCATCGTCTTTGCTCAGTGTATTATAACGTGAGTTCACGGTGTTGTCAGCCAGAAGGCATGCTAAATGTAATTAGTTAAGTGACCACGAAATTAAGTTAAATATTGCAAAGAACGAGTTATTAAATAAAATACTAAGTGATTCGAGCAACTCTTAAACAAGACGACCGCATGGAGCAAATTGATATAGGCCGATCAAGTAGAAAAGAAAAAGGGATCGAACATTGGCGAGGTGAGACGAAGCAGTGTCCTCAACAATCACACGAGTGGCCATGTGAACTTGAGTAGCATCCTTAAGTAGTTGTTCCTTCAGTAGTTTTATATTATTTATAACTTGAGAATTAAACTTTTGTGTTATTAGTTCATATTTTAGACAAAAGTTTTCTATATTTATTTAATTCCTTTTCACATATATGAAAAACTTAAGAGAATCGCAAATTATGTGAAATTACTTTCGACAATACACATCACTTGTAGGCAATGAGATTTGATTTCTTTACTTCACTGTATAAATATAAGAAATTATAGGAATATTTATAAGTAATTTGTGATTCGAATTATACCAATTCCATACGATATCTTGCAATTATATTCAAATTCTGTTAAAAACTATATTTTATCACAGTATTACGCAAACGTTTTTTACAGAAACTCTAATATCGTTTACATTGCCTATGAAGACCTTGCGAGACAACGAATCTCGAGATGTCGTTTAAATATAGAGAAAGGTAAAGTTTATTGAAGTCAAGAATGTACAGAATATTTTTGTTATAGAAGTCCAAAACAATAAAAAAATACAAAATATTTCTTTAATAGAGGTGTAATGAAACATTTTATCTCGTTACGATTTACCAGCGGTACTATTAGTCTTCCAAATATGGGAGCCGTTTCAAATGGACCTACGATTGGGCGAACTAAACTTTCCCAGTCGAAGGGGAAGGAGGAGGAGAGAGGCGTTGCAAACTTAACAAATCCAAAACTGGTCAGAGCGTGGGACTTTGGAAAATAAATGGGCCTTTTTTTCTTTTAAGTAATGTACAAACAATAATAAAATTACCATAATATGAATAATCATTGAAATAGAAATAGAGAGAAGTATTTAAACGAGAAAATGTAAAAGAAGAACTTCCATCCCTACTTTAGAAGAAGCAGTGTAGTTCACGAACGCAACACGTAATGAAAGCTAATATTCATAGTCCTGGTGTGTCAAACACTCTTTACCAAAATGGCCCGCATCATTCAGGAATAATTTTGTAAACTTCCCTTCCCCAAGAATATAAAAGATATCAAAAAATGTATCTCTTGAAATCCCCGGTTGAAAGCTTTCTAAGGCGCTATTGTTTCTATAGTGTTACAAGAATTAACTGACTTTAATAAAACAAGTTAATAAGAGTTTCAATTTCTCGATAAATATTGATTTTCCATATGATTTCGGATGATGTGATGTTAATTCCTCTAATACTGGATGACGCCATTGTGATTGTACTCTAGACACTGATTAAATTACTTTTTTCTTGCAAGTTGTTTTTGCTCTAATAGTTTATTTCTAAATGTGCGCAACCTTATAACGGTTGTGCACATTATCTCGTTAGCTCCATCCTGGACCAGGTTTCTCTCCGATATTCCTTTGGGTAGTGACGGATTTTCTGTGGACTGGAATGTCATTACTACTTCTGTTTTATTAATCTCAAATTTTTACTGCATATGATATCTACAATTAATTTTGGAATAATAAATGGATAAGAGTACATAATTATTAAATATTTATTTCATAAATTTTAAATTCGCCACTGCTCTTGGACCCTGATCGGAATTGATGGGATGGTCCCTTGCTTGTTTACGGAGTATCTTAGTTTGTTATCTCCCACGTGGTCATACACAGTATGCAACTTATTTTTTTGACAATAAATTTTATTATCATTTATTTTTATTAAGAAGGATCAAATCAGTAAACTGAACGACATACTTCTTTATTCAGAAGAATATCTTGGTAAATGCACTTGTTGGTGGCTGGGTGCAGTATTTTACACCAGAGGAGGGAAAGTGAATGGCATTCTTTTGACGAAAGGAACTGTATAATTGTAATCATTTTTGTCTATGACTACAACTGTTTCCCTTGTGGGTCTTTGTAACAGTAGGATCATCGATTTTAACTTTTCTTGAAGATTTTAACCGAGCTATTATTATGTGGAGTGATCTTTTTCAAAAACTTAGAGTGTTTTTTGATTGATTCAATGAGTTCATATTTGAGACTCTCTGAGTTAGGAAGAACTTAAATTGATGCAGAGAATTCTGGTTTGAGATTTGGGCACTGGGCAACATCGAAATACGCATGGGCGGTTTAAAATTAGCTGTTGAAAACCATTGTTGATGTTTTGCATTTGAGTTATTCACTTTTTTATGATTCATTTCTATCAAGGTCATTTGTTTCATCTTATTGTTCCCATTTTTATGCCAAAATTTCAACATCTTGTGTATTAAAAATTTGAATCCGTCCATGGTGAAAATATTCATTCCTCTTTTGCTTCTCATCTCATCCATACAGGCAGCAATCTACGCGACACTAGATAGAATGTTTCTGAACGGTTGAAGGAAAAGCTCTACGAAAAAATTACTTAAATGTTCTGTTTCCCTACCTATCCCTTCCCCGAAGATCAGGACTTAGTTTACCCCTCCAAGGGGTCATCCGAGACTGACTTTCCCTTGTAGATAAGCTGGTACCGAGCTCGTCCCCGCGATCATGGGATACAGGAACACATAAGCGCATTCATCACTTGTGTACTGTCGATTTCGTCCGCGAGTTTTCCTGTCGATCTTTTCCTTATCGCTGCCTCGCACGTAACTTTTCTGTCTAGATAGGGGAAGAGCGGATAGAGGGCTGTTTTTGAAATATATGTTATTTTTTTACATTAGTTTCTTTCTTGTCGCGTCCCCATCTTCCGACATTACCCATTCCGACTTTTCCAGTTTCACTCCTAATTCTGTTGATGGATAAGTCTCCTATTCATGGATATGTGGGCGTACTTATCATTCCAGCCTTTCAGACTCCCTTTAATTTCCTTTATTTCGTCAATGTATATTTAAATAGCCCATATTGGTTCTCCGTTGCAATCATGTCTGGTCCCATCTCACTTATTCCTACAGCATTGTTAAGGTATTTTTCTCGTTCTGATCCGTAGAAGATTCAATCCCAAAAGACATGATCTCTCACATCTTCTCCTTGTCCACAATCACACTGTTCGTCACCCACCAATTTGAATCTGTGCAACTACACCTTATAATCTCCATGTCCTGTCAACATTTCCACGACACCTGGATTCGGGCTGAACCATTTTCTTCTCTTCTCGGCGAAAGTTACGTCAGACATAAACATATAGTTGTCTCTCTTTTAGTGATCTATTCCATTCTATTTGCCATGCTTGTATTAAAATCTGCCGCTTCCATCCAGTCTCGTCATATTTCACTACTTTCCCACCCAACACTATCTGTCCTTCTTGTCGCATAACTCCTCTCAATACAAGTTTCTGAATCAATTTCACTACGGGTAAAACTCCAACTAGTACGTTCAGCACATCTGTAGATAACGTGCAATATTCTCCACTTAACCTCCACTTAACACTGTATCTGCACTAGTTTTCGTCTCTGACGTGCATTCCGTAATACTTTTTGCCATATTTCACATCCAAAGATAAACATCGGAACCATTGCTTCTCTATATAATGTAAGCAATCCCTTATTGCCACATTCAATTTGTTTAACCCATCCATTAACAAAACATAGAAGGTTTTTTTAACTTTATTTTGTATGTATTCAATATGTTTCCTGAAATACAATCTTTATCCAATTTTATTCCCAAATAAATGTGGTCCTGGACAACCCGTATTTTATTTCCCTTCAACTTTAAAGTCGAATCTCTCTTGATCGTATTCAATTTTCCAAATACCATTGCAGAGGTTTCTATTTCTAGTTCATGTAGCACACACCAGATTACATATCTTCAGTACTATTCCCATGTGCTTCTAATGCTCTCCTCCCTGTTCCTTGGACGAATACCACCACATCATCCGCATATGCTAATACATTGTATCCTGCTTCTCGTACTGTTTTATCATACCGTCAATAACAAGGTTCCAAAATATTGTTTCTCCTTGGGACCCCTGCGGGCAGCCCTTATCTATCTCCCAAATTATTCTTTCATCCCCAATATGCAAGTAAGATGTTCTATTTTCAAAATAGTTTGCCAAAATATTGTAAATATAACTATTAATGGTATTGACTTTCAGTATCTGTAACACTCTTTTCCATGTTACATTGTTAAATGCCCCTTTGATATTCAGTCTGTTCTCTCTTGTACCCACAATAATAATTGTTTTATTGCATCAAATGTGGATCGTTTTTCTTCCTGAACCCATACTGATGCTCATCCAATATTCCTTTTTCCTCAATCCATCTTGTTACTTTTTGTAGCAGTATATTTTCCAGCAATTTCCCGAACCATTGGTCTCTACGAATTTGGATTTTCGGATTTTTATTTCTCCCCTTATAAAACACACTTATTTGTTCAATTTTTCACTCCTGCGGGAATTTCCCTTGCTCAATACATGAATTGAACAACTGAAGTATTTTTTGCGCATAACTGTGTAACTTGCTTTTATAATATCATTTGTTATTCTGTCATAACCCGGGCTTTTCCTTGTGGACAAAGATCTTTATCATCAATTTTTTCTTCTGTTATCACAACACATTATTCTAAGTCCATATTTTGTCTTTCCAAATATTCAGTTCTTCCTATCCTTGGTAATATTACCTCTAATAACTTTTCCTAAGTATCCCGCCAGCCTCCTGTTTTAACTTCCCCAAACTGCAATATCCTTCGCACTTGTTTTACCTTCATTTTTTCACGAGTTATTAAATATGGGATACCCCATATATTCTTCTTGACACTTTTCATTACAAAATCTTTCCACAATTCCAATTTACATTCCTAGATCCTTATTCGGTATTCTCGTAGTATCTATTTATACTCCGTTTCTGCCAACAACGCATCCTTCCCCTGCTTCTTCTGCCGCTGGTACTTTCTCCTTGTCTTTACACGTTTCTTCTTTAACTCATCCAGTTAATTTTTCCATCAAATCATCCCTGGTCGTCTTTATGTTCGAGCCTTTGGAGAGCATTCCGCTGCGCCTCTCAGTATTATTATCCGTAATACATCTACTTCATCATCCAGGTCTAACTCACCATTTGGCCATATCACACCCCGCAAAATCGCCGAAAGTGTTTAACATTGACCTTCCGGAAGATACGCATATCTTGTTTTCTTGTTTCAATTCTATCAGTGGTTATGTTGAACAAAATACACTTATGGTCGGAGGATACACCTTCTTCCACTCGCCATTCACACACATTCATCTCCACCTCTGTTGTTGCTATTGTTATGTCTATTATTTACTTGCCCATTTCGCTTTGAAATATTGCTATTTTCCCGTAATTCTTTATAGCTAATCCATATTTAAATATTAGAGTCTTCAGCAACTTTCCATTTCCATACATCTTATTTTCTCCCCACAAAAGCGATCTACCATTCGCATCCATACATACTACTATTTTCTCTCCTTTATGTGTTGCTAGTATTTTTTCGATTAACTGTATTTCATCTCTACACTTTTTCCCTCTTAAGTACGCATTTACTAGTATTATATATGTCTGCCTTTGTCGTACAAAACATGTTATGACATACTTCGTACAATACTCTTGTAATTTTAGGACCTCAAGTTTATTGTTTATCAATACCATTGCTGCCCAACCACCTATCTCCTCAATTACTCGAATCGTTATTTTGTTGTGGTAACTTTTCCCATTTATATTGTAACTCTCTTGGAGACATGCTATTTCTTGGAGTTTTCCTCCATTTAATTAATTTTTTCTCGTGATGCTATAATTGATCTCTGTATATTCTACTGTCATATTTTAAGCTCCGTAATCTGTCTGTTGAAAGAGTATATTCTTTGCTGCTATATATTTTGGACATGCATTATCTGTTACTTTATGGCCATTTTGTCCCTTTCGTTTACAATTTATACACAGTGCTACCTGGTTTTTTGGACATTCTGTATATTGCCCACCATTGTGCAATGGCCGAATATATCGTTTTTTTCTCGACAGACTTTGGCCAGATGCCCATATCTATGGAATCGATAGCATCTTAGTGGTGTGTTGCAATCCGTTACACGAAAGCTTTCTAATCCAATGTATACTCTTCCTTTTGTTGTCAATGTCCTATGATAATTTGAATTCAATTCTATTAAACGAGGAACTTGAGGTGTCCCTGTACGTATCGTTGTTACCGCTTTACTTGTCGCTAAAAATTCATCTTTTGTTTCTTCATCTTTATAGTTCTGTTCATATATTGTTTCCAGTAAACCTCCATCTTTAGCCACCTCACTCCGTAGCCCATGAATTTGTAGACTTGGTCGTCGTATCCGTGGTCGTTGCATTTTAATATTATCTTCTTTCTTGAAAGCCTCCTCTAACTTTTCAGCTTCCTTTTCCGTCTCACCAATTATCACCGAAGTACGATCTTTCCTTTCTCGCATAACCTTTAAATAGAGAGTTAACTTTTTATTCTCCAATATTTCTCTAAAAGTTTCCCTAGCTGTCATTCCGGTTCTTTCTGCTATTTGTAATTCATCCATTAACAACACATTCCGTTTCTCCATTTTCAGTAGTTGTCATTTCATTATTTCTGTTACACATTCTCTCTTACTTCCTAATCCAGTCATCACCTTTTCATTCAATTCTTTCACTGCTTCCTATATCCTGTCTTCTTTTATTCCAGCTTCACTGTCACTACGTGGTGACTTCACTATCTTTTCAAACCTATCCTTCATCTGCTTATTTACCTCTCGCATTTCGATTTGCACTTTCTGCTGAATGGTGTTCCATCGTTCACCTACAATATTCACAATTCTCTCCTCCAAAGCAGTTAGTGTTACACTATCCATTATTTTTAGATATGCACAATCTGTTTTTCCCCAAAGCTGTCATGTGTACTTTTGCATCACTCAGTCTATCCAATTCATTCAATCTTTCTCTCAGTTGGTAATTTTTTTACTTGCACCGCTGTCTTCCAGATATCTTTCACGCCACCCCTAATTCAATGCTGTAATTTTCCAGGTATTTTTAAAAACATTTCATCCTCAATAATCTCCAGCAGCATTTCATAGTCTCTTCTTGCTCCGTCCCAATTCCGCCGTTCCTTGTCTTCCTTATTCTCGGTGACATTTTCTCCTCTTCGTCTTTCCTCATGTATTCACTGGCACTTCTGCGTGGAATCGTGTTCCCGGTTATCTTTTCTTGTATTGCGTCTCGTTGCTTTACTTCCTTCATTTTTCACTTGTATCTGTTTTTGATTTGGTGCCTGCTTAATCGTCTTCTAATGATCTACTCGTCTCATCTTCCCTATCTGCAAAGTGACGCTGTGTTCTACGTTTGTCTATGTAATATTTTTATTGCTTCTGCTCTTTTATATATTTTCTCTACTTGTCCTGTAACTGTTACTGCTTTGCTTTGTATTACTCTATATCGTAAGATTTTATTTCACTGATCTTTCTTTATAAGACTACAGTTGTCCCTGCTTAACATATTTTCTCACTGTCTGTATGATTTTTTCGTTCTGGTCATGCGTAACTCCACCTGTTTTCTTATACTACTAAGCCTTCTTAAGCATTGTTTTGTATGTTTTCCTTGTTTTAACTTTCTAGTTTCTTCTTTTAATATTTTCTGATTTGTTTCCTTATTAATATCGAGTATTACCCTTCTAGTCTCTATTGCTCTCTGCCTTCTTGATCTGCTCGTACATTAACTTCATAACCTTACCCGTATCGTATATATAACTCTCTGCCTTCCCTAGCTGAACATATCCTTGACTCGTTCTTTTCTGCAGTTTTATCTACCAATGTCCTCTTGATCCATTTTGTACCTTACTGTTCCTTTGGTGAGCCTTCCCTATATGATAGTTTCCTGCAAAGCGTTTTTTCATTCGTGCTATTACTGAAATTAGAACTACTTATTCCCTCTTGATCTTTACTGTTCCTTTGTGTTATATTCTGTTTTTCTAACGATTCTAACGATTTCTTTGTAATTATACTCTATTTTCTCTTTTCTCAATCTGTAGCTTCTAATTGTGCTAACCTCTAACCTCTATGACCTCCGTACACATTATTTAGCCCTCTCTGTGTTCCCGATATGCTCGTTATTAGCTTTCGTAACTTGCTTGTTCCATTGTCTTGGTACTTACGTGTCCCGTTATCTCCTTGAAGTTGTTGTTTTGCCTTCCAGTTTAATTCTGTAAATATTATTTACCTACCACAAATACTTGTTAGCATGTTTTCAACCTCTTTTCTTTGTCTTTGATTTCTTTAATACGGTTGTATCCTCTGGAACATATTGAATATATACGTTACTTTTGTTTTCATACTTCTTTCTTACGAATATCACAACTAACCTACATTACATTTCTTCACATGTGCATTTTGTACAGATATTCATACACATAGCATCTTTTCTGTAAGATTTTAATCTACATCTTGCAGTTTTATATACTTCCTTTTAATATATGTTCTGGGTGAGAACCCGCAGGAGGGAATCTTGGAACAATAGTTTTATTTAAAAATGTAAGCAGGACAGAAAAAATCTGACCGCCAATGACCGCGGGGACGAGTTCGACTGTTCACGTCGGGACTCGCTTTACCACACACCTTCAATAAAACATTTAAAGGTTCTAGAAATAAATTTAAAAGTTAAACAATATGTTGACTTTGTAAATAAACGTTTAACGGATTAACGCTTTTACCCCCAACTATATTTATATACATTCATAAATCAGATGCACTGTCGGATAACACACAAAGGGACATATTGTGCAGATTGTTGCAAAAATGTGAAAAATATTCAGTTACCACAAGAAATTTCTACAATCAATATTATAAGTCATTTCCTCCCGTCCCGTTACATAATATAACTTAAACTCACATTATTATTATTATTATTATTATATACCTCACAATCAGATTTTTTCCATAACATTTCACATTACTGATTCTTGGTCAGTTTACACACAAATTTGATTTTATGCTCAATTCGAATAAAAAAATTTCGTTGTTATATTTGTTATTTTTTCGTTTAGTTTTTTATAAATTGAAATTATCAAATGATTGTTTCATCGGGTTTTGGATTTCCTCTATATCAAATTTTTGGCTTAGATTGTGCAATCGCTAATTCATGTGTTTCTAACGTTGACTCTACTTAATAATAGATTTAATATCAGCAATCAATTGCGATCTTCACATTTTCATTCCTTCAGTACACAGTCAACACCTACCAAAATGACATGATCAAATGTATTGAAAACCAGCTCATGCTCAAATGTATTGAAAGGTAACGTCGTTTGGCCACTGCTCGTGGGAAGAGGCGAGGAAACAGAGTGCGCACTTCGGAAGAAGAATTTGAGGGAGAGAAGGAGGCAAGAAATGAACCAATGAGGTAAAGGGGGAGCTGCAAAATGACGATCAGTGAGCGAAGGGTTGAGGAAACCTCGCGTCTTACAAACCAAGGCTTCGGAATTAGCATCATAAGCGGACGGCGCGTCGCAGGGAAGGCAAGTGGCCAGTGACGCTGAGGAAGGATGGAATCAATACTTTTGACGATATTCATTGGAGAATTGAATACAATTTTTTTAAATTCCTCACTTGTGAAATAAGAAAAAAACGTTTACCTGTTTTCGAAGCAAAATAATCAAGCTAAGGTAAGAGAATATGCAAAACAGGTTCCCGAATAGTGAAACCGTTGCGTTCTTCAGTTGTAAGACTGAAGCAGAAACCTGTGTGGGTGGGTGGGCGAAACTTGTGTGCATGTCTTCGTTCGATAACCTCCAGAAGCAGGCAATTTCCAGCAGTGAGGACTCGCCGTAAGAAACATCGAGGACCGTAGATACCGAAGATTGGTAAGAGGAAGGTCGTTAATAACTATAAACGACAAAATAAAGATAAGAATAGAGAAATACTCGAGGGTCCGGAGAAAAAATACATAAGTACCAATAACTACAAGAAGTAAGTTTTTTTTCGTGAGGAACTCCACAAAAACTTCTTCGAAGCAAATCCTTAATGTAGGAATTGAAAATAACTTATTGATCTGTTTTACTTCACTATGTGCCTCCACCATCCTCTAACTTTAAAAAATATTATTTTATTTCCTCTTTCAATTAATCTGACTTTTGGCATGTGCTTGACAACTGAAAAACATTGCTTCCAAGCATAATGATTCTAGTTCTCGTATATAAGAAGAATTGTCCAAGAGCCGCGACTTGAGAGTAGTGATATATTTTTCCACCATACTTGGAAAATATTACACTTACATTTTATTTTCGGAGTATAAGATAGCAATTATATGTTACGAGCAGTCCAAATGTCACGAATTGACTGTAGTAATATTAGATATTCAGGTCACAAGTATACGGGACCACGCCATATATGAAGATTTCCTGGGATGCGAATTATTGAAATAATTTTAGACTCATCCTTATCTAACTAGACAATTACGAAAAAAACAGCTTCAGATTTTCCGAAAATGAATTTGAAACATAAATAAATCTCTTAAGTTTTGGATAACCAAACCATGAAGTAACAGATTAATGATGGTATAGTGAATGAAAATGGGACGCAAGACCGGATGGCGAATCCGAGACTTAGGTCGGATTTCAACAGCACTACGTAAACGGCGTTTAGGCTCAAACGCCGTTTGAAAACGCGATTAACCCTGTTTTTCTTTTCATCACTGAGCGTAAACGCCGTTTACGCCAAAATGGCGTTTGAAAGCCAACCGGCCATCTACCGGTCGTTTATCACCGTAAATGCCATTTTAAGCGTTTGGATTGTGCAGGGATAGCGTATGCTTTGAGTGTACAACTGTTCTTGTGGTTCTTTGGAGAGAATTGGCAAAAGCTGAGATCTTGAATATGAATCGATCAAGACGCCGTGTATACGAATTGGTGTTGGAAGAGAGTGAAAATAGTAATGATGAAGTGATAATTCGATGTCCGAGATGGATCCAAGAAATAATTAACAATTTCGATGATCTTGATGAAAGGGATTTTAAAATTAACAAACAGTTTTGAAAATTTTAGAAGAAATTGAGGCACATATGGAGTTTGAAGTGGACAAGTGAGAAATGTTTCTAATATATCTTTGACAATAAAACCGTATTGTACTATCATACACGCACGTGTTAGGTTATGATGCCTTCAAGCTATTTTATCTATCATATGGTCTTAAGTTCATTGGATTTGTTTTATTATTTCCTTATTTCTTAAAGGAACGATTCAAAATCACCTGTAAACCAACTGCTCTGTGCGTTGTGTTCGTATGCAACAAGATGTTATCTGTCAGCAGCAACAGATTTGACAGGTTGCAGTTCAAATTTCGCCCACTGAATAATACACAAAGTGAGCAATGCATTAGCTAGTCTTTTTCCAAAATATATTAATTTCCCTAATACCCCTCAAGACATTTGCTCTACTAAAGAGGGGTTTTATAACAAGGCTCGCTTTCCAAAAGTTGTTGGAGCGATTGATTGTACTCACGTCAGACTTCGGAAGACATCAGGTAATTTACTTATGGAAATATGGAAATTATACTACATACCACTCAACACACAGTGCGTATTTACATTTATTGCAATATTTCTTGATTGTAGGTAGTGACCACGCTGAGCTCTTCCGCAACCGTATCAACGGGAATCCTGTTCTTTCTCAGGATGTCTGTTATCAGTGTCCTGACGACGGATGGTGAAAATTCACTCCATTCATCATTGAGTGACGGACCAGGTTGATTCGGGTCTTCATACGGATTCTTTATTAACACAAGAAAAATACCACTCAGCAGAATGCAAGAGAGACAAGATCTACAATAATGATACACTGACAGAAAAAACACACTGGCAAAGATGAGGAAACCAATACATCCTTGACAAACTTACACAATCTACATTTGCACCCACTTGTATTGCACAATGGGTTGCTTCACTTGCACCTGGATTTCCATCCGAATCAACCCCTGGGTTAAAACCTACTGCATACGGTTTCACATAACCAATCACTTTCTTCCGGATGGGGTAGAAATTATGCTCCTTCCTCTATGGTCCACCTCCTAGAAAAGAGACAAATACAAGATAAAAAGATTATTACAAATGACTGGAGCTTGCAAAATAAGAGAAGAGGTTCAAAAGGGAAACAACAAACCTGTAGCTAAACGCTTTTGGTTTCTTAACGTAATCTCTTTCCTGGCAAGTTTCTTCATATTCTCCCAAAGAGATTTCAGTAACATCGCTTCTCGTCGTCGGAAACAACTAGCAGCACAAAATTCACTTGCAATAACACTCCATTGCGCGTTCTTCTTTCTCACGCTAACAGCATCAGTCCCTTTTGCTATCAACAATTATGTTATTTGTTTTAATAACTATTTCGAAAAGCAACGACTTTTCTGATGTCTGAAACGGTGGCTCCTTTACCTTTCGAATATTGATCTTATCAATTACAAAAATCAAAATTAACTGTAACCTTAGAATTCAATACTACTTCATAAGTTCCCATCACGTTTCAGTACACCACAAACAAATCAAAAGAGCACAGAATAACGAAAATAATACGGACTCTGCAATACAAGCATTTTGCAACTTTGCCATAAGGTGAACTGCAGTAAACGTCGTTTCTCTAAACGCCGTTTAGATCGCTCTGGTGAAATTCCAACGATGCCAAACGCTTTTCCAAACGTCGTTTATGGTAAACGGCGTTTCTCAAAACGGCGTTTTCCATACATTTGGTGAAACCGGGCCTTAGATTTGCGCGCTGACACGCTTCCAACTGCGTCACTCCGTTTAACTCCACTCCACGTCTACCATTGTCATTCAACTTGCAATAACCCACACGATTTGTATAGAGATAGAATTAGATTATATCAAATCTCGAAAAGCTTATCGTCATTAGAATACATTTCTCTTGATGTTAGAAACAAACAACTCATTAAGTGTCTATCGACATCATATGGTATCTCCAATGTCTTACGCGATGTGTGAAATAGATGAAATTGCTCTGTCTCATGATCGTCGAATTCGAAGCAAAATCACGTTGAGATGCCATTCAATACGACGCACACTGGGGCAAAATACCTTAAAAGTTGGTATTAATTCAAAAATTCAAGTGATATAATTACATTCTGTTTCCTCAACGTACGCACATGGTGAATCATCTACTCCGGAAGCTAGTTGTGGCCTAAAGATATTCTTAGATTTAACCGACTATCACAACCTCCAGTCGTGGAAGTATAGGAAAATAATAACAACAATAACAATAATATTAATAAAGATTTGGGAAAAGAATTCTGTATTCTCCTTAGAAAGAGAGCAAATTAAGAAAGAAGTTGACTGCAATTTATTTAACATTGAACATTTCCCACTCTTACATCCAGAAAATGAGAAGAACGAGTCAAAAATTGAAGAACATGAAAATGAAGACGGACAAAAACTGGTCGAAGATGACCTGTACTTCAAAGTATAACAATCCTTTAAATGTAATAACATGACGTGAAACGTCCCCTGAGCACAGACCACTTGTGATGTTCATTCCGAACAAACTACCAAATATAGTTCTGACACATTTAAACAAGATAATACCCCAATTATTTACAGAAAGAAATGATTTACTATCACTTCATATTACAGTATATTGTGCAGGTGTCACACTCCTGGAAATAATGAAGATTCACATTTCCCAGAAAAATGTTTGTGGAATTTCTGAAGGAAGAAGACCTCGTCTCAGCAAAAAACCAGCTTTGTATACCAGATTACAAGTAACCATAAAGACCGTGCGCCGAGAAATCGAACAAATGACATCGTAAGTGAATGGTGAAAGAGGAAACACGTTGATCCAGAATCTCATGCCAATATTTAGAAAACTAGAAATTTGAAATTTCAGACAAGAAACAGAATTCGAAGCTCACAAATTTTTTAGACACAAACAAAACTGAAGGCAAAAGGATCTCGAAGGATATCGTCTCGCCAGACACCCCAAAAGCTATCTGCGTAAAGCTCAAAATCAAGCATTTCAAAGAAACCAGAAGAAATTCTGTAATTCAATAGGAAATCACGATGTCCCAAAAGTGTATTCGCAGGTGCGAAAAGAAGATCTGGAAAACTATGGACTGAAGAAGTTCACTATGAAGCTGCAGAATGGATTGCTCAAGAGGAAGAAGCAAGCAATCAATTTCCATCGATGCCTGACTTTTTAATCACAAAAGAGGTTGTCAATGCAGCTTTGAAGAAAACCAAGAACTGGATAGCTCCAGGAATCGATGGAGTACAAAATTATTGGTGGAAGAAGTTCCTTTGTGTTCATGAACAGAACTCCTCGGTATGTAACCAGAGGCTTCAGAAACCCGAGGATGCTCCACAATTCCTTACACAATGTATTACTTACCTCCTCTTCAAATCTGGAAGTCAAGATAACCCTCAAAATTATAGCCCAATCACATTCTTACTATTTTCAAATTATTGACATCAATAATAGCAGACATGATTTTCAATTTGTTGGATAACAATTTGATACAGGCAAAGGAAATGAAAGGTTGCGTCAAGAGATCAATGGGTCGCAAAGAACAAATTGTTATTGACTCTTTTATCTTAACACAAAGTCGAAAAAATCAAGAAATTTATCCATAGCATATATCGACTATCACAAAGCATTTGATTCAGTGCCTCACTCATGGTTAATTTAGATTCTCAAAATTTATAAAATTTTCCAGATAATCTGCACAACCTTCTGAAAATCATACAATTCCAAAGCTCAGACATGAAAATGTCCTTAGGATTATATAAAAGTGCTGCCATGCACATTAATAAAGGTAAATTCATGGCAGGAGAAAATTATGAAGTGTCAACTGAATCATTCATAAAATGTCTAGAATCAGATCAAAATTATAAGTATCTTCGTAATGGCTTCGTACAAAATCGCAAAGTTGACTACTCAGACCTCAAATAGTGTTTCCAAAACAAGTATGAAAAAGGCACATTTTAATATTAAAGATTCATTTAATTGCAAAAAATCTGATTATGGCAATAAATAGCTGGGCAGTATCCGTTCTAACATATACATTTGCAATTGTAAATTGGCCCCACACAGATATGGACAACATCAATAGAAAAAATGCTCACTCTCATGACAAAATTTAGAAGACACCATGCCAAAGGATGTGTTGTCCATGTTTATCAGTCATGGTCAGAAGGGGGAAAGGGGTTGTTATACGTAGGAAATCTTTGTCATTCGCAGATTACAAAACAAAGGAATTATTTCAAGAGTAGTCACTTTTTTCAAGAGTACTTCAGTTACTTGTTCGTCTAGATAAAGATTACACTGCCCTAAAATTATCGTAAAATTTTGAACTAATGATATAAAATCACGTGGTGCAAAATGGCTAGCTAAACCCTTGTATCAACAGTTCCCAAATTCTCTGCCGGATGCCAAATGTTGACAAGGAAGAATCAAATTTATGTTGAAACACTGCCGACACCATGCAGAGACTGAAGGGTTTATGTGTGCTATACAGGATCAAGCAATCCCAACTTGATATTACAGAAAATATATTTTGCATGAGAATGTCGAAGGATTATGTAGAGCATGCCAAATCTGCAATGAAACAATCCATCACATTATTTCGGGTTGCCAAATACTGGCCACTAGACTACACCCAAATGAAGTGGCCAAAATAACAACAGCCAGTAAAAAACTTGAACTTGGTTGAAACAGTTACCCCCTATTATACATTCGATCCACCACCTGCCTTGGAAAATAGAAATGCTACTTTATAATATGATAAGCAAATAATTACAGACAGAACAGGAGATCATAACTAGCCAGACATAATATTAATATACAAATCTAAAAAAAGCTTTTATTATTATGGATGTAATTCCTTCTTCTAAGAATTTAAAAACGACAGAACAAACAAAAATTCAAAAATATCAGGCACCTAAATTCAAAAGATTTGGAAACAAAATTAAGCATTAATTGTTCCCATCATAATTTCAGCAAGTGGAGTCATTTGCAAAACACTGAAAGGGCATCTTGCAAAATTTGCCATTGCCAGAAATGTACTACCAGAAATGCAGAAGACCGTTATATTACAAACATGTCATCTAAAGAAGGAAATTTCTTAGTCTCGACCAAGACCAAATTTTACTTCCGGCTTGGCGTATAAACCCGCCCCAACTACATGTTTGAACAGAGATAAAATAAGTGCACGACAATATTAATAGTAGTAGTAGTAGTAGTAGTAGTAGTAGTAGCTTACAAGTTTTTTTTTTCTTTCCATAAACACAAATACAAGTAGTAGTAGTAGTAGTAGTAGTAGTAGTAGTAGTTTACAAGTTTACAAGTTTACAAGTTTTTATTTCCATAAACACAAATACAATTTAACATTTTCATTATACAATTTTTACGTCTTCTTTATGCAATTTTACTTCTTCAATATACAATTTTTACTTTTTCTATATACAATTTTTACTTCTTATATATACAATTTTTACTTCTTCTATATACAATTTTTACTTCTTCATTATACAAATTTACATTTACCTTCTACAAATTTACCTTTACATTCTATAATTTACCATAATTGTGTTTACATACTGCAATTTACATAGTTACAAAAATAATTTAAAAGGTCCATTAAGTTTGCCACATTATTTCCCTCCCTTTAAGGTATCTTAAATACCTTGTCAAAGGGAGTTGTTGTACTACTCCTTTTCTTTTATATTTCTTTGCTTTATGACTATGATAATTTCCTGATTCCACCTTACATGAATACCTCCTTATGTGTGACTGTTTATGATTATACCCTACATCAACACCTCTAAACATGAAACTGTTTATGGTCACACATTACACAGATTCCTACCTTCCAACATGAGACTGTTGATCACAAAAGTTCTATTTTCTTCTCTTCTTCCATTCTACTTTGCAATTGTTTCCTTTGACCTTTCATATTTAACACTC
>NNCF01131403.1:8234-27101 GCA_002313205.1 Laupala kohalensis | reverse complement strand
GGGGGGGGGGGCCCATGAGGGGTTTGGTATCACGTGATGGAGGGGAGATGCAGCCATCTGCCAAAGTTTATCTGAATGTTGGTGTTGTAAAACACCTTTTCTGTGTTTGAATGAAGAGGAAACTTCACATTTGAGGGTCATATGAATTGGCTTTTGCGGTGGGTAGTTTTTCGTGTCGATCGACTTATGAACAAGTAAATATGGATACAACTTCATATAATTTATTAGTACTACACCCGGATGAAAATGTGGTGAACCGGGGATGTCTTGCTCTGATCGCTGGGGTTTTGACCTCTACACCATCTGTTTCCTTTGCAAATTTATACATAATTGTCATCAATAGGTCTGCTCTCCGGAATACGGACAGGTGGTGTAGCGTTCAACTTCACTGTATGGAGTTCCCGGGTTCAATTCCCGGCACACCGCCATCTTTTTCTTGCCTTAGTTCTCGCGTCGCTAAGCTCCACGCATTAGAGATATATGCACAACTTCGTTTAATTGGTGAGTTGTTGTTGTTGTTGTTACCTCCGTGTCAAGNCGTGACTACATTTCGTGTTTTTTTTTCTTGTTTTTGCATCGTCTACAGTTTCCCCTACGGCAGAGAAGGGAATGCAGGTTAGCGTGGGTGGGTGTGGTTTCAAGGCATTCTACAGTTGTCCTTTGCTCTATTAAAACAAATTGTTGAAAATCCAGGCACGCAGCTCGGGGTACCCCCTTCGGGGTATCGAAATATATTTTTTAAGTACTTTATCTGTATCAATATAGTTAATTTGTTAACTAATTAGTGATATGAATTAAAGAAATGAATAAATTTAAAATATTTAAGGAAAAAAGATTTTTAAAGATTTTTTGTTTGTTTGGCGGGGAGTCTGGATTCATTGCGAAATGAATTTCTGACTACTGGGTAGATCGTGCCCTGAAATGAAGTTAATCATTTCGTACTTCTTAATTTGTAACATAACTCTAGTCGTTATAAAGAGTAACTGCATATTTTTCAGTCATGTTTAGGGATAAAAAAGAATTCATATTTGTATCGCCATTGTTGTCGCTGAATATTATTGATAAGGGCGTTCTTGACGTAGATGCGATGGTAGCTCACTCTTAAGGCGTAGGTAGAATTAAACCACTAAAATGCCTTAATTCCGTATAAATAAATTAAAATATATTTATAGTGATTTCAACCTGAGAAACATACCTTACTAGTTATTTTAAATGAAATAATTATAATTGATGTTGAAATATATTGCGTCTTTTGGAGAAATCACTTATTTACAAAAGAACACCCATCACTTTCGTGATTTAAAAGTTGAAGTTTACTTTGATTCGTAGTAATTTTTCCTTTGTAATGTTTTTTACAACACTTTCATCACTCCAGACGTTTGAGAACGATATTAAACTTTTTTCGTTTGAGGTGAGATGAAGCGGCATAAGTCACGAAAGCGTTGGGTGTCTCGACCGCTCTTTATGCATTTCAAACAAGTCAAGCGAGTTCCTAACTGACTGATTAAAATTAAATCATTTTTCCCCTTCATTATAATTCAGTTTGTTGTGTTTTAAAACCGTAATAAATATAAAGAAAATAATTTTACATCTGATCGATTCGACTGACATGGTCTGTTGGTCTTCACTTAATTTCGTCCAGGTTTTTAATTCCGCGTATTTGAGCAGAAGCTCGTTGCAGCTCACGACCGTTTGGCTGCGCCACCTGTCGGGTGACGAGCGCTGCTGGCACGGCACGGCACGGGCACGACGCCTCGTGTTGGCACGGCCGCATTTGCTCGCTTGCTTTGCTCAGGCGTTCGCTTTTGTGGTAGATGCCAAGGCCGTTTCCTCCTCCGCCCGCCTACACATCACCCTTCCCTCCTCCTCCTCCTCCTCCTGCCTCTTTTGACGTCATGACAGCGCGATCCAATTGTCATCCGCTCATTAAATGACCTTAGCGAGCCCTAANGGGGGGGGGGGAGGGGAAAAAAACGTTCATTAAACCACGTTTATCACACTGAGAGTATTTTTTGCTATCGGGGTATTATTATTCTCTTTGAGAGATTATGACTGGTTTACCCGCTTTCAGACGTTCCTGATACCGAGGAGGTTTTTTGTGCCGTGGTGGGGGCTTTTTCGCTTTCTGGGCAATGGTTTTGACAACATTGACGAACAAAACCTTCAAGACAGAATGATTTTTTTTTTCTGGAAGCAGTATAGTATCGATTGCTCACATGTTCATCTTTTACCGAAATACGTGTGTTTTATTAGCAGACATTTTGAAAAAAATATTGAAATGTTTAGTTTGTTGAAGTGAATGCATGCCTAATCTCCATCACCGTTTAGTTAATTTTAGTTTGGATTCTGTTTTTGACTTTAAATTACTTGTTCTTTCGCCCGGTTGAAAGGAACTGCGCAGTTTTCTGCTATTAAGCGTTTTTTACTGTCATTTCTTGTGACCTTCATCTCTGACGTTATCATGTTCAAAATGTGATGGTTGGGTAGGATGGCGTGAGTGTTCCTTTTTTTTTTTTTTTTTTTACTGATTCCCCTCTCCTACCCTTCTTACGTTTTCTTGTAAAAATCAATTTTCTTCAATCATTCTGTTTTATGTTGTCCCAAAGGGCATAAACATAAGTAATTGCTCGTACATACTCAACATCAATACAGGATGAATACATTGTTTTAGGAATTTCTTGGGGTAGATTAGAAACGTTTATTTGGTATGTACATTTTCTAGAATTCAAAAGTTTTCCAACGATTTTATAAATGCAGAACCACAATATGGCGGCAAGGTTTGATACGAAATGCTTCCGCTGCACAGCGCTTGTGTACGAGTGTAAGGAGTAGTTTCGTCCGCAATGTTGGATTTTTTAATTATTGTTTCGAATTCTTGGTTATGTTTTGCTTCTAACATTAAAGGTGATTTTAGATTGTTGTCGTGTTAACTTTGACAATGGATAAACGCGCAACAGTTCAGCTGGAGTGACCCAAATCCATTATTTTAATTTTTTTAATAAATCGTAGTATTTTTACTTGATCTCATGAGAAGTGAACAGCAGTTTCGTGTGATTTCCATTACATTGATATCTCTGTTCTCTACGTATGAACCAATTCGTCGCGTACTCTCCAAACTACATACGAAAATCACATTTATGGAGAATAAATACACTATAACAATAACAAATGAAAATGGAAGATTAATGATAGTGCCCAGGGCACTATCTACGCGCCATTTCCCATTTCTTGATCTTTCGGCGCGAAAACCAACTTTAGAGTCGGTGGATTTTTTCGACCAAGAAAGATATCCCGAGAGAACTGCTTCTGACGAAAATGAGACGAGACATTTTGCCATTAAAGAAAATTACGAGCATTGTTTTCGCAAAATTATCAGTGAGGAGACGTGGGACGACTGCGACGAAAACCGAGAAGAAGAAAAAAAAATATTCGCGAAACAAAATAACGAAAACTGAAACCGAGATAATTGAAGTCAACAAAAAAACGTGGTACTATCGTAAATTTAGAGGCCACTAAAAAAATTGTTTTTTTTTCCTTTTAGTTTGTTTTTTCTTCTCGTAAGATGGAAGCGGATTGACTGGTTTCTCGCGAGAGGAAACGCTATGCAAATGCCTGCGAACGAGTGAGAGAGTTGTAAGAGCAGTTGAGCGTTTAGCCGTCCCCTGAAGCGTGAAAGCGCGCATTCGATTCGGCCGCTTATTGTCACGAGATGCTCCGCACACTCATTTGGATTGCTAACGAGCCATTCTTTTCGAGATTCCATTCGGGCATTACGTAATGACGGTTCGTGTTCGTTATTGGCGTTTTGTTACTTGAGTGCGGTTCATTGCAACTCCACTTGCGATCTGCTGCCTCCGTTCCACTGCGGTCGGGTTTTCTTCTGGCAGAGGCTGAAACAGGCCTCGTGCATTGGGTCGAATAATCAGTCTCGAATTTAGTGTTATTTCAACAGTTACTATTTATAAATAGTATATTACCTATAATCTTTAGTTCGGTGATTAAATTTTTTTTGTGTGTCTTAGTAATTAGAAATTTGTTAGTATTCTGTTAATATTACAACGCGTACCGATCTATTTTTTATTCTTATCTAAGGACGTTTTTGCTGAAATGTTAAATCCGCCTCTACCTTAGAGCCCTAGATCGGAATTGATGGGATGGTTCCTTGCTTGCTTCCGGACAGTAAATTAGTGTATCGTCCTCCACGTGGTCATACGCAGTTTGTAACTGCTTTTTCTTGACAATAAATTTATATTTATCAGAATTTGTGACAACAATTTACAGTAATTTAATTTAAATGTATTGTACTTCCCGAACAGTGTTGACGTGAATGTCGGCAGCCTCTACTTTTGAGTTTTTGAGAAACAGAAGTACTAATATGATAGGTCAGGTTGCATTGACAAGCGTTGGGATCCATTGTTCTGGTGGTTTGTTGTTCGAAGGTCTCTTGGTTGCTGGCGGAATTAAGTGACAATGTTGTCTCTTGGGAAAAGTGCATGTGCTGTTGCCACTTGTGTGGAGTGAATGAATGTCGTCACGCTCAACGAACGCGGGTATCCGGTCTCTGTCTACCCCCCACCCCCACCGCAAAACACAGGAGGAGGAGGAGCAGAGGAAAAAGTAACAATTTGAAATCACAAAGTGTCCCGAGAATTGTTCTAGACTTGAAGACACATTGATGCTCTACCGATTTTTTATAACAATACTAACTTAAAAAATATAATTAGAATAGCAGAAAAATACGGTATAATTAAAATAATAATAATTTATTAATTTGCAAGTGAGCAATGCTCGGTGGCAAATGGAAAACGTAATAGACATAATAACATAAGTATACATAATAAAATAATAAGAAATTAAATTTAAAAAATTCGCCCAAATATCTTTAAAATACACAAACACGGAATAAAATGCTTAGAAAATTAGTTCACAAGAAACGAGAAAGGAATTAGATTTAAGAAATTAATAATCTACGTGAGGCTCTTAAACGTGTATATTCACATACGGACACAAACACATTTTCACCTACAAACAGATACAGACACACATACTCATACGTACAAGTATGCATTTTGGGAAGGGGTGGGGGTGCTAAAATAAAAAACGATGAAAAATATTAATGTCCCACCAAAATTTACTTTTTACTTTTCTTTAAGATGTTATTTTTTTTGCGAAACATAGTTTCAACCAGTGCTGCTGCAATACGACAAAATTCATATTTTCAAGTTTTCCACGACCAAAAGAAAGCACTTGATCGACGATTTTCTTCACTTTTCCTGTGTCTCAACCCTTCATTTTCTTCCGAATTTCCCATGGATATTGAACCAGTTTTGTCTCTAAGTTGAAACTGACTCTTCTTTCAATAAAATATGTCATTCCATTTCTCTCGAACTTGATGTTTAATTTACTCGCTGCCAACGTTTCTGTTGTACTTAAACTTAAATTTTACGGATACTTTTTGTCTGTTCTTGTGAAGTGCATTTGCACCTAGTACGTGTCGGGGGCTACTTTTCGTCGCTTGGCAACAGCAAGTACCGGCATCTGGTTCCTAGTGCTATACTCAAGTTATCGAGAGTTCGGGCACTAAAAAAAAGTGAAGATGGCGGACTCGAGTGGTGTTTCAGGGCAGCCACCACCAATATTTTACAACAAAAACCTCACACTCGTTAAGACTTGGACTGACTCAGATTGTTGCTTGATATTAAAAAAGTGTCGTACGGGTGTACCAACGCTATGCGAACAAAAAGAGACTACCGTGAAATGAATTTCGTTGAAAGTAGATTAATAAATTAAGATTTCTTGGATAATTTACGTAATGTATTTTATAAATAGGAATGTTAATTTTGTGTTACACTACAAAGGATAGAAAAGAGTATTTTAATATCACTAAGTCGAGTAGTATTACGACGTAGGGGGAATCAATTGAGTAGGTTGGCAGTTCTTGTAACTTTTCAGATGGTAACTAGACTATACAGGAGGAGAAGGAAATCAGGGACAAACTCCACATTCAAAGAACACATATTTCTACAATATTTATTGTTTTGAAGCATTACATGTAATTGCGTGTACTACATTAGACGAAGAAAGCATTTGTAATGCATATAATTCGAAGAGTTTGAATAAAGATAATTTGGAGGTGGAGGAAGAGGATCAGAAGTGCGTGTCACGTGCGAAGTGTTCATATTTAGCTACAAATAGCCGAAACGTTGGCTCAGCGAAAATGCGTTGAAACCGCCTCTAAATATGCACATTTTTTAAAAGTTTTATAGAAGAATAACTCAAGTCCATCCATATTCTTCGGTATCTTAGTTACTCTCTACTCATGATCTATTTGATTATCTGAAATGAATTCTTATTCTTAATATTATTATTCTTGGGACTTTAGGGCTCGCCAACAACTACGTCATTGGAGCCCTCTAAAGAAGAAAAAATCTTGTCGGAAAAAGGATAGCGTTGCTGAAGGTGATGCAGTGCCTCCCTCTGTTCCCAGGTGAACGGAATGGGAGAGGCAACCTGCATTCATTCATTCATTCATTCGCTGCTTGCTCAATTCACGCTCCACGCCTTTTACGTCATTCTCATTCGTAGAAGCTCTGTGATACGCCACCGGAACAAACGATGGACGCCATATGTCTCTCGTTTCGTCACACATCAGACATCCATCCATATCCATGCCAATACATAAACGCGTTACGCGAAAGCGTATGTTTGTTAGTTAATCACGACTAAACCACTGAACCGATCGTAATGAAATTTGGCAAGGAGATAGTTTAAATATTCAGCAATAAAATAAAAAAATATCAATATAGGGTAACTTTTATTTTTTAAATGTATGATAATCCAAATAGAAATGGTTTCTAACAAAATATGTCGATAAAATCGGGAAATATATTTGTTATATTTGTTTAAGCTTCCTAAACGGTAAGGGACAGGTGACAATTACGAATGGCAATATTGTTCACATCGAAGAGTTTTACAAAAAAAAAAGAAAGTCCGCAACAGCATATGTCGATCAACAAAAATTAACCTAAACTATCGATGAAACGTAATTAAAAATAGAAATGTTAAAATACTTTAATTTAAGAGAGTAACTTAAAAAGTAAAAAATCAATCATCATCAAATTTTATGGATTTTTTGTTTTGTGCATTCAACAAAGATAAAAGAATGTCTTTTATTCGTAGAATTTCGACGAATGATTTAGATTTTACGAGAGTTTTAGTGAAATAGTGCATCACGCCTCCGAAGCGAAAATTCGACCGGTGCGAGATGGTGTAGCGTACACAGTCATTAAATTTGTATTATTACGAAAATGAAACTAGAGGATGCTGTTCATGTTTTAAAAAACCAGTAAGGAAAAGTATTTTGATCTTACAATAGATAGATTCTATTTTCCCCGTGTAAAAAAAAAGATTAGTGAAAGGAAAGATCGCGTTCTTTCTTTAACGCATAGATATGTTCTCTGTCAAGGTGTTAGTATATATTTGTTACCTCAAGGAATGGGCGATAACAGACAATCAAGTCGTGGGGGGGGGATCTATCTTCGAAGAAGTTTATTCGTTCATGCTGCCTAAATTGTTAGAGATGGGTGAATCTATCAATGGCAATAGTGTTCGCCTCAAATTGTTCTAGAAAAAAACTGCGACAGCATATGTCTGTTTGGTAAAGTTCGAAAATATCTTTTAAAATTCTATTACTTAAAAATACTTCTACTCGAGAGAGGAAATATTTATTGGGTTCGGCTCGGAGCATCGCGTCTGCTCTTCCGCCAAACCATGTGCAGAAAATGCACATTCAAAAGAGAGAAAAAAGACAAATTAGAGTAATAATTGAAATTAAAATAATTAATAAACTGCAAAATAGTTAGACCTTAAATATTAAAATTACAATAGTAATTGAAATTGAACATAATAAATAAAACCACAAATAATTTGAATTACATGAAAGTCGAAATAACAACCGAAGTTAGAGAAATATTCTGTTCTTTCTAAAAAAGAAAGCAATTGAAGTAGGTAAAAATAAATACTCTTTGAATTAAATGCGTTCTATGTTTTGTGCATTTAAGAAAGATGAAAACTTTCTTTAAATCATAAAATTTGCTCGAATAGTTTAAGTTATTACGAGCGTTTTTGTTTTACAAGCAGTCGCCTCGGGAGGCCCAGAACTGTGGAATCATAAGAGACAAAAATCAGGGAGACCAACCTTCTTTAAGTTGAGAATTACATTCCTAACTATTTCTGCAAAATTATGACGTCGCCTTGTGGTCACTACTGTGCACAGCAGCATTCGCTAGTTAATTTTTCAGCTGGAAGAGATGCGTCAAACTTTCTCTCCTCGGACTTAAACCGTAAATTGAAGGTGATAATCATTTATCTTTCATTTTGATTGTGGAGTCCTTGACTTCTTCTTTCACTTTTTTTTTTTCCAAAAATGCTAAAACGAACTTATACGGAAAATGTTTTTCTCCTGAAATTCGCTTTAAAAATAATATTTAATGTATTGTGTAATGAATGAATGTGTGGACTTTTTCGCCTTGAACTGAATTTCCATTATCTTCACCTCTCCTAACCAGTGAACATTAATTCGTATTTACACCAGAAATGGAAGTAATTGAACATAACTTGGAATAGAATCATGGCAAGTTGCTCACATCAGAATTTTCTTGTTCAGCGAAAAATTATGTATGTTATGGAGTTCTATATTTTAGTTTCGTTTGACCTGATTTTGAGGATAGTACCTGTGAGATTTTGACTACGTAACGTGTTTCAGTACGAATATATTGAAATCCCAGATATTTTTTATCATTTATTTCTATCTATTAATTGCCTCTTGTTGCTTGTGGCTATTTTGCCGTTGTTAATTGTATCTGTCCTCCATTAGGAATGCGGCGATTACACCATATCCCGGGAATTCTTTTATCTGGACCAATCTTTAGTCTTAGAATTCCAACCGTGTGATGAATATCCTCGTCTTGTTAGATAACGTCTGTTATTTTCTTGTACGTGTGTGAAACTGATTAAGAACCATTCGATCGGAAACCCCGACGTTGCGTTTGCTCGTGTGAAGCACTGACAGCAACTGACACAGAACACGACGGTGTCTCTGCAGAGTTAGTTCAACTAAGATTCTCGTAACAGTGGAAAGTCAAACGTAAGTTTAATGGGGAAAGCACGGAATTTTCTTTCTCGTCACTTGCTGCTGTTGTAGTGGCACCCATGCCACCAATTATTCCAGTGCTGCACAGCGTTACCACCAAATACCCAGCCGCTATATTTATTATCTAATTTGCATATTGCTTCCACCGTTTTTGAAAGAAGTTTTTACTTNGAAGTTTTTTACTTACATTTGTAGCCAACTAAATTTTATTTTTCTTAAGTAAAAAATATACCTCTTTCTATTCCATAACATTTACATTAGATCCTGACCTCACAAAACAGCAGTTGAGAAGAGGTTATTCCCGAGAATTTGAGGTTTATCAAGTTTAAGTTGGCATCATTGGCACCATTCATTTTTCTGCCGCGAGCTGCCATGTTGAATTTTCTCTCTTCACTTTTTCATGTATATCGCTTTATACGGAATTCTAGTAGCCTATTGGGGATGACGTCAGAGTGGTGGAGCCAATGTCTGTTTCGCGGGATTGCCGAACCTCTCTTTAATAATCTCGTGCAGTGTTCAGTGTTAGATACGCGCCTATAAAAAGGAAACACAGGCTATGACATGGTCTCCATGGCATCGCTCTTGCGTCTTAACTGTTAATTGTGTTTGCATTCAATTGCAAATATTTCGTTCAATAGATGTGTCGGAAATCAAAGAACAGAATTTTGACTTTCAAGTTTCGCGTTAACTTTTCAGCAGAGACAGGTGTTCTCGTTTTCGACCATTGATGGCTTTTTTCTGATTATAAAAAATTGATTAGTTTGTTAGTACTGCTAGTTTTTTAAAAGATGAAATTAAATGTAATAAATTATGTCGTGACGTATATACGGCGTCTGTTGATCTTTTTTATTTCAATTAAAATAAATTACAAACATTTTCGGTTCCCAAAAATATTCTTTTTATAGTTGCAGAATACGCATTAGATCTAGATGACAAATCAAATAGTTATGTTTTCTCAGTTTAATAGCGAGAATGTTATATCGTATCGATCTAAGATTACTTCTAACAAAACCAAGTTGAAAGTTAGTTAAGAATATATTCATAATCGACGAAGGTTTGTTTTATTTTTCATGGAATAGGAGAGATTGTTGAATTTGGTGGTTTAAAATGCCACCAAACTGGTTTATGTAAATATCGTTTCTTTTGTGTCAAAGCTCGTTGTGTCCGATCGAGGACCATTGTGATCCTTTGGACACCCCTTCTGGCTCACGTGACCTCGTCCGCCGCCTTCGAAACAGTTCCCAAAATCGGAGGCTAAGTAGTCCGTTACGCCGTGCTTGTTCTCTTCTTCTCCCACGGATCATGTGACGAGTTTTTAAACTTCGTCGCTTCACAATTCTTCGTGTCTCAGGATTATAATAGATACATAACCAACCTTTACACGTAGGTACGAGTGAAACCGGAACTTAACGTGCACGCGTCGTAGTGTGACTCCTGGTTCACTCAATCTCCTCTTTGGAGATGTGTCTCAGGTCTTCCAGGGTTAGGTCTGGGTGAAAATGGTGTACAGTTGCGGAAGGCGAATGGGTGATGTAGTGGTTAATTCCCCTGCGATCAAATCAGGAGTCCCGGGTTGGTTCGATTCTCGGGTGTTGTGCAATCCAGTGGATTCGCAGTAAAACAGAGGGGCTTTGAGGTTAGAGTACCTACAATGATGCTAAAGAGTGGCCGATGAGGACCAATTGACACTTGTCAGTGCCTCGATTTTCCGCCTTTCGTACCTAATTATTTTCGAGGTTTGGACGGGTAAGACGTTGTTTAAATATTAATTCATATATTGGCATAAAACGAAAGTGCAGTGCAGCGTAGCGGCGTATACTAGACTTAAAGTCGTTTCATAACACAGAAAACCGCCGATCTCTTCAGTGTTCTATTGAAAATTTAATTATTCTTTCAACCGCATATTGCACTCAGTTGGTGCAGAGTTGATTTTCGGGTTGCGCTAGAATGCGGCAGCGAAAGGAATAAAAACAATTTAATTTATTTTAACAGCGTGTCAACGTCACATTTTTAACCGTTCGTAATAAAAGCTTCATTCGCGATCAAATACTTACCTTTAAAAATGAAGGCGTAGATTGACTTGGATGGATAGCGAAACGCGCGAGGGGCAAAGGTTGGAGCCAGAGATCGTGTAGAGGGCGCGGTTGACACACTGGATTCTACTGAGGAGTGAGGTTAGGTTTAGCTTCCTGGTATTTGTTACTTCGTCTATTGAATCTTTCGCGCATTCTTTTTCTCATCGGATCCTTCGACCCCAATCTTGTTGGTGTATTGGTTTTGCGTCGTATCGCATTGTTTGTTTGTTTCAAATTTCTAAATTGAAAGATACGTGAGTTGATGGAATACAAGCAAACACTTAGCAATATCATCCTGAGGAGATAGCGGACACTCTCTGCTCTGTACACGAAGAGGAAGATAGCGGTGCAGACGTACAGGTGCTACGCAGACACTCGGAATTCTTTAATTGCATTTCAATTGTATATGTTAACTCAGTACGAGGAACCTAACTAAACATAGAGAAATTAGAAATATAAAATTTAATAAAAATGGAATGGGGGGGGATATGACTGATTGCTTAGGGTGATTAAGAAGTAATTATAAGAGCAGCAAAAATGGAGCAAGAGTGAACTATATTCAGGAAATGGGAGATGAACAAAGTTTATGGAGAGAAAAGAGGGGAAATATTTATTGGTTTTCGGTCAAATAACGTAAGTTGTAATTACGAACTGTTACGTTGCTATCGCGCCAGAGGTACGGCAATTTCGCCTAACTGCCAGGATAAGGAGTCATGAAGTCACTGTGTCGAAATAAATCGTGAAATACGAATATTACCTTAAGAAAACATTCTTTTATTGGGACTTTAGGGCTCGCCAACATCAAGGTCGTCAGAGCCCTTGTTAAGAAGACAGTCACCAATATGAGTCTGTTCAATACGGGATAAAACATACGAGTATAAAAGGATTAATAAACATAATTATGAGTCAAATAGATTATGGCGATTAGAGTAGTACAAATAAATACGAAGAGATGAAATACGGCGACAAACCAATTAGCGCAATATGTTGGGAGACGTATGTTTATTGCAGGAGCCTCATACGAGCAGAGGATACCGAAATTTTAAAAAATCTTACTATATATTGCACGAATGTACGTGTTCTCTGATTCTCCCTCATGTGATATATTTCTTCTGTTTTATTAAATAGAAGTTAATTGGTATTCTGTTGATATTGTATATCAACGTAGCTAACTATATTTATTCTTGTGTAAGGAGTGTGCTGAAACGTACAGACTACCTCTGCCTTAGGGCTCTTGATCGGAATTGATGGGTAGTCCCTTGCTTGCTTGCGGAGAGGAAATTGTCCTCCGCAGTTTGTGACAAAGCGTTTAGTATTCTGCGTTTCTCTGTCTGCTGTTGCCTGACCCTTTGTTCTCTGTTTGTCTGATGCAGGGAAAGGGGTTGTCGGCCGCGAAGCGGGACCTGACGACAAGAAAGAGGAAGGGGAGCTTTGGTGCAGTGTCGAGGCGCAGGCTGCCTTCCTAGGGCCCAACCTCTGGGACAAGACCTTGCCTTACGATGCAGACCTCAAGGTAAGACCGACCTCCAGGCTGCTGCTGTAAAATAAGTACCGTGTCCATCCCTGGCCACATCACCCATTCCGTGTCCCGTCGAGACCAAGATGTTGCGCTTCGTTTTATATAATTTTCTGATATAATTTATTGGGTAACTTTATTCTGTCCTTTCCTATCATCTTGTTTAGATATTTGGTTAATTGAGGGTTTTTAGTGGGTATGGTCGAGGTATTCGGCGAGTCCCACACACACACACACGGGAAAGAGTCACTCAAATGATCTTGATGCTGGCGAGCCCTGAAACCCCGAGAGGAAAAATGTTCCCTTCGTCAACACCATGGACACACCTTAAAACGGTATTACACGGTCGTATTTCTGTCATATATCTATGATCAAGGGTTCTCTCAACGAGAACCTATGTCGTAGATATAGATCATAGCTGAACTTTGATGCATTACACGACATATCTTTGATCGTATATCCTTGATCATAGATAAATGACACTGAAATATGACTGTGTGNATGCATTACACGACATATCCTTGATCATAGATAAATGACTGTGTGCCTGTCTGTAGTGAGACAGTTTGACTTAAGTCCCCTTTGATACGGTTTGTTCTTTACATTATCAGTTTCATTCGTAGGACAAAAAAATAGGTAAAAACTATGAATCTATTTATTTATGATTAAAGCGAGATCGTCAGCAATAAATTACAAAATGGTGTATACTTTTGGGGGGTTAGGACAAATGTTTCGCTTTAAAGAAGGACCGGGGGACTCGAGAGTGTGAGCAACGAAACACGTAACTCAGCTCAGAAGAACCAAAATATGTATTTATTTATTTATTTTATGTCTTTTGGCGAGGTTGAGGCCATGAGGCCTGCTCTTCCACATAACCGTTGGACTTAAGAGAGGGTGTTGAGAAGGAGAGATGTAGGGGAACTTACGGTAGCGAACAGACATTTGTCTGGAGTAGGTGAGTGAAACCTCACCTAATTCAACCGAACAAGGTTTGAACCCACTCAGCTCTACCGCTCAGCCAATGGGATGAGGAAAGCGAACACGTTACGACTAGGTCTACCACTGTCGGTGTACATAACCTCAAAAACAATTCTAAGTTTGCGTCGTTTATCCGTTGTGAGCCCGTTGTGAGCCGTAGGACGTGTTCGACGAAGGGCGGAGGAGGGTTGGAGAGGAAGGGAATGTGATGGTTGGGAGAGTAATGAATAATCGTTGTGTTGGGAGCGCCAGACTGCCGGGCGACGCCATGCAACTTTGAAGAGCTTCTTCCTGCACGAGCGGTCGACGGCAAATAAGGAACGGGGCGACCGCTCACGAAATAATATCGCTTTGGATTATTATTCAATCGATACCCCAGTGACCTTTTTTTGTCTTTTCATTTCTGGCCATTGATACACGAATGAGAATTTAAGATTTAAACAACTCTGGTCCTCGCACACGGTTTCAAGATTTGTCCTTGACGTAACATGTCTGCAAGTATTTTGGTTTTATCCCTTTCTCCAACACGACTCTCTTTCCTCTTTTTAAATTACACCTTTATATTTACAGCATTGTACGGCTACGCCGAAACTTAGGAACATTACGAAGATTTACAATATGAATGGACAATAAAGATTAAGTTAAATTTCAAATATTCACCAACGACAAATGTTTAAAGATGAGTTTTATTAATTCGTCTATTGTTAATATTAAAACCGTAATTTAATACGATAAGGTTTGATTAATTTTTCCGACTTCCAAGTTTATATGGCAGCGACAGCATCCCTTCTTATAGCGTGGTTCTTTAAAAGTTAGCTTTTCTGCACCCTACAGTTTTATGTCTTATTCATGAATTCCATTTAAATTTCAAATTTAAAAATATATTTTTCGGGTCGCTACCAAGCTCTAGTTTTTTAGCTTACAAGCTTAAAAAAGAAAATGAAAGGGAGCCCCGGCCACATTTGAAAAGTTGATTTTTTTTAGAACCACCTTACCGTACTATTCTTCGTGTCAACGACCAAAATCGTTACGTGACCTTATTTCAAACTAGGAGTTACATCGCTCTAAATAATTCATGGAATTTCGAAAAAATTTATCCCTCCTTTTTTAATTAAAAATTTCCTTTTCTATATGATCAATAATGACGAGTACTTTTTGTTACTGACCTTGGGAATCCACTCACAATAGGCATCAAAGGAGAGCGTATCAGTTGATCAGTCCCATCATTGACCCTCCAACTGTGGTTTCAATTTCTTAAAAACGCACCAAAATTTCTATGCTAGTGGTTCATCCCTTACTAAATGCGTTGTATTCATCAACATCTGGAGAGGATACGTATCTTGGAATTACGTTTTTGCCTAAACAACACTTTGAGGGAAAGAGAGAGAGACAGAGAGACGTTTTCCTTATTTCACTGAGGCTTCGTATCTTGACTGAGTGTTGTTGGAAAACATAAATTATAATTAAAATTGATTTTTTTCTGAAAATATGAAAGTTGTTTCAGTTTTATCAGTGATGATGAGAGTCACGAAGGAAAGAATCTTCTGTCACTTTTCTTACTTTCCTCTCACTGTCCCTTTTGATGAAAATGAAACATTTAAAAGAAAAAGATTCGAACATATCTCTCTATAGATCTCAATTATCAGTATCGCGACCCGATGTTGATAATAATTATCTTTTAGGAAGTATACTAGTATAAATGAATAAATTTATTGTCAAGAAAATCAGTTACAAACTGCGTATGACCACGTGCAGGACAATAAACTTTTTTTACTCTCCGGAAGCAAGCAAGGGACCACCCCATCAATTCCGATGTAGGCAGAGGCGGATTTAACATTTCACCACACCCTAAGATTAGAATAAAAAGGACTTCGGTAAATAATAAGAATAAAAAGACTACAAACTGGAAGTAGCGTTTGACAAAAAGAAAACATTGTACGTTAGAGGGACACTCCACCCCCCCCCAAGTATTATTAAGTGACAAAGGTCTTTCAGAAACCCCTAAGAGGTGAAACAAACGAATTCGACCCATAGATCACAATTAAAAGAGTAACTGCCGTTTTTGATTTGGAGGAATCACTGGAGGAAACGTGAATAAAAACGTGCTTAGAGGAAAGTGATTGTTTGTGTTTGCTGCAGTATGTGGACTTGGACGAGTTCCTGTCCGAGAACGGCATCCCCGTGGACACTGTGGGATCTGGTTTGGCGCAACCCCAACCGCCACATCACCCTCAGCACCACGGAGGAGCAGCGCCCGCCCCCGGCGGCCCCCAACAGCCGCCACCGGTGCCTCCGCAAGCGCCTCAGCAAGCGACCACGGGTCCCGGAGGCGGAGCGGTTCCTCAGCCCCCGCCGCCCCCGCAAGGGCCACCGGGACTGGGGGGCGTGGGCGGAGTGAAAGTGGCGACGGTGCCCACGACGCGTTTGGCTGCCACCCCCACGGACCCCTCGTTGGCGTCGGCGTCGGTGTTGGAGCTGGTGGCGAAGCGAGAGCGGTCACCGTCACCAGAACCTCTGTCTCCAGTGGACGGCCTCAACCCTCCGTCCCCAGCAGAGTCCAGTGAGTGCTCACCATGCCCTAACCTTCAAACATCAAAAGATTCCTTCGATCCTATGGGAATTCGACCAAGACTCTTCCGTACAATAATAATAATGGCGTATGGGTCTCGACTCCCGTTAATTCTGGCCCATTTTTCTTTGGTCGCGACCCTACGGGCGGAACCACATTCGCAATTTCGACGTTCCGTTTTTCACTGTCATCTCGTAGCGGAAACCGCGAGTGTACTTGGGTGCATTTTTCTACGATAATTAATCTTGCCGAGATTTTGCTTGGTGCTCAAGGGATGTTTTACATGAAGCATAATTATACCACATATCGTGTGTGGATTTTCACACCCGAACAATCCGTCGACCTCGATTGGGATCGAACCCGCGCACTGAGGCTTGACAGGCCATTACGATAACCACTCAGCAAGCGGCCCCGATTCTTTCCATACATATTAAAAAGAGAAAAAGGGGAGTGAATGGGGAAGATAGAGAGTTCTTGTAGAACCTGGTGGGACTTGGGGACCAAATGCGTAGAGTGCAAGATTGTTCGCTCCATGTAACTTAGTGCGAATCGTATTGAAATGCCTCCGTCTTGTACAATAATCGGATGTGTATGAGGAGTAAGCGAACGATTGGTATTCGTTAGTCGCCGTTGCTGTTCCTCCGATTGAGTCCTCTCTAATATATAGTTTTGCGTCGCACCGTTGGTCCCTTTACAGCGCCACCCTTGAGGACTTGTTCCCTTATTGGATCTATGACTTTGACGAACCACAGGGTTTTAATTGTTTGAAAACTTAAGACTTTGTGTATGTTATAATAGTGTGTTGTGTTGTGCCGTAGCCCTGTCCTTGGCGTCGTCGGGTCGTGACTTCGACCCCCGGACGAGGGCCTTCTCTGACGAGGAGCTGAAACCGCAGCCGATGATCAAGAAGTCCAGGAAACAGGTGAGCGTCCGGTTGCCCGCGGTCTCCCCGCCACGTCCACGCGCGCTGCCTTCGCGCCGAAAGCGTCACGCGTGTGGTGCAATGAAGGATTTCCTGTCTCTGTGTCCGCAGTTCGTACCCGACAACATGAAAGACGAGAAGTACTGGGCGCGACGTCGCAAGAACAACATGGCGGCCAAGCGGTCGAGGGACGCGAGGCGCGTCAAAGAGAACCAGATCGCTTTGCGAGCGGGATTCCTCGAGAAAGAGGTACGCACTCGTGACAAGGAGCACGTAAATGAGGTATTAAAAACGCTCTTCAATTCGATCCAGTAGTTCATAACTTTGCTTTATGACCTTTCTCATCCATTGCGATTACCAATTGGGTATCCTGGCTGCAGCCTCTACCTCAACTCACCGTGTCCTGATGCCCTCACGTTCTCCCGTTAACGTCCCCGCTCCAAGGAAACAGGGAGTGTCGTTCAGGGAGTTATCCGAATTTAAGTCCCAATTTTCAGAATCCATTAGAGAAAAAAAATTTCAATCACGGCATGGCATTCGTGAGATATATCTGGGGAACACTGATAGCGGAACTGCAAAATATTTTCGATTGTTTATTTCCTAATGTCTTAGATGCAGACGAAACTACTTTCAGACAAAAAGCAAAATGCGGAGAAAAAAAGAACAGGAAGATAATTGTACATATTTATTTCGTGTCTTCCTCTCCACACGTGGAGGAGATAAATGATAACTTTCGGTCGGGTGAAAATGGCGACGAGCCGGGAATTGAACCCGGGACTCCTGCTTTGAGCGCGGGGTGTTAACCACTGCACCACCCGTTCGCCTTCCACAACTGTATTCACCATCTCCACCCAGAGACCTATTAAAAGTTGTTTGGACAAAATACTTTTTTCCATTTCTAATAAATGTATTTTATTTTCAATTTTGTTGTTTTCCAGTCATCTTTGAATGTCAGGAAATGTTAAAATTGTAAATTAATATCTTATATTCATGATAATAAATTTGATAAATTTATTGTCAAAAAACAGTACATACTGCGTATGACCACGTGGAGGACAATAAACTAATTTACTCTCCGGAAGCAAGCAAGGGACGTATTCCATCAATTACGATCAAGGGCAATTCCTAAGGCAGAGGCGGATTCAAAAATTTCAGCAAAAGTTCCTAGATAAGATAAAAAGTTAGTTGCGAGTTATAATACATATATAATGTCAATATGTTTGTAATTTAACGCAAATATGTTTGTAAATTTACATGTACAAGTTATTATCGAACTATAGATTATTCTGAGTATAGTGTTTAAAAATCATAAGAGTTGAAAAAACACTAAATTCACGATTTATTGTTACAATAAACACGCCCCTAGACAAAGCCTAGAGAACCTGTATAAGAAATCCGCCTCTACCCGAAGGAAAAACGGAGAAAAACCCGGGCCAGGATGGGGCTACAGAATTAATGTACACAACCGTGCCAAAGTTGAGTACACATAAAACTAAATTAATATGAGACATACGGCAACACAATCATGGAAGAAAATAGTTTTTGAAATTGTTATAAGTTATTTAAAAAGTGCTACAGCAATGGCATGATAAAGTACAAGACGTATTTACCTTTTATTAAAATCAATAAATTCTTTTACAGTGTAGAAGCACTGGT
>NNCF01131400.1:0-10415 GCA_002313205.1 Laupala kohalensis | reverse complement strand
GGTGCTTGAGGACGGACATTGAAGCACAATGACCGAACATAGGTGTGCTATACACCTATTGAAAATGATTAAATGGGGCCAGACTATGGAATACGTTCAAAAAAATTCAACAAAAATGAAATTTATGGAATGAAAATTTTACCATTGTACCATTGTCCTTGGGGAAATTTATATAATTAAATGTCCATCAGTTACATGAGATAAGTATGCAACATTCTTTAAAAGTTACGTGTCTGAATTTTACATTAAGGATGGTTATTACATGAACTAGTGAAATGGTGGGGAAGAAATATCTGATAAAATATTACGTAAGTATTGTCGTGAGTGGCACACACACGTAACTGTGGTATCTAGGACAGTTTAGCGCGTCACAGCGGAGAGTGAGTCAAGCGGTCGCGTACGTGGATGTCATTTAATATAAATAGAAGATTCAGAGAGGATTCGCTCCCATTCTCGTTATTCATTTTGGGACACCTGGTTCTTCGCTCGTCAGCGTCGTTCAACCAGACCGACTTCACGCCACGGCTGGCCTGATGTACTCCATACTCTAAACCTCGGCAATGGCATCGCACGCACAGATCCGCTCTCCTCCGCTGAATCGCCTAGTTCTACCTTAGTAAGTATCACAAACACCTATTCTCGCAACCAGAGTTTCACTCGTGCAAACTACCATCTCCCCTTCCGTTTTCCTTCTTTAAAACAATGTTGAGGCCAACCCCAATTTCGTAGCCACTCACGAAATTGGACGCAGGTAACGGCATTCTGGTGTCAGGATGGTTTTTTTTCTTCGCTAGGAACCTCAGGATTTGATCGGACATCATTCTAATGTCAGTATATAAATATGGGGTTATATATTATGTATTATGAGGGGAGTGAAAGGCCGTTTTTTTGGTAGAAACAAGGGTTTCAGTCAGTATTCGAGGGAGGAATAAGAATTTTTTTTGTGTGTGTTATTAATTAGTATTATTATGTATGTGAATAATATATACGGATTTAGAGTAAGTGGAAGAAGGGTTTAATGAGTCCGTATGGAGATGGTGTATTTTGTAATAATTTTTTTTCTCTTCTAATTACTGGTGAGTTTTTTTGTATTTTATTAATTTATATTAATTAGATAGTGGGATATTTCTGTTATGGGGTTTTTGTTTATAAATTCGGGATGATTAAACAAGGGGGTAGAGGTGTTCCTTCGGGTGCACGTATTTTGGATGTAGGTAGAAGGAAGTGGCCTTACCATATGACCACAAGAACTTTATACGGAATTCCTCGGGAAGAAATCTGGCTGTTACAGAAGAAGTTGGAAATATGGAATCGTAGCAAGGTAGAAGTAGGCATGTCTTTGGAGTTTCGCCACAAAGCAGGTGCCGTGCGACGATGGAATGAGGCCACGGAAAACAATAACTTGCGAAGTAGGTTACTCTCCGCATACCCAAACCTATGGTTCTGAGGTTGAAATGCCTGGTGCTTGGTTATGTGTATTTGTAACTGAGTTTCCTGACAAGTCAACGCAAGTTCTTCTGTTTAAGAATAATTTTTCTTTTTTGTTTTTGGATGATATTTGGGGAATTATTATTTGGGTTACAAATAAGTAGGAGTTAATTTGGGTTTGGTTACGTATGGCTTTCTTAGGTTATATAAAGGAATTACTGTCTAGAAAATATTGATATTAAATTTTCTTGGAAAACGGGTGGAAGAGTGAATAATATGATGGGGTGGGGTAATACGGTGAATGTATTAGAAACAAGCGAATCACTCGAATCAGGTTCCGTAGAAGAAAAACCAGGGCCACATAAAATGGAAGTACCAGTTACGGGGTTTAACAGCAACGTCTTGTTAATTCCTAATTTCTCAGGTGACGACGAATTATCAGTAGAGACATTTTTGGAACGCATTAAGATTGTCAGCCACTTCAACGGATGGACGGAGATACAGACTTTCGCTGCTGCACGACTGAGATTGTGTGGGACTGCGGGGGATTATGTACAGGGACAGCCACATTTTTGGGATGAGTACAAAGTATTTAGTTTGGGGCTTAGAAATAGGTTTTCACCGAGAGTATCGCGGGTAGCATTAGAAAAATCTTTTTCGAACTGCCTCCAGCGACCAGCGGAGGCGGTAGTAGATTACTCTACGAGACGAAATTCTGGAGGAATATGTGAATAAATGTGGGATGCCATTAGTAAAGAAGTGTTTCTGTTACCTAATATGCACGAGGTATTCGATCAACTGGGCCAGGCTAGGGTTTTTTCGTCCTTAGACCTGTGTAGTGGGTATTGGCAGGTGGAGATGGAGGAGGCGAGGAAACTGTTGACTGCATTTTCTACGCCAACAGGTCACTACCAGTGCAAATGCTTAGCATTCGGCTTATGTAACGGACCAGCTGTGTTTATGAGACTAATGTCTATAGTTATGAAAGGACTAATGATTAGAGGATGTCTTATTTATCTAGATGATATATGAAGATATGATACGGGCGTGGATGAACACCTTCAGGGGCTGAAAGAGATATTTTTGAGATTGAGGAGTGCGAATTTAAAGCTGAAGCCAAGTAACTGCGTTTTTTCGTAAAAAAATTCAATTCCTGGGGTATTCTATATCATGTACAGGGTTAAGTCCTCTGGATGACAAAGTACAAGCTATAAGAGATTTTCTGACACCGAAGACAAGGAAGCAGGTGCAGTCATTTTTAGGATTGACTGGATTTTACAGGAAATTTATCAATAATTTTTCGGGTATCTCAAGTTCTCTATGGGATCTCACGATGAAGTCAAAAACGTTTGAATGGCAGTTTCAACATCAAGAAGCGTTCGAGTTAGTAAAGAATGCACTGACTCGACACTCAGTTTTGAGGTTTCCGGACTTATCTAAACCAATCGTGCTTATCACGGATGCGTCGCCGGTGGCGCTGGGGCAGGTGCTCGCGCAGCAATTTGAAGATGGAGAACATCTGGTTGCTTGTGCAAGCAGGAAACTCACACCACAACAAGCGAAGTACAGTGCTACCGAGTTAGAATGTCTGGCCGTGGTCGAGATGGTGAAAAACATTAGAGTTTATTTACTGGGGCGTGCTTTTATTTTGGTGACGAATCGCAAAGCACCTAAATAGTTATTAACTCAGTCGGAGCCTAGTCGTAAATTGGCTAGGTGGATTTTACAACTTTCGGAATACACCTTTTTAGTACAATATCGACCAGGTGTGCAGACCTACCAGGATCACTTCACTAGGTATTTTGAGTAAGGAGTTTAAGAATGAAAAATCAATATGCATCAAATTTAATGGGTTCTTTGTTTTGCGCATTTAAGAAAGATAAAAAGCATCTTAAAATCGCAAGGTTTGTAAAAATTGTTTAGATGTTATAAGCGTTTTTATGAAATGGTGCAACTGCGCTGCCTAAGTTGTATCTTGCATCGGAAGTACACATTTCGACCTGAGTGGAATGGTTGGTCCAACGAGTAAAAGAAATTCCGTGCAACGCCGAGTAATCAGCTAGTTAGAAATACAATATTCGACTATATTTATACAAATATAATTAAACACTAACTGGGTTCCTGTGGCTTTGTTCACGTGAATTTTGAAATGTGTCTAAAGTGTAATTCTATTTTACATTCTTATTGATATCCAGCGATCATGTTTCCCATTTATCTTGGGTGGTTTAATAGTATTTGTGTGTTTCCTCAATCACTTATTTCCACTCATAGTTGTCATCTATATCTAGCCGTTTAGGCAATGTAAGCGAGTATGGCTGATTTTTTTCTCGATTTCAGCGACGTCTATGTTCAAAATAATTTTCCTTGTTTGTTTTTACACATTTAAAAAAAATTAGTCTATGTTCATCCTGGGCATCTAAACTATCACCTTGCTAAATTTAATTACGATCGGATCTGCGGTTTAGTCGTGATCAAGTAACAAATAGACAGACACTTTCTTATTCCGCATTTATATGAAACTTTTGGGTACTTTCTAATATATTTAATAACTTTTTTATATATTTAATAACATACTTTTTTTCTTGTCCTTACTCTGAATTTTTTTGTGTTATTTTGTATTAATAGTTATATGTCTTACTCTTAAGGTTTCTTACTTGATTTTACACAAACTCAATGTTTCTCTTTTTTATAATTTATTCTCCGTACTTCCAGAAATACCCGATCTGGCCCTGGATGTGAAAAGAAAAACATGAAAAAATATTTACTGGCATTCAAAATTTTACAATAATTCTTAAATAAAACAAAAAATATATTTATTTCAATTGCAAAACAAACATACAAAAATCTTTTTTATATTTTACGTTACGGAAAATATTAAAATACGAGTCAATCCGTCTGGTTTTTTAGCTCATTCTACTTGGTGTTGCCCGGGTTCTTATATAGCATTCTAAATTTATGTGTTTGTTCCCATATTTCTCTATTTTTGGGACAGTAAATGTTAATTTTGTTTGCATGTAAAATTAAATACTACAAATAAAACGTACAGAGTTTTTAATATTATATTCTAATATTTACGTATTTTCGAATTACTTTAAAACGCAGACAAAAGGAAAGTGCACTTGACACAGAAAGAATTATAAACAATGCCCATAGTTCTCCGAATTCTTTGCTTTTTATTTCATTGGTTTGGTTATGTACTTGGAAACAATGTTCTTTACAACCTCTATATAGATTTGCTTCTACGACTCGCTTACGTATATTATACGGTCTGTGAATTGTCCACCTTACGTAACTCTATGGAACTTTGGGCGGACACATTAGTTAGCTCCATAGACAACTGTTATGCAAGCGAAAACTCACATCTACTGATTAGCAGTCAATTTTAATTGTTTTTGTATTGTAACCCATCAATATTAACCATACTTCTTTCTTGCAATAACCCTTAAGAAGCGTCCTTTGATACTTCAAATAATTTCATCGATTACTTTATTTCTTACAATAAATTTACATCGATTATTTTCCACTAATTTTGTCTACATTTGACGTCTAATATTGTTGGAAGGCTTTTTATTTAACAGTTTTCAGATGAGCCACAGTAGGGGCCCAAACATTGTGTGAAGGATAAGATTGTGAAGTGATACAAAATTTCTACAGACGTATTTACAATATATACTCACTAATTATAAAAATAGGATTAAATTTTTGTTATTTTATTTCGTGAAATCATTCGATATGGCTTTAGTCGATATTAACTTCGAATGAAAGAATTAACTTCGAACGTTCCCGAAGTACCATGGTTTCTAAAACGTAAAGCGCAACTTCCAACTGCTCAAGGAACCCAAAAAGATTACCTCTTGTCGGAGGCAATTGTAATACATTCCATACGTGTTATCTTCTTTTTAAGAGAGCAATTAAGCACAAAAATTAGTCATCGTTCAATCCATTTATTTAATTGGTTGTTCATTCAATGCATTAAAAAAATTAAAATTAAAATGTAAAATGAGAAGGGATAATTTCCCTTTTAGATCCTTTTTTAATAATTTTTTTAGATAATTTAACTTAACGGTTAAAGAGAAGTCATATGCCTTACGGTTTTTCTTTTGTAATACCCGCAAAAGCGATCAATATTGCCATTTATATTTGTATTCAATCTCTAACGCTTTATATGAAGCATGGTACACGCGTATGTGCAAGTTACATTTATTTAGTTGAAAATGTTTATTTTGTATTTTTTTCCTAATTTTTGATTAGATTAAACTTTCTAAAGGCATATTGTTTCTAAAACGTAAAGTGCCAACCCTATATGTTTAAGAAACGGTAAAAGATTACTTGTTTTCGGAGGCAATTTTAAAGTATTCCATACGTGTTTTCTTCTTTCTTTTAAGATAGTAATTGAAGCAGAACAAATCAGTTATCCTTCAATCCACTTATTTAATGGGCTCGCAGGTTTGTGCATTTAAACAAGATAAAAACTAAAAAATAAATAAAAATAAAACAAATAATTTACAATTTAGATTTTATTTTCAATAAGTTTTTTTAGATTATTTAACATAACCGTAGAAAATAATATTATGCAGCCACGGATTTTTTTGCAGTACCCCTTTAAGCGATCAATATTGTCATCTATCTCTAACGTTTTATATTGCGCATGGTACAAGCATATTAGCAAGTGACATTTATTTAGTTGAAAATGTTTATCTTGCATTTCTCTTCCATATATCGTTAGATTGACATTCCTGAAGGACCATCGTTTCCAAAACCTAAAGTGCCAACCACACTTGCTCAAGGAACGGTATGAGATTACCTCTTGTCGGAGGCAATTGTTATATATTTCATCCGTGTGATCTTCTTCCTTATAAAAGAGTATGTAAGCAAAAAAATCAGTCATCGTTCAATCTATTTAATTAATTGGTTGTTCATTCAATGCATTTAATAAAATATAAATTAAAAAAAGTAAAATGAGGAGGGATAATTTCCCTTTTAGTTCCTTTTTTAAATAATTTTTTTAAAATTTAACTTAACGGTTGCAAATAGTCATATGCTGCCGGGGATTTTTTGTAATACCCGCATAAGCAATCAATATTGCCATTTATATTTGTATTCAATCTCTAACAGTTTATATGACGCATGGTTCATGCGTATGTGCAAGTGACATTTATTTAGTTGAAAATGTTTATTTTGTATTTTTTTTCCAATTTTTGATTAGATTAAACTTTCTAAAGGCTTATTGTTTCTAAAACGTAAAGTGCCAACCCTATTTGCTTAAGAAACGGTAAAAGATTACTTCTTTTCAGAGGCAATTTTAATATATTCCATACGTGCTTTCTTCTTTCTTTTAAGACAGTAATTTAAGCAGAACAAATCAGTTATCCTTCAATCCACTCATTTAATGGGCTCGCAGGTTTGTGCATTTAAACAAGATAAAAACTTTAAAAAAGTAAAATTAAGACGAATAGATTACAATTTAAAATTTATTCTCAATAATTTTTTTTAGATCATTAATATAACCGTAGAAAATAGTATTATTCTGCCACGGATTTTTTTGCAGTACTCGTTTAAGCGATCAATATTGCCACTAATATTTGTCATCTATCTCTAACGTTTTATATTGCGCATACTACAAGCCTATTAGCAAGTGACATTTATTTAGTTGAAAAAGTTTATCTTGCATTTCTCTTCCATTTTTCGTTAGCTTGACGTTCCTGAAGAACCATCGTTTATAAAACCTAATGCGCCACTTTCATCGTCTCAAGGAACGGAAAGGGACTCCCTCTTGTCGTAGGCAATTGTAATACATTCCATACATGTTATCTTCTTCCTTTTAAGAGAGTAATTAGGCACAAAAATCATTCATCGTTCAATCCATTTATATATTTGGTTGTTCATTCAATGCATTAAAAAAATAAAATTTAAAACAAGTAAAATTGGAAGGGATAATTTCCCTTTTGTTCCTTTTTATAACATTTATTTTTAATAATTTAACTTAAAGGTTAAAAATGGTCATATGCTGCCGGGGATTTTTTGTAATACCCGCATAAGCGATTAATATTTACATTTATATTTGTCATCAATCTCTAACGGTTTATATGGCGCATGGTACCGGCGTATGTGCAAATGACATTTATTTAGTTGAAATTGTATATTTTGAATTTTTTCTTCCATTTTTTTAGATTAATGTTCCCGGAAGACCATCGTTTCTAAAACATAAAGTTCCAACCACATTTGCTCATGGACAGGTAAGAGATTATCTCTTGTCGGAGGCAATTTTAATACTTTTCATAAGTGTTATCTTCTTCCTTATATAAGAGTAATTAAGCAGAAATAATCAGTCATCATTCATTCCATTCAGTTAATTGGTTTTTCATTTAATGCATTTAAAAAAGATAAAAATTTAAAAAAGTAAAATGAGAAGGGATAATTTGCCTCTTATTTCCTTTTTTTGAATTTTTTTTTAGATAATTTAACTTAAAGGTTAAAAATAGTCATATGCCTTCGGGTTTTTTTTGTAATACCCGCATAAGCAATCAATATTGCCATTTATGTTTGTCAGTTATATCTAACGGTATATATATCGCATTGTACTTGCGTATGTGCATCTGACATTCATTTAGTTGAAAATGTTTACTTTGAATTTTTTCTTCCATTTTTTTAGTTTCATGTTCCCGGAAGACCATCGTGTCTAAAACATAAAGTGCCAACCACATTTGCTCATGGACAGGAAAGATATTATCTCTTGTCGGAGGCAATTTTAATACATTTCATAAGTGTTATCTTCTTTCTTATAAAATATTATTTAAGCAAAACAACAATCATCCTTCAATCCATTTATTAAATTAGTTTTTTATTCAATGCATTAAAAATATTTAAGAAAGTAAAATTAGAACGGATAACTTCCCTTTTAGTTCTGTTTTTGATATTTTTTTAAGATAATTTTACTTAACGGTTAAAAATAGGCATATGCTGCCAGGGATTCTTGTGTAATACCTGCATAAGCGATCAATATTGCCATTAATATTTGTCATCAATCTCTAACGGTATATATATCGCATAGTCCTTGCGTATGTGCATGTGACATTCATTTAGTTGAAAATGTTTATTTTGAATTTTTTCTTCCATTTTTTTAGTTTCATGTTCCCGGAAGACCATCGTTTCTAAAACATAAAGTGCCAACCACATTTGCTCATGGACAGGTAAGAGATTATCTCTTGTCGGAGGCAATTTTAATACATTTCATACGTGTTATCTTCTTTCTTATAAAAAATTATTTAAACAAAACAATCAATCATCGTTCAATCTATTTATTTAATTAGTTTTTCCTTCAATGCACTAAAAAAATACAAAAATTTAAAAAATAAAATGAGAACGGATAATTTCCTTTTCAAAATATTTTTTTTAGTTAATTTAACCTAACGGTTAAAAATAATCATATGCTGCCGGCGATATTTTGTATTACCCGCATAAGCTATCAATATTGCCATTTCTATTTATCATCAATCTCTAACGGTATATATATCGCATTGTACTTCGGTATGTGCATGTGAAATTTAATTAGTTGAAAATGTTTATTTTGTATTTTTTTTTCAATTTTTGATTAGATTAAACTTTCTAAAGGCATATTGTTTCTAAAACGTAAAGAGCCAACCCTATTTGTTTAAGAAACGGTAAAAGTTTACTTCTATTCGGAGGCAATTTTAATATATTTCATACGTGTTTTCTTCTTTTTTTTAAGACAGTAATTTAAGCAGATCAAATCAGTTATCCTTCAATCCACTTATTTAATGGGCTCCTAGGTTTGTGCATTTAAACAAGATAAAAACTAAAAAATAAATAATTAAGACGAATACTTTACAATTTAGATTTTATTCTCAATAAGTTTATTTAGATCACTTAAGATAAGCGTAGAAAATAATATTATGCTGCCACGGATTTTTTGCAGTACCCGTGTAAGCGATCAATATTGCCACTAATATTTGTCATCTATCTCTAACGTTTTTTATTGCGCATGGTACAAGCCGATTAGCAAGTGACATTTATTTAGTTGAAAACGTTTATCTTGCATTTCTCTTCTATTTTTCGTTAGCTTGACGTTCCTGAAGAACCATCGTTTCTAAAACCTAATGCGCCACTTCCATCGTCTCAAGGAACGGTAAGTGACTACCTCTTGTAGTAGGCAATTGCAATACATTCCATACGTGTTATCTTCTTCCTTTTAAGAGAGTAATTAAGCACAAAAATCATTCATCGTTCAATCCATTTATTTATTTGGTTGTTCATTCAATGCATTAAAAAAATAAAATTTAAAACAAGTAAAATTGGAAGGGATAATTTCCCTTTTGTTCCTTTTTATAACATTTATTTTTAATAATTTAACTTAAAGGTTAAAAATGGTCATATGCTGCCGGGGATTTTTTGTAATACCCGCATAAGCGATTAATATTTACATTTATATTTGTCATCAATCTCTAACGGTTTATATGGCGCATGGTACCGGCGTATGTGCAAATGACATTTATTTAGTTGAAATTGTATATTTTGAATTTTTTCTTCCATTTTTTTAGATTAATGTTCCCGGAAGACCATCGTTTCTAAAACATAAAGTTCCAACCACATTTGCTCATGGACAGGTAAGAGATTATCTCTTGTCGGAGGCAATTTTAATACTTTTCATAAGTGTTATCTTCTTCCTTATATAAGAGTAATTAAGCAGAAATAATCAGTCATCATTCATTCCATTCAGTTAATTGGTTTTTCATTTAATGCATTTAAAAAAGATAAAAATTTAAAAAAGTAAAATGAGAAGGGATAATTTGCCTCTTATTTCCTTTTTTTGAATTTTTTTTTTAGATAATTTAACTTAAAGGTTAAAAATAGTCATATGCCTTCGGGTTTTTGTTGTAATTCCCGCATAAGCAATCAATATTGCCATTTATGTTTGTCAGTTATATCTAACGGTATATATATCGCATTGTACTTGCGTATGTGCATCT